>CM014270.1:71867119-71908286 GCA_004135705.1 Alloteropsis semialata | reverse complement strand
CCTATTCCAACTAAACAAGCCTGAATCATTTCTGCGGCGCAGGACTACACGGCAAAGCTCTCAGACTTTGGCCTGGCCAAGGAGGGCCCATAGGGCGACGACACCCACGTCACCACCCGCGTCATGGGGACCCACGGCTACGCCGCCCCGGAGTACATCCTCACCGGGCACCTCACGGCCAAGAGCGACGTGTACAGCTTCGGCGTGGTGCTGCTGGAGCTTCTCACGGGGCGGCGCAGCGTGGATAAGCGGCGGCGCGGGCGGGAGCAACACCTGGTGGACCGGGCGCGCCCGTACCTGCGCCACCTGGAGCGGCTGCACCGGGTCATGGACCCCAGCCTCGACGGCCAGTACTCCGGCAAGGCCGCGCACAAGGCCGTCATGGTCGCCTACCACTGCCTACACAGCGTGCCCAAGTCGCGCCCCACCATGCGTGACGTCATTGACGCGCTCGAGCCGCTGCTCGGCATGTGCAGCGATGTGCCCGCGGGGCCCTTTGTCTACACGGTCCCAGCCTCATCACTGCCGTCGGCCGACGAGGCGGCGGCGCCGGCGAGGAAGAAGTGCCAAGCGTTCGCCGTGCACGCCGAGGCCGAGTTGCGGACGGGGAACTTGCAGTACGCGAGCTTGGTGGCGGGGCACAAGAGCTCCTCCCCAAAGCAGAGCAGGGACAAGGGAGCGTAAGCGCACGACGTTCGGGTACTCACATACCACCAGAATTTCTGCCAAACTCTTTCCTTCAGTGTGATGCACACGAAAATTGAAGCCTTTGTTGTGGAAGTTGTATAGTTACTATCCCATGGCTCAAAGATTGTAGTTGCACGGTATGGGATAGAGTATCAAGAATAGCTCCATGCAACTTTAACCAACTCATTCTGAGGATGATGTCAATCCCTTGATTAACAAGAATTATAGGATTGACGGTAAAAAATTGCCCGCCTAATGAAAGAGGTACTCTCCATACGACTTGGTTTGTAACTATTGCACCCCTCCCCTCCTCCCCCCCCCGCCGGTTGAATGGATAGTGAACAAAGTATTAATAGTTTTCAGGGACATCCGAATCTTCAATGCACATGCCCTATTGATGAATGCATGTGAAGCACCAGTATCAAATAGAATAACAACTAGGTGGCTTTGGATGGAAAACATACCAGCCATAACAGGTGCTATTCAGGAATTTCCTCCAAAGTGACATAATTCACCCGGTCAGCTTGACTAGAAGTCGGTTTCTTCACAATATAAGTTTTGTTGGAGCCCTGACTTGGCTGTGGCACTTGAGGTCTATAAGGAGTCCGCCTTGGAGCAGTACAACTTTTGCTGAGATGACCCATTTGCCCACAATTATAACATGGCCCAACGTTCTGACCGCCAGGGTACTGAGAAGGCCGTTGAGGACTCTGTGGAGGTGTAGAAGGCCTAGGTGTCCACTGTCTCTGCTGAGGAGGGCGAATCACCCATTGCCCTCTCACAGGTGGAGGGTACTGAGGGTGTTGAGGACTAGGAACAGTCATCCAGAAGCGCTAAGGAGCACTGCTTGACAATGACTGAGTTGCTGCTCTTTTCTTCTGTTTATCGGCCCGACAAAGCTGGAGGGCATCCTCTGAAATGATAGCCCCATTCACCAACTCATTGAAACTTGGGAAAATGTAGTTGGATAGACGAGACTGCAGTTTAAGAGAAAGTCCCCTTCTGAAGCAATCCTAACTCTTCTCATCTGTGTCCACATGATAACTCGCATATTGTGATAGATAGCTGAAAGCCTGGGCATAATCAGCAACACTTTTGTTTCCTTGAGTAAGAGCCCAAAACTCGGTCAGCTTCCTTTTCATCAGACCATCTGGAATATGATGTGCACGGAAAGCTTCCCGAAAGTGTGCCCATGGGATTTCTTGTCGTGGCGGCATGAGGGCTTTATAGTTGGCCCACCAAGCTCCAGCGGGCCCCTGTAGTTGCTGAGCTGCAAACAGGGTCTTCTGAGCTTCAGTATAAACGAGAAGTTCAAATTTTGATTCCATGGTGCGGAGCCAGTTGTCAGCATCCAGTGGAATGACAACCCTGATGAAAACCGGTGGAGCAGTTCTCAAGAACCCCTGATAATCTGCTGCGGCTGACTCCTCATTGCAAAATCCCCACTGTTGTGGTTGTGCCGTTTGTCAGGCTATGGCTTGCAGCAACTCTGTCTGCTCACTCCGATCATTAAGTATGGTGGCAATTGCATCTGCCAATGTCGGAGGTTTGTGGAGGTTTTGAGCCTTGTGGATCCCCACTTGGGTTGGCATGAGTGTTCACCATCCTGCAAAAGGACGAGGCTTAATTAGAAAGGATTTCCTAACTTAGGTTAGAAAAAGAAGTGCCTACTAAAAACCTAATACCCAATATGTATGATGTATGCATATGCCTAACTTCGTCCTCGTCGCAATTTGCCAAAACTAAAAATGGCATAATCGTGTTTAATCGTGGCACCTACGTTCTCTCCCGATTCGAACTGACCACGTCCTACGTTTTAGTTGTCCACTTGCAGCTAGCATCCTATATTTTGCCACTGTTATATATATACCATAGCACTAGGGCTTATACATTCTAAAGCTTGCTATTTCCACTACACTTTTCTGAGTTGCTCCAAAGGAACTGTGGTGTTTGTATCTATCTCCGGTGCATTCTGCTTTGATACCAGCTGTGGCGGAACCGCCCAACTTAAACCGGCTTAAGCGCACCAATCGTGATTCCCCTGGAATCCGATATCAAGTACACTTCAACCGGGTCAAGTCCGGTAGTCCGTCGAGTACCGAAACGATACTCGAACCATCCAACCTAGCTAAAAGATCAAACATGCACCAAGACTCGCAAAGTCGAGCAGAGATAATACAACAACTCAGAAACCAGAGTTTACACCGTAGGTAAGGATACATTATTGAACAAACTAAAGTACGGAGTATCCATAGTTTACAAGGCAGATTAAGTAGCAGTGGAACTAGAAATATAGCAAGTCTCAAGCCTTAATTTACATCTAAAGTTGTTTTATTCGAAGAGCACCCATCTAGACCACAGATGGGAATCTTGTATTTACAGCACAACACATCTCACAGTGAAGATGGCACCCAAGTCACGGTACAACCCTCTGGTAACTGGCCGTCTGGAAATCGCCCGCATACGAAGCAGAACTCCGTACACTCATGCCCTGAAATTTGGGTCACAACCACGGACCCTGAGTACAGGAATACTCGCAAGACTTACCCGACTAATTTCGCATAGCTGCCGACACCAAGGGCATGCAAGCTTTTGGGTTTGCTGGCTAAGTTTTGAAGAAAATCTTACTAAGAGTTGATTCTTCCTAGCTTTCAAGTTTTAGCTCAAGATTAATAATCAACTGATGACTAATGTTTGCACCTATTCAACTATGACAACAAAAGTTAATTAACAACCAGCATATTATAATGATTGCCATTTTCCTCACATATACAACTCTTAGCACTCACTACGTTGTGACGCAGTGAACAAGCGGTACTCATATCCGAGAGGCGCGGCAATTCGAACCGATTTACATCCTGCAGGAGAAACCTAATCACACGACACGTACACCCCTACTCGGCCGTACTTCTACGGAGCACGTACCTTTCGGCTGTACGCAGCAACCTTTCACGTTTGCACTGCAAAGTGTGAACAATTCCCGTCACTCCCGAGGGGATCTATACCTCGAGTTCACCCCTCGTTCCCATTCTTTTTTCCCCACATGGCCATCTTTTCCGCTACACTCAACACACACCAAGAGTGGCGAGAGAACCAGAGTTCAAACCTCGCGGTATCAGCTACATCGGTTTACTCGGCCCATATACCAGCATGTGATTAGTACACATCTCGAACTTGCTCAGCGGGGCCCACAACGAACGGTTCCTAAGCGACACAGGCGGGACTACCACATTCGAGACTCCATTCTCGATGTATACCAACCTTCCCGCCCGGTCTCAGGTTTTCGTCATGATTGGCTAATGAAACAAAAGTATCAACATTTCCCTATGTCTCGCGAGTGATAGGAAATCACTCGTTTTCTACCGAATCTAATTTTCTAAGCATAGCAGTACTAACGGCCTACATACTAGTAAAGGACTCGATAGGTGAATTAGGATAGTTCATGCATCTGGGTTTCAATCAACTCCTGCTCACCTAGTGCACAATCATAAACAGTGATATAATTAAAATAGAGGTCATGCACCGGGCTTTCCTGTAGGGTCGGCGTCAGTACTCTCTGACTCGGGCTCGGTTGGATCCACTGGTTCCTCCTGCTGTAGGGACTCCTCAGCAACACTCTTCTGGCTAGGCTCCGCGGTCACAGCGTATACTCCCGCGGAAGTCTCCGGTTCTACAGTACGACATACTATTTAAACGATGCTACTAACATGCGATAATAGAATGCATGCAATGATGACATGAAATGCCACTTGAAATGATAAGCTTAGAGTGGACAGTCATTAACCGAAAACTAAGTACACTAAACTACTCAAAGCACCTGCTTAGTGTTGGTATTTCTTAGCATCGCCACTTAAAGTAGTGATGGTACTAGAGATACTTCATCGTAAATCTAGACGTTACAGATATTCTGCAAGCGCACAGAAGTACGTTGTAGCATTTCACCCGGGAGTATTCCAGAGTATCGTTATTTGTTTATCCGCAGGGAAAGCGTTTAGTTAAGAGAGAGATGTCATCCCATGTAATTACTTACAACAGCGTTAATATACCATAATCTAAGTAGGGGTAAAAGATATAGAAGTGAATGGGTAATGTGACACACAGAAGTTCATTGCTCATCGTAATGGTAGTCTTAGTTAGTCAAAGTACATTAGTGCAGATTACAAAGGATTCATTAGCATCATACAAATGTGACTTGGATATACTACAATACCCTATACAAGCTCATTCAATGATCATATGCAAGAGGACATATCGAGGTATCCAGTGGTTCCCTCATTAAGGGACGACAGTAGGACGTCTTATCATAAAGGCCTAATACCCACTCCCGTACGTGGAGGATTACAAAGGACGGACAGGGCTGTCACCACCTGCCGCCTACCTCTACTAATCCGTGGGGCAGCGGTACCCTCAATAGTATTTCATATCCCAAACACCATGCTTGCAATATGATATACAACTCTATCTATCACGTTAATAAATAGAGCAACCAAGAGGCACATTGAGCCAATGACATTGCATACATTCACTTGATCAAGGTGTAAGACATAAGTAGTATATACTAAGTAGATAAAGTATAGCTGAGGCACACAACATAAGTATGAAGGTATTTCCATTAAGCTCAGAGTTCTACAAGTAAGTAAAAGAATACAAGAGCTGAACTCTAGAACTTATCAAGACTCCTCCGGAAGCCCTTTAGAAGATCTAACACTATGACTATCACTACTAAGACTAAGACTAAGACTAAGCTTGTAGCAAGTAGAGCTCTTCTTCTGGTGTGTGTTGAGTACGGCGCCCTTTGCAGGTATTTATAGCATCACAAGGGCGGTTGCAGCCGGCCAGAGGCGGTTGAAGTAGTTAGGAAGTGGGCCTGGGTCGGCCGACCCTTGGATCCACCGTCTTCAACTCTCCACGGCTCAGATGTCATCTCCATGGCAGTTTACAACTTCAGGTCAAAGGAGAGCCGAGTTGGGTGCGCGGGCGGATCGGCCGACCTGGCTGGGTCGGCCAACCCCCAATAACCGCCATTAGGGCCCACCTTCCTCTGGGAGGCTTACATGTGGGTCCTAAGGTCGGTTCCAATTGGGTACTGTCGGTTTGGGTACATTTGTCTCTGGTTGTGGGCCCTTCAATCCATGTGATGGACATGTGGCTCATCCTTCACCCTTAACTTTCACCGACCATGAATCAACGTTCAAGATCCTTCCTTAGTGTGTTTCTTGACCTGTGTAAGAAATGGGCTTGATCGGGCTCCAGGCCAGGTCGCCCGACCTAGCCAGGTCGGCCGACCTGGGTCTGTGCCCAGTTTCGTCCATCTTTTGCACCGTAGTCCCTGTACTCAAATATATTCCAGATATGCATGGTATACTATTATTTGAATACTAATGTCTAAGTTATGCTTTGATCTTTATTCGTTTCTGAGCCTATTGACACTCGGATTTCTTGTTATAAGGACCGTCAATAACTCCCCCAAGCTTAGCCTTTGCTCGTCCCGAGCACAAGACTAAAACTTTTAGGCTCAGTAGATTAGGAGTTGCTTCCTCATTACTCCTCAAAAGTACCAGTGGTTCAGCAAGATATTCTACCAAGAATTGAATAAGCTGGTAAAATAAACTTCCCTTATTACCTTGGCCTTTTATGGGGCTTGCAGCTTCTCCTTGTCTTGGGCGGTTGATGGCTAGAACGACTTAGACCAAGTACCTTGCCTTCTACCTTGCTAGACAATCAAACCGGAGGTTTTAAAAATTTTCAAAAGAGTAGAGTTCCTTAGGTGGCACTCTCGAGTCACTCATGGTGTATTTCCTTACCAATTTCCTCTCTCAACTCTCATGTCACTCTTTGGAGTGGAGTTTGTGCTAGGAGAGTTGTATAGCATACTTGTAATGTACATATTGTAAAGTCAAAATCAGGATTCAAAGAGAAATAAGTCATACTTTCAAACCAAGATGTGCATGTGTGTGAAAGGCATGGTAAATGTTAGCTCTTTTTACAGGTACCTCTTCCCCTTAAAGAGTTGCTTTTAGAGACTTGGCTTTATTTTTGAACCAGGAGCCTTCAATTGCTCTCTTCTCTTTTTTTTATATACTTGGACCTTCATGTGTCCAATTTTTTTTTCATCAGCCTATGCCTCTTTTTACAATAAGATGGGGAAAAGCACCATTACTTTGTGTAGAGCTTTTATTTGGTGGAATGATGAGTGCCATGTTTACTTCCAGTGTAGAAGTGTAACATGTATATGGTGGCGTGTGCGTGATCTTGGTTTTAAAAGCATGAAGTAAGTCTCTAAAAATCACAATGACTTTGACAAAACTCAATGCAAAAGCAAGTAGCTTATGTAGGAGTTTGAAACAATATAGGCTTTGGTAGGGAATTTAATCACCATAAGGAACTCTTTATTTTATTTTCAAAGAAAGAGATTCCGGTTATCAAGTCTTAGCTTAGTAAGATCTTAAGGAAACTCAAGTCTTATCATCTCTTAGCTAACAACGACCTAGACTAGAGCTTGCATATGCTACCCACAGACAGATAAGATAACAGAAAAGATCTCAACCAGCAAACTCAAAACTTAGGAGAATAGCAGATTGAAACATAGGCACAAGAGAGAAATAAGAGCAACTATTCATCATATCCAAGTAAAAACTTAAACATGGACTTAAAACATTTAAGGGTTTATCATGGATAGCTCTCATTTGCTAACTTTATTCGAAATAAATAAAACTTATTTGATAGTACTTACCTGAACTTACCTGAGCTGAGGGTCCTCCTGTCGGAGTTATCGTCCGGCAGTCCACCCGGGGGTACCCAGATGGTTGATTTGTAGGCAAAGGGAGATCGCTGGACTAGGGAGCTTGAGGTAACACAGGGACACAGGGATTATACAGGTTCGGGCTACCCGGAGGTATAATACCCTACGTCCTGTGCTCGGGGGTCTTGTATTGCTTTGCTCGGCGTGGTTCCGGAGAACAACGGCGAGCTCTTGGTTACAATGGATGAATGGCGTGGGAATCAGCTGAATGAAGGGGTTGACCTAGGCCGCCTTATATAGGCTGACGGCCTAGGGTTTACAAGTCGGTTGTTTCTAATTATTATCCAGCTCAAATCAGGAAACTAATCCAAGTCGGTTACAACATAATTGCCGTGATCTCCGGGCGGGATCTGAGGATATCGCCGAATACCTTGCGGGCTAAGTCTTCTCCGATCTTATCCTTCAAGCCAAGGATCCTTGTGGGGCCGGCCTGGGGTCGGCCCACATCCTTGTCAGACGTGGGACCAGGCCGACTGGCTATCCGGCCGATAGTGGGCCCAGGGGTACCCATATCCCACAAGTCCCCGAGCAACGTGCAGGCGCGTGTCGGACTGTTGATGAAGAAGCGAAGCCATCAAGGTCGGCTGAAGTGCCTTGGTCGGCAGGCCGACACAAGGGTGGGCGGTGCTCAAAAAAGAAAACCGCAGGTCATCCGGGAATGCCCCTGGGCAAGCCCGGGGCGAAGCCTCGAGTGATGTAGCGCCGAGTCGTGGCCGAGCCGGGCGCCAAGGAGCTGCACCACTTGGGGAAAGTGACACATCCTGATGGGGCATATGGAGGGCGACGCAAGGAGCCCTCCATATGGAGTAGTCCCCGAGCATTGGGCCGACTAGAAAAGTCGGGCTAATGGTCAAAAGAGAATGATCTCCAAGCGTCGGGGCAGTCAGGCCGCCCGAAGGATAAGCTCTCCAAATAGCGACAAAAACAGTATTCGCATGAACGCACTGGGCGATCCCGTGGCCGGATGAAGCTGAAGGTGATAAGGGCGGACTGAACGCCCCGAGGAAAGGAGCTGCTGCATGACACGGGGCTCACCAGGAGTTGCTGCGTGGCATTGGACTCACAAGGAGCTGCTGCGTGGCATTGGACTCCCAAGGAGCTGCTGCGTGGCACAGGGCTCACGCGCTGAACAGTGCGACCAGAGTCACATGCGATTGTATAGCACGGGGCTATAAATAGGCACCGAGGCTCAGGGCCTTGTAGTTATCAGGAAATAGCCATAGCAACCGCTTTGCTTGAATATGTTAGGGACTATGTGGTGGGCTCATCCTCCGGGGAAGAACCATGGGGACTTAGCTTGCGAAGATCCAGAGTTGTTGATCAGCATCTGAATGCTCGCCAATTCACCCCTGCATTCCCATGTAATTAGGGCCATGCTGGGTGAAATGCTTTGTAGAGCAAGGGATACCCGGAGGCATTCGCTGTCAACCCTCTGTTGGTGCTGTCCCGTCGACGGCTGCAGTGGTGCTACAAGAGAGCTTGCGACGAGCTCATGTGGGCCAATCTTGCTTCGGATGCATCACTAGGCGCGGGGACGAGTGTCCCAGGCCGTCATCTTGACGGTTGATGTGTTTGATCTTTGTAACCGGCTTATGACCGGCTCGCTTTGTAATTTGAAATCCCTGTACTGAATCTTTTCTCCTTTTCATTGCTTATATACGCAAGATCTGTGTCCCTGGACCTAGGGGTCATGAGAGGCGTCGTAGGTTCGCACCGTAGTAACAAATTGCAGAATCCTCTTGGCGACATGCCAAGGCGCCGAGTCCGGAGACCCATTAACCGGAGTCAAGAGCACCGAGTCCCCGAGGGTCGGGGCTGGCCGAGTCCGGAGACCCGTTGACCGGAGTCAAGAGCGCCGAGTCCCCGAGGGTCGGGGCTGGCCGAGTACGGAGACCCGTTGACCAGAGTCAAGAGCGCCGAGTCCCCGAGGGTCGGGGCTGGCCGAGTCCGGAGACCCGTTGACCGGAGTCAAGAGCGCCGAGTCCCCGAGGGTCGGGGCTGGCCGAGTGCCTCAGTAAAGAGCCGTTGGCACGCTGACGACCGTTGGCCCACAGGGAGCCGTTGGCCCATGATTAACGGGAGTCCCGCGGATTCCGTCCGTTAGTTACGGCGCCGTTAGGGTAATTTGGATCGACGGGAGGGGATAAATCGAACTGTTCACCGGCGGCTTTTACCACGGTCATTTCCAAATCACGAGACATCCCGCGCCTCCGCCACCGCTTAGAGCTGCTGTGAGAGCGATTCACCCGCCATCCACGCGCCGCCGCCGGAGTTCAAGCGCCGCCGCCGCCGCTACATGCCTGCGCCCTCCCTGAGCCCCCGTGACGAAGATGGCGGACCCAAGGGAGGCGACGAACACGTCCGCGTCGGGCGAGGAGGTGCCGCCGGCGACGAGGGTGAGAGGTGCATCCCTTCTTGCTGTGAGTGGCGATGCTGACGCGGGGAAGGAGATGGCACCCCCCGCTGGCCAGTCTAGGGCCGCGGGGGATGCCGCCGCCCGCGAGGGCGGCGATTCTGCTGTGCCGGCGGCCGCCACCGGGGCGGAGGCGAAGGGGAAGGTCGTGGCCCAGTCTGGGGGGGCCTCGGAGCTGACCTCCGTACCTGGTGGAGTGCCGCCACAGGAGCCTGCCTGGGGCCAATCCTCCATCACCGCGGAGCGGCTCCAGGAAATGGAGAGCCGGGGTGTGCTTGGGCCGCGAGAGATTCTGCAATGGCGACCCGCCGGCGACGATGCCCGACCTTGGGACGTTCGGAGACCGAGATGGCCATCTTCGCGCCGTTCTTCGAGCATGGGTTCGGATTGCCCACCGGTGACTTCTTCCGCGGCCTGCTGCACTTCTACGGAGTTGAGATGAGTCATTTGAACCCAACCTCAATTCTGTCAATCTCTGTGTTCATCCATTTGTGCGAAGCATTCCTTGGAGTGCCACCACATTTTGGTCTGTGGCGGCGCCTGTACCGGATGAAGACCTATGGCGAGGGGTCTGGCAAGGGGCCTGCCAGGATCACTGGTGGAGCCGGGTTCGCGCTGAGGCCCGGCATGTCCAAGAGATACTTCGTCTTGGACATGAATGATTCTAACAAGAACTGGCGGCAGGAGTGGTTTTATGTTGCGAACCACCCCCCTACTCTTCCTGCTCGAACTGGGCACCGGCCGCAGGAGAAGGATTGTTGGGGGTCTCTCCCCGTAGGCGATGAGTTGAAGGAAGCCGAGGAGCTGTTGGAGTTGATCGCCGAGGCGAAGGTGAGGAAGCTGTCCGCCGTGGCCGTGATGATCTCCTTTGTTTCAGCGATTGACGCAACCAATCAAGGACCGGGTGCACCCTGGGTATGAATTCCAGGGTGGTCGAGACCCGACCCGGGAGCAGGCCCGGACGGTTCCTGTTCCTGAGATATGTGAAAGAATCTCAGGGTTCATGCGGGGCCAAATCCACAATGAGGGCACGCCTGTGCCATTTTCTTTGAAGAACCCTCCTCCACCGGTAACTTCGTTGTTCTCATTCGTGTTGTGTATCCTGCTGCTTAGCTGCTAAGTTTTTGACAACTGATTCTTGTTGCTGTTTGTCTGTCTCACAGGAGCGAGCGGCGAAGTACTATCGTCCGGCTCCCTTGCCCGAGGGCGAGGTCCGGGTGGAGAAGTTGCTGTCGGTGGAGGAGGCATCCCGAATGCCTCAAGTCATTGATGAGGGGCAGGCCGACTGGGAGGAGGTCGGCATCATTCCGGCTCCTCGGGAGGAGGGGAGGAGGATCCGGTGTCGCGGATACTTGGCATCAGCTTGGGGCGGCCATCACGTCAAGTCGTGCGGAAGCTGACCCCGGCCCAGCGGGTGGCTCGGGAGGAGTCTCCCAAGTCCGATCTGAGACTGGGACAAGCCACGCGGGCCGAGGCCGAGGCACGGAGGAAGAGGAAGGCTGCGGATGACGCAGGAGGTAGCACCAACAGGTCTCCGTTGGGGCTTGGGTTAGAGCGGCCCACACAGCAGACTGCAGGGGCTCAGGGGAGCATCTTTGCTCAGCCAGGGCTGCGGGCTGATGCGACCTTATTGCCGAGCCAGACATCTCCGCAGGTGTTGCGGGGCGTGCAATTCAAGCGTCCGCGCAAGGGCGGGTAAGTAGTCTTTGGGTTGCTGATTGTTTGATGCACAAGTCTTGATCTGTTTGACGTGATGGATGCAGGCTCGGGAGCCAGTCGGGGGTTGGCACCCTACCCCGCCCGGAGGCTGGTGATAAGGCGCCGCAGTCCGGTCTGCCGCCACAGAGGCGGGGTCAGGGTCGAGCATGGCCCTGGTTGTGCCGGAGCAAGTGCCAGTTGGCATGTCGGGGCCACCGGGCCCGCCGAGCCCACCGCGCGTCACAGGGACGGGTGACCCGGCGGCGGACCTGCAGGCCGAGCGGCCCGAGGTCGCCCTGGGGGAGGGGACCCCGGGGAGTCGCACGGAGATGGGAGAGCTGCCAAGGAGCCCCCCTCCCCCACTTGAAGATGACGACAACCAGCTCCTTGAGGAAGATCTGGATGCCGATCCAGTCGTTCACGTGCTTCCCCAAGCGGAGGCGATCGCGCCGAGCACGGGGGCGGGCCACAGGCTCCAGAGTTGACTCTGGAGCAGCGGATGGAGTTTGACGCCGCCGACCAAGCAAGCGAGCTCCGGAAGCTGCAAAACGTGGCCGGCGTCTTAACCCGATTTGTACATGTATGTTTCCCTAGTGCCATGTTGTGGATGTAGCGCGGACAATGACCCTGAGGCCAATTGCTTTGTGTGACAGGGTTTCACGGAACGGATCGCGAGAGACCTTGACTTCAGGCGGCAGGCCCTTGAAGACCGTCGGGCCTTGGCGCGGGTCCACACGGATAGAGTCCGTGAGGCGGAGGTGTAACACCCTAAAAATTTCTTTTCTAATATAGTAATTAATTTGCTAGTTCTTGTGTGAGCATTCCCGAAATTTAGAAAAATATAAAACCTTTTTAGTAATTAAAATCAACCCTAGGTTTAGAAACTTGTTTGTGCATTTCATGCCGATGCATCGTTTTCTTGTATGAGTGTTTTGTGTGCTAGTCCTAGAGCCCGGAAACCCAATCCTAAACTCGGCCCGTTTTTGTTTCTGGTTTCTCTCTCTCCTGATATCCGAGAACCCAATGCCAGAACCCGAAGCTCGGAAACCCTATCCAAAACCCAAGTCCACCCTAGACCTAAAACCCTATCCGATCCAAAAACCTGGACCTGTTTCTTTGTTTCTAAGGCCCAAACCCTTTTAACCAATCCGGCCCGGGCTGCCTTTTCTTTCTCTTCTCTCTTGGCCCAACCATCCTCTCTTTCTCTGCCCTTGGGCCCTAACAGATCCGGCCCATCCTCCCTCCCCCTTCACCTCACGTGTCCCCCTTCTCTCCTCACGCACGCCCACAGGGACACCCCCGTCGCCCCTCCTTCACTTCTGAACCATCGCCCGCATGGAAAAGAAGAACCGGCCGTCCTCCTGGCCACACCTCCCCGTCCCCCATCAGTATTCCCTCCACCAAGCCACTCGTGCCCCTTCCCTTCTCTTCCAATCTCCACTCACTTTGCCTTAATTCTTCCCTTCCCAGTGTTCATGGATGGGAAAGGACAGCACTCATCGGCGCCCCTTTCCCTTCAAATTCCCAATCCACCGAGCCCCTTCCTTCCTATAAAACACCAGACCGACCTCATCCTTGATCCCTTTACCACCTACGACTCCAATTCCATCCCCGACGTCCGTGTCCGCTGGTTTTTGTCGCCGGAGCAGCAGAGGTAAAGTTGTCGCCATCGCCGTCGTCTTGCCGCTGTCTACCCCTTCCCTTCACCCTCCTCCTCCCTATACTGGATGCAGGAACAGCAGGGCCACGATCCCGGCGCCCAGAAGAAGAAGACCGAGGCCGCAGCCCCATCTTCCACGCGTGGCCACTCTCCAGTCCGCCCCTCTTCGAAGACGCGCCAAACCTGCTATCTCCTGCAGTAAGTGCGCATCAAGCCGGTCTCGCGCCGCCATCCTCTTCTCCCGGGGCCAAACTACGCAGGAAACAGTGGCCTGTAGCCCCTGCATCGCCGCTGCCCGGCGAGCCACGCCGGCGAGTGCCGCCGTCTCTGTTCGCTCGCGAACAGAAGAGCGTGCGTGCGTCGTCCCCTCCTCCTGTATCGATCAGACCAAGCAGACCGAACAGATCAAGAAGAAGCAGCAGTAGCCGTCCGATCTCCTCCCAATGGTCTAGATTAGATTGAAACATACCCCTTCGCAGTTATGTTAAAGAGACCCTGCGTTTTTCCCTAATCAACCCGCAGTCCCCACCGCTGTGTTGTAAAACTTCTCTGCTACCCCCTGCAAGCTAGGGTTAATTACGTATAGGTCCTCCGTCTATCGCAGGATAGTCCTTTTTCTTGTTTCTAGTGTAGTTTATTCATCCTAGCTCCGATTAGAGTGATTTTCGCGTTCATGTGATCGTAGAAATGCGTAGATTAGTTTTCTATCCTTTTTTGCTTTTGTTTATGCTATATGGTGTACTGTTCTAATAGAATTATATTTGTTTGCATGTAATGGCATGTGTGGATGTTTGTATGATGATGGAATGCTTGTTTAGAGAGCGAGCAGTATGAGGCCGGTTTTGATCAAGACTTTGAAGACCCGGATCAGCAGCAATACTTTGAGGAAGGCAAGTGTAACATGATTTATCCTTGATACCTATTCACCTATTAATCATGTTATTCATTCATGCATGTGTCTAAATTTGTTAAACCTTTGGAATGACTAGATATATATATCCTATATTCCTTGATCACCTTGGGTTTTGCATATGGGTAGTTTTGTTAAGTTGTGCTATGCTTGCAAACGCTAACGATCATTGTTAAATGTTAATATTGATTAATGATATACTTGGAACCTTATTAAAATATGCTTTTTAGCAACTTGGTTTAGGGAGCTTGAGCATGTGTTTGGATTGCTCTAAGCGTCTCTCTTTAAGGTTCCGATTCTTAAAGCGGCCACCCAGGAAAACCGTACAACCACAAGGATCAAATGGTTCTGGTCTTGACTAAGTAAATTGTACGCTCTAGCTTGTCTAAGTGGCTATCTGGCTTGACTCGGAGGAGAGGGCCAGGAGCGGTGGCCTCGGTCTGTCTCGGATGGGCTGACATTTATTTTGGTGGGAGCAGGGAGGGCCTTTGGGTCCCTCACTTGTCTCGGATGGGCTGATATTTACTTTTGGTGGGAGTAGAAGAGGTTCACACTGCCACTAGCTGCTAGGGTGTCTTTTGAAAGGTCTCGTAGTGAAACCCCGTACCTGTTTTTGGAGGTACACTTGTCTATGACAAAGGGGAATCGCGACTTGTGGGTAAAGTTGTACAACCTCTGCAGAGTGTTATAATCTGATATATCAGCCGTGCTCATGGTTAAGAGCGGCTGTCGGGGTTCTCTACCGCCGACAAGTAAATTTCCTACGATCGCGTGTCAGGGCTCGGATGGTGACTCGAGAGACAGGGGGTTTTAGACTGGTTCGGGCCTCCGGAGAGTAATACCCTACGTCCAGTGTGTGCCGGTGTTCTCAAGTCCAAGTCTGTAGTAGGGGTGTACAAACTAGTCGGGAGAGGGAGAGGGTCCCAAGTCCCTGAGTGGTGCGAGTGAGTGTGTTGCGTGTGCTGTGACCGAGAGTTCGACTAGTGTTCCCCTTCCCCCCACTGATGTCCCCTTGTCCCCTTTTATAGCCTCAAGGAGAGAAGGGAGTGGGGGGTAAGAAAGGAGAAAATTACAAGGGGAATTACTGCCCCCGAGAGCTTCAACCAGCGTCGCTCGCCGAGCCGTACCGGGAGCAGGTGTTGATGGAGTGGGCGCCCCGCCGGACCCGGGATCGTACATCCCGGGTGGTTGGTGTCGACGCCTTCTCGGGTAAGCTCCCGGGTTGTTTCTGGGTCATGGTTGACTTACTCGAGGTCCTTGAGCGCTCCAGGTGTCCTGCTCGGGCTCCAGGTGTCGTTCGTGGACACCTGGAGCCGTACTTGAGTGCCCGGTGTAGCGCATGCATTCCTTCTCCAGACTGTAGCGCTCCTGTTCGGATGAGACGGGTGCCACTGTGGCTGCCGTGGCGAAGGACGGACGCCCATCATGCTCTGACGCGGCAAGTACCAAGTGGGTACGGTGCCGGATGGGCCGGGGCGTGGCCGGGTAGTTTTACCCGAGGAGCTGGAGACCACTCGGAAGCAGAGAACTCCTCGGGCGAACCGGGGGTCTGTCGGACAGTCCCCAAGCAGTCGGGGTGCGTGGAGTTTGCCTTGCTTTGGGTCTTCAATTTTTGTTTTTTGAGGGGTGGATTTTCGTAAGCCCCCGGATTAAGGGTTTGATTGGGTACCCCTAATTCGGACCCTCGTCAGTAGCCCCCGAGCCTGGGGGGGAGATGAAGGCTCGTGCCCAGGCTGGATGGCGGCGTGGATATGGTAAGTTATGATCTTTCCGGTGGGGGCGCGCGAGCGCACCCGCCGGGTGTAGCCCCCGAGCCTTGAGAAGAGCTGGTGCTCTTGTTAAGGTTTTGTGCCCGGGTGGTTTGTCTTGAATGTTGTCGGGATCGAAGAACTTGTCGGGGAGGGGAAGCTTGTCGGGGACGCTTCTTTGGTGGGCCGGACAGCTGCCCAACCGTTGACGGGCCGGGAACGGAAGCGTCGGCCCAGTCCCCCGCCGCGTGGGGAGGTGGGCGCGCCTTTTGAGGAGGTCAGGCGAAGCGACGTGCGCACGTCGCCGCGGCGCCAGTGGTGGGCCCGCGCAATTAAGGCAGCGGCCGTTTCGTCTCGCCCCTTTTTATAGCCGCGTGCCGCGGCGGCCTCGGGTTTTACCCAAGCCCGAGCTTTCCAATCTTGCGCCTCATCTCTGCTTGTTGCTGCCGCTCGTCTTCTTGCATCCTCCGCCGCCGTCGCTTCGCCGGTCCGGAGAGCAAGCGCCCGAGCCCCTCACCTCGCCGGCGTTTCTCCCTCTTCGAAGCTCTGCGATGTCGACCTGGGAGCGCTCCCGCGTCTCGCTCCGGCAGCTGGAGGGTCTGGTGGCGGAAGGACTGCTTCCGCCGTTGACGGAGGCCGGGGAGTGGAAGGTGCCCGGCGTCGAGGACTACCCCCAACCGCCGGAGGGGTACGTTGTTTCTTTTGTCGCCTTCCACGAGCGCGGGTTCTCCGTCCCCGCGGGAAGGTTCATCCGCGCCGTACTCAACGAGTACGGTCTGGAGCTCCACCACCTCAACCCCAACGGAGTCCAGCAGATGGCGGTGTTCGTGGCTCTCTGCGAGGGGTACCTGGGGATAGGGGCCCATTGGGATCTCTTCAGGTACTTCTTCAAGTTTTCGTTGCACTCCGCGGAGGGCGGAGCCCCCGCGACGATTGGTTGTGCCGTGCTGAAGGCGAAGCAGGGGCGGCTGAAGGCCTACATCTCGGGGACCTTGACCAGCTCGAACAAGGGCTGGCACCCGCTGTGGTTCTACTTGAAGAACGACAGCAGGAACCCCCTTCCGGCGTACACCGGAAAAACCTTCGAGAGTTGCCCGAGGCATGGGCGTACGGGCCCGAGAAGGAGCGGCAAGAGAAGGTTCTCGGGGACATCTGGGAGGCCCTCGCCCGGCTCCGCGACGCGAGGGTGTCCACAGCAGAAGTCCTCGGCGGGTACCTGTCGAGAGGTATCGTGCCGCTGAGGCGGCGCACTCTCCAGATCTGGGAGATGATCCCGAAGAATGCCCCCTTCGAGGGGACCGTGACGATGAACCCCCTGCCGTCGGGGGACGAGGTGAAGCGTCGGGTGACGGCGGCGATGGGGAAGGGTCATGAAGCATATCCTCCCCCGGGCCTCCTCCCCATGCTCCCGCACAAGCGCACCAGGGACCTGGTAAGGTTTTCTTCGTGCACCTTGAATCCCCGATTGGTTTTTCAGTTGGCTGATCCTGAATTCTTTTAGATGAAGGGCCTCCACTGCACCCTCTCCCGGCCGCCACTCCCCGAGGACAAGGCGAGAAACCGGGCCGAGGCCGCATACGCCAAGGCGAGGAAAGATCGCCGGGAGGAGTGGAAGAAGAACGAGGTCGCCAAGCGTGAGCGGAACGCCGAGCGATCCAGGAGGAGGAGGGGAGAGGACGAGGTCTCCGAGGACGAGGACCCCGAGGAGTTCGTGGAGAACGTCTCGGGGAGCGAGGATGACGAGGAGAGTGACGACGACTCGCCTCCTCAGAAGCTGAAGTCGGTCGTGGTGATGACCGCCGGCGCCTCGTCCTCGGCGCAGCATTCGGGGCGGAGCGGGAGAGGAGGGCCGCCACCGCCGGACTCGGGAAGGGGCGAAGGCTCTCGGTCGGACCGGCATCGGCGGTCCTCCGAGGAGAGCCGGCGCGAGAGGCGCAGCCGCACACCTCCGTCCTCCCGTCACGACCTCGAGAAGGGAAGGAGTTCCCGGCGGGAGACGGTCTCCCCTCGCCGGGATAGGAGCCGGAGCCGGGACCTACCAGAGCGCGCCCACAAGGGGGGCTCGTCCTCGGGGGCGTCGCGCTCCCCCTTGCGATTCGCGCCGCGGGACGACAGGCAGCCGCCGTCGGCCCCTCAGATGACGCGGGCGCGGAGCGAAGGGCGGGACGCGCCCCGGACGCCCGTGGTGGAGACGCAAACCCCTCCCGCCCCGGTGAGGGTCACGACAAGGCGGCCGGACTCGACACCGGTCGAGGGGGGAGGTTCGTCAGGTCGGGCGGCGCCCCACTCGGGCGGGGACGCCGCAGTCGCGCCCGTGGCCCCTGCCCCGACGACGCTGGCGGGATCCAAGCGGCCCGCATCCCCGCAGGCCCCAGCGCCGACGGGGTCCAAGCGGACGCGGAGGATTGCGAAGGGGTGAGTGATGTCCTGTGTTTCTCGAATGGTTTTGGTTTTTTCCGTAGTTACCATTTTTCTCAGCCGGATTTCCTGACTTGTGGTGAACCAGTCGGGCCGATACCCCGCTCGAGGTGGCGCCGAAGAAGACGCTGCGCTCGGCGGCGCCGTTGCCGAGGCCTGCGACGGAGCAGGCTGAGCAGGCGACGCCGAAGCCCGCGGCGGGGCCGGCCGAGAAGGCGGTGGTGGAGCCCGCGACGGAGCGGGCAGAGGAGGTGACGCTGGAGCCCTCGGCGGAGCGGGCCGAGGAGGGGATACGGAGGGTGGCGCCCTCCGTGGAGGAGCAAGTGCCGGAGGAGGACGGCAACAGCCCGGGAGACGCACTCCCCACGGGCCTAGGCTTCGCACAGACCGTCCCCTCAGAGGCGGCCGTGGCAGCGCTCCAAGCGGAGCTGGCCGGGGAGCTGGTGGAGGCGGCCCTGCCTACTCCTCAGGAGGAGCCGGCCCGCCCCGAAGCGGAGGAAGTAGCCATGTCCGGGGGCGCGGCCGGAGAAGATGGCCGCGGGGCCGCTCCCTCTCCAGGGGCCGTGGTTGGCCCCCAAGAAGCAGAGGCGGGGACCTCCGGCGCTCGTCAGGACGCCGCCACCCCGGCAGCCGTTGCAGCCCCCGAGTCCTCCGGGGTGATCCCCCCGGAGGTCGTCGTGCTCGAGGACTCGCCGGAGGGCAGCTCGCGGAGGGTTGCCGGGGAGTGCAGCAGGAGGCTGACCGTGGAGCCCCCGAGGCCTTCGTGCCGTTCGAGCGAGGGCCTGGGCTTCCTCCGGGAGACGCCGGGGATGATGACGATGGATCNCGGGAATGATGACGGTGGATCGTCGATTTGCGCCATCGTACCTATCGAAGACAACCCGAACCTTCCGTGCGAGGGTCGGTTGTTGTGGTACGACCGTCAGAACCCGGCGGCGGGTCCCGTCTTCGAGCTGAACGACGCGGCGGAGAGGGAGCAGTGCCAGCTTCTCACCGAAGGCCTCGACAACATGAAGGAGATCTTCAACAAGTTGATCATCGGGCCTTCCCAGGTGAGTTTTTGGACTTCGTTCTTCTAGTCTTGGCGCCGTTTTGGGTTGCGTCTTACCGTTCTTCTTTTTGTTTTCGTTCAGAAAATCTTGGAGCGCAGCGCCGAGAAGTCGGCGTTCCTTCGCCGGGAGTCCGGGCTTTGGCACGCCGTGCAGCAGCTGAAGGCCGAGAAGGAGCAGCTCGAGGCGCAGCTGGCCGAGGCCCGGGAGCCAGGGAGGAGGCGATCGTGGACGCCGCGGAGGAGAGGGCCGCCCTCGAGGCAAAGGTGGACGAGGCCGAGAGGACCGTGATGGAGGCGTTGACGGCCGCCGACGCCTCCAATCGGGAAAAGGCTGCCGCCATGCAGGAGGTCGAGGGTCTGAAAGCGAAAGTGGTGGACCTCCAGATAGATGTTCAGCACCGCGACCTCGACCTCAAGACGGCCAACAACCAGTTGGTCGAGCTGGCCGGCAAGCTGACGGCCGCGGAGGAGGAGGGGGCCCGCCTCAAGGAGATCGCCGGGAAACGGGAGGAGGAGATCCTTGGTAAGTTATCCCCCCCATTTCTTGTCGGGCGATTTCTTTCTGTTCTCCTCGCGCGGCGGCGGGTTTGCTTAGATTTGACTGTCAATGCAGCCCTGCGGAAGGGGAAGGCTGACCTGGAGGCCCAGCTTGAGGCCGGGAAGCGCGAGGTGGCCAAGGCCTTTGCTGCCAACCAAGAGCTGGTGCAGCTTGGTCATGAGCTTAAGGCGGAGCTGACCAGTAAGTATCGTGTGTCCACTCGCCCTTCTTCTTGCAGAATGATAGTGACGAAGAGTTGCCTGCAGGGGTCGTCGAGGACCTTCGGAGATCCAGGGAGGCGGGCGAGCAGAGCCAGAGGGCCCTCGAGAAGAAGTCCGAGGTCCATCAGGCTTTGGTCCAGGCGGTCGAGCACCTATTCGAGGAGCTCAACGTCGGCGGCGGCCCATCCTTGGTGGATCGCCTCGCCCTTGTCACAGGAAGGACTCGGGCGCAGGCCTCGGATCTTGCTCGGAGCGTGGCGCGAAAGATCATAGCTATGTTCTTGTCGCACTACCCGACCATGGATCGGGAGGCTCTGCAAGGCGGGTGGGCCCCTGGCTACGAGGATGCTGAATATGATGAGATTGAAGCCGAATCCTCCTCGTTTGCCGATCAAGTGTTGTCCGCCGCCCTGAAGGATCTTGGGCTGGAGTAGACATAAAGAACTTGGTCACTTTGTCATGTAATGAACAAAGCTTCAATCATTGTTGCTCAGAAAGCTCGTGTTTTATCTGTTGTTTGCCATTTTCGTTTTCTTCCGAATGCCTTTGGGGGTCGTGGGTCGAGATGGAAAGGCGCGGGGTCCTGCCCGTCAGACTCTGTTCCGTAGCCGCCGGGGCGTAGGAACTCGGGAGATTGGGCACTCGGACTCGCAGCCCCCGAGTAGTTTCGGAAGATTCGAACGATGACAAGCAGCAGATCGGATATGCTGAAAGCAACAACTAGTCGAGGCGGTTCCTTTATTGCTTCTCGGGAAAAAGACGTCGGCCCAAGGGCTTGGACTTTGCCCGCAAGTTAGCGCCGTAGCCGCAGGGGCGTGAGCACTCGAAACTTGGACAAGCGTGGTCACGAAGCCCCTCGAGCCGGCGTTCCTTTCTCGCAAGCGCAAAAGTATACCGCTTGATCGCGCGCGAGAGCGATCACTTGTCGAGTTTTTTGAAAAAACGGAGGGGCACCGGGCCCCGGGTGGAGCCCCCGAGCGGTGGGCGATCCTGCACAGGGAAGGGGTCGCCCGCCGCTTAGCTTTGGGAACTCACGGGGTACATTTCGATCGTATGCGAATAGAGTACTCGGAATAGCACAGTACTTTGATTATTATCGCGAATTGAAAAGTACAGGTACTTTTAAGGGTAAAGTGACGTAGCTGTGCGAGCCCGCAGGGGAGTGTGAGGCTCTTCGGGAGGGGCGGAGACTTCTCGGGCTCGCCCTCGGCCTTGTTTTGTCGTGGCGAGATCTCTTTCAGGCCTTGTTTCGTGACCTGGGACCCCACGCGATGCAGGGTGCTGATGGAGAGGCCTTTTTCTCCTTGCGTCGTTACCCCTCATGCACCTTTTTTCGCAAAAGGTGGAGGGGCCGGACCGCGCCGTATTTTTGCCTCGCTGGCCGAAAATGCGGTGTCCGTGTGAGCTGATAACGGGTTAATTCGAGTGAAGCCACGGCATCCCGCTCGACGGGTTCCGATCGGACCAGCTGGTGGCCAGCTTCAAATTCTTGGTGGCGAGATCATCTAGTTACCGAGTCCGTTCGACCGGACCTGGCGGCTCTTTGCCTTTCCGTTCGGAGGAAAAACCATGATCTTACTTTCCATCAAGACTCGAATGCAGTTCGGGATGCCCATGACGCTCGTGCGCCCGGGTACTGGCCGCTGGGACCCATCCCTTGCTGCCCCTCGCTCGAGGTGCCCGGGGGCGGCTGTCGAACCCTTCGACGGGCCAGCCTTCGAACCCCTGGCGGTGAACAGGCCGTAGTAAGTGCTTACCGTGTCGGTTGTCGAGAGCATTCGACCCTACGCGGGGAGAGTGTCACTCGCCTCTTATGTCAGAGGGCTCGGAGAGTGCCCCGGGAAACGACTGCAAGCTCATAAAGTACTCGGAACGGGAGAGCATTTTTATTATTGCAGGCGAATGACAAAGTACAGATGCTTTCTAGGGGTAAAAGCGACGTAGCTGCTCTATGTTCCAAGCGTTCGTGAGGACTTGGCCGTCCTCGTCCTTGAGCTTGTAAGTCCCCGGGCGGAGGACTTGGTCGACGATGTAGGGGCCTTCCCATGGTGGCGACAGCTTGTGGCGGCCGCGGTTGTCCTGAACTCGTCGGAGGACGAGGTCGCCGACTTGAAAGGCCCGGCTTCGGATGTTGCGGTCGTGGTATCGTCGTAGGGCCTGCTGGTACTTGGCCGAGTGGAGTAGTGCGATGCTGCGTGCTTCATCCAGCTGGTCGATGGCGTCTTCCAAGGAGGCTTGATTTCCTTCGTCGTCGTAGGCGCGGACCCTTGGGCTGCCGTAGTCGAGGTCAGTCGGGAGGACCGCCTCGGATCCGTGCACCATGAAGAAGGGCGTGCAGCCCGTGGCCCGACTTGGAGTGGTTCGCAGGCTCCAGAGGACCGACGGGAGCTCTGCAACCCACCTTGCTTTGAACTTCTCGAGGCGTTTGAAGATTCGCGGCTTTAGTCCTTGCAAGATCATGCCATTGGCTCTCTCTACCTGCCCGTTGGTTTTGGGGTGGCTGACGGCGGCCCAATCAACTCGGATGTTGTTGTCGCCGCAAAAGTTGAGAAACTTTTTACCCGTGAACTGCGTGCCGTTGTCGGTGATGATTACGTTCGGGACCCCAAAGCGGTAGATAATGTCGGTGAAGAACTGGACAGCTTCTTGCGAGCGAACCCGCCGGATAGGCCTTGCCTCGATCCATTTGGAGAACTTGTCAACGGCGACGAGGAGATGCGTGAAGCCCCCGGGTGCTTTCTTCAGTGGCCCGACCAGATCCAAACCCCATACGGCAAAGGGCCAAGTGATGGGGATGGTCTGCAGGGCTTGCGCCGGGAGGTGAGTTTGTCTTGCGTAGAACTGACAGCCTTCACATCTGCGCACGATGTCCTTGGCATTGGCCACCGCGGTTGGCCAGTAGAACCCTTGACGGAAAGCTTTTCCGACAAGTGTCTTCGGCGCGGCATGGTGTCCACATGCTCCTGCATGGATGTCCCTCAGCAATTCCTTGCCTTGGTCGATCGGAATGCAGCGCATTAGGATGCCAAAGGTGCCTCGCCGGTAAAGCTCTCCCTCAATGAGCGTAAAAGTTTTAGCCCAGCGCGCGATCCGCCGAGCCTCGGTCGGGTCGGGTGGGAGCTTACCCTGCACGATCCACTCGAGTAGCGGGATTCTCCAGTCGGGATCCTCGAGGTTGGGCTCGGGTGCCGCGTCTATCTCCATCACTTCCGCCTCCTCTTGTCCTGGAGGCTCGGGTGGCTCATCGTCGAGTCGGATGGAGGGGGCGTGCTGGTCCTTGGCGAACACTCCATGGGGGACGGGCTTCCGGTTGGAGGCCGCCTTGGCGAGGGTGTCGGCCGCCTCGTTGTATCGTCGTTGGACGTGCTTGAGCTCGAGGCCGAGAACTTGTCTTCCAGCTCGCGGACCGCCCGGCAGTAGGCGGCCATCTTGGGGCTGACGCAGCTCGACTCCTTCATCACTTGATCGACGACCAACTCCGAGTCTCCTCGGATTTCGAGACGCCGTATGCCAAGCTCGAGGGCGATACGGAGTCCGTTGATGAGGGCCTCGTACTCGGCGGCGTTGTTGGAGGCCGAGAAGTGCAGCCGAACCATGTATTCCATGCGCACGCCCAGAGGCGAGACAAAGACCAGGCCGACACCTGCCCCTTCTTTCATCAGCGATCCGTCGAAGTACATGACCCAGGTCTCGTGCTCGATAGAGGTCGGGGGAGTTTGGGCCTCAGTCCACTCGGCGATGAAGTCGGCCAACGCTTGTGACTTGATGGCGTCCCGAGGTGCGTAGGTGATGTTCTTCCCCATCAGCTCGAGTGCCCACTTGGCTATCCTCCCATCAGCCTCGGGGTTCTGGATCACCTCGCCGAGTGGATACCTCGACACCACCGTGATGGGGTGGGCGTCGAAGTAGTGCCGGAGCTTCCGCCTAGTGATGAGGACAGCGTAGGCAAGTTTTTGGATCTGGGGATATCGTACCTTGGTGTCGGACAGGACCTCGCTGATGAAGTAAACGGGGCGTTGCACCTTCTGGATCTTCTCGGGCTCGCTTCGCTCGACGACGAGGGCGGTGCTTACCACATGGGTGGTTGCCGCAATGTAGAGCAGCATGGGTTCCCCTTCTGCCGGAGCGGTCAGGATTGGTGGGTTTCTGAGCATTGCCTTGAGCGAGTCGAGGGCCTGCTGCGCCTCGGCGTTCCAGACGAAGTGGTCCGACTTCTTGAGCAGTCGGTACAGGGGCAGGCTTCGTTCCCCGAGTCGGGCGATGAAGCGGCTGAGTGCAGCCAAGCATCCCGTGACGCGTTGGACCCTTTTTACGTTCTGGATTGGCCCCATGTCGGTGATGGCAGTTATCTTCTCGGGATTGGCTTCGATGCCTCGTTCCGATACGATAAAGCCGAGGAGCATGCCTCTCGGGACCCCGAAAACGCATTTCTCGGGGTTGAGCTTTACTTTGTTCAGCCGGAGCTTCTCAAAGACAGCTGCGAGGTCGGAGACCAAGTCGCCGGTGCGTTTGGACTTCACTACTATGTCGTCAACGTATGCCTCGACCAGTCGGCCGATTAAGTCACCAAAGACGCGTCGCATGCATCTCTGGAACGTGGCACCCACGTTTTTTAGCCCGAATGGCATAGACGAATAGCAGTAGGTGCCATAGGGCGTGATGAACGAGGTTGCGAGCTGGTCGGCCAGGCTCATCGCGATCTGATGGTACCCGGAGTACGCATCGAGAAAGCAGAGGGTTTCGCACCCCGCGGTGGAGTCGACCACCTGATCTATACGTGGAAGAGGGAAGGAGTCTTTTGGACATGCCTTGTTAAGGCCAGTATAGTCAACGCACATCCTCCATTTCCCATTCTTCTTTTTTACAAGGACGGGGTTGGCCAACCACTCGGGGTGGTACACCTCCCTAATGAAGCCGGCGCTGAGGAGCTTTTTGAGCTCTTCGCCGATGGCTTTGTACTTCTCGTCGTCGTAACGTCGGAGCCTCTGTTTGACGGGTCGAGCGCCAGGCTTGATGTCAAGTTTGTGCTCGGCGACTTCCCTTGGAATCCCCGGCATGTCCGAGGGTTTCCATGCAAACACATCGAGGTTTGCGCGAAGAAAGTCGACGAGCGCGCTTTCCTATTTAGGATCGAGCGCCGTCCCGATACGGAGGGTGCGGCCATCGTCGGCCACGGCAACCTCCTTGACGTCCTTGGCCGGCTCAAAAGAGCACGCAGCACGCTTGGAGGTCTCGGGGATATCCGGGTCCCTGGGTGAAGGCTCAGCGGCGAGCCTCTTGGACTGGACGAGCGCCTCCACGAATTGGAAGCACTCGGTTTCGCAGGCGAACGCATGCTCAAATGAAGTCCCCACGGTGATGACACCCTTGGGTCCGGGGATCTTTAATTTGAGGTACGTGTAGTTCGGGACAGCCATGAACTTTGCGTATGCAGGCCTCCCGAGGATGGCGTGATACGTCCCAGGAAATCCCACCACTTCGAAAGTGAGGGTTTCTCTGCGGAAGTTCCGTGGAGTCCCGAACGTGACGGGCAGGTCGATCTGCCCAAGCGGTATGGCGTCCACCCCGGGGACGACCCCATGGAATGGCGCCGTGGATGGCCGAAGCTGGGACCGCGGGATCCCCATCTCATCGAGAGTGTCGACGTAGAGGATGTTGAGGCCGCTCCCGCCGTCCATCAAAACCTTGTGGACGCGTTTTGTACCGAAGAGAGGAGCAACCACGAGCGGGTACCTTCCGGGTTGTGGGACATGGTCGGGATGATCGGAGCGGTCGAAGGTGATCGGGGCCTCGGACCATTTCAGGTAGGAGGGCACCGCGGGCTCTGTGTGGCAGACTTCTCGCCGGATTAACTTCTCGTCGCGCTTCGAGGGGCAGGCTGCCGACCCCCCGACGATCATTAGGATCGCGCCGTCTTCCCTGGGGTAACCGTCATCGTTGTTCGACCCTCCGGCCCCGTCCCGGTTCTCGTATGGTTTCTTCTTCAGGGTGCCGGCGAGGAAGCTTCTCATGAGTTTGCAATCCTTCAGGGCGTGCTTGACAGGGCCCTCGTGGTTGGTACAGGGCGCCTCGAGGAGCTTCTCGAAGTGGTCCCTTGGCGCCGGGTTTCCTTTGGGTTTAGCGGCCTTCCGCTCGGCCGCCGCTACCACGCGGCCATCGTGCCTCCGCTTGTCCTTTCTTCTCTTCTTGTCGGGTCGGGCGGAGGTGCCCTCGCCAACCGCCTCCGACTGCTTGCTCTTGCCCTGAGGCCGATCAAGGGTCGCAGCAACGGCGTCCTCACCGTCGGTGTAGTCGGTGGCGATGTCGAGGAGCTCCCGGATGGTTCGCGGTTTCCTGCGTCCCAACTCATGGATGAGGGTCGCGCAGGTGGTTCCGAACCGGAACGCGGAGACGACATCGGTGTCAGCAGTGTTTGGCAGCTCGGTGCAGCGCTTGGAGAAGCGCTTGATGTAGTCGCGCAGGGTCTCGTCCTCTGCCTGGAGGCAGTTGCGGAGGTCCCAGGGATTCCCGGGACGAGTGTAGGTGCCCTGGAAGTTGCCAATGAAGGCATCACGCAACTGCGCCCAGCTGTCGATCTTGCCCGCAGGGAGATGCTCCAGCCATGTTCGAGCCGAGTCGGCGAGGTAGAGGGGGAGGCTTTTGATGATGAAGTAGTCGTCTTGTGCTCCCCCCGCATGGCACGCGAGCCGGTAGTCCTCCAGCCAGACGCTGGGGTTTGTGTCCCCGTCGTATTTAGGCACCGTCGTGGGAGCTCGGAAGCGCGGAGGGACCTGAGCGCCGAGGACGTGGGGTCCAAAGGCGCGCGGCCCCCTGGGGTCGGGTGACGCACTCCTGCTCCGGTCCTCGCCGCTGTCGTAGCGGCCCCCGCGCCGTCTGTTATAGGCTCGGCGTGGGCGGTGCTGATGGTGCTCGTCCCGTTGTCTGGCGCCTCCGTCGGCTGCGGCCCCGTGATGATACACGGAATGCTCACGATCGGGCTCTCGAGGAGCTCGCTGGCGTGAGGCGGAGCTTTCCGCCTGTTGGACTGCCGCGGTTTCCAGGAGCGCGCGGAGCTGCTGATGGAACCTCCGGTCTTCGGGCGCTGCTGGTTCAGGGTGTTCACGGAGCAGGACAGCAGCCGCTGCGAGGTTCTGGGACGCCCGGTTGAAGACCGGCGCGTCGTTGGCGTTGCCACCGTCGTTGACGATGCGCTGTTGCACGTCCCGGGCCCGTGCGCGGGCGGCTCCTCCGTCCGCGTTTCTCCCAAGCTCGCGGTTGAGCTGCTGCCGTTCTGCCTCGATCTGACGCCGGGCCTCGTCTAGCTCCTGCAGCCTGACCCGCCGAGCATCGTCCGCCGGGGCGTTCGGCGGTGGCGCCGCAGGAGCGTTGGCAGGCGGAGCTGCAGGGGCTCGGGCAGGCGGAGCCGCAGCGGCGTTGGCAGGTGGTGCTGCGGGGGCGCCGTCCCTCGTCGAGCTGCTCGCGGACTGCACATCCCCGTCGGGGGTGTGACACATGAAGCACTCCCGGTAAGGGTCGAAGTTCGGCGGAGCCCACGTCAGCCGCGGGCGCGAGCTTTGCTCACTCACCGCGCTTTTGGCGGTTGGCGAGACGCGTGGGTCGGACTCCGTCGGTGTCGGGGTGACCACCGGGTCGCTCGGCAGGCCTGGCTGTCCCTCCGGGTACATGGCGTTGTAGCAGTCGATGAACTCGTCCCAGGGGAGCTGCTCCTGCCCTCCAACCTGGAGGGCGAGATTGGTGATCATGTAGGAGACGTTGCGGAAGCGTTCCTGGGACGGGCTCCGTCCCAGGGCGGCCGCCAGGTCCCCTCCGAGTAGGTCGAGGACGTAGGCGGTGGCTCCCGCCGTGGCGTGGGAGGGCTTGGACCCCTCGTTGTGGAACGTCTTGTCGTCGTCGCAGGCAAGCTTGAGGCGCACGAAAGTTGCCCCAATGATGGGCTCCACCGACTTGTCGATGACGAAGTCGAGGGAGCCGAACCGCAGATGATCGCCGGGCGCCAGCGAGGCGCCGCTGTGGGCCATCCGGACCCTGGTGAAGTGTCGTGACACGCGAAAATCCCCTACCTGGCGCGCCAACTGTCGGGGTTCTCTACCGCCGACAAGTAAATTTTCTACGATCGCGCGTCGGAGCCCGGATGGTGACTCGAGAGACAGGGGGTTTTAGACTGGTTCGGGCCTCCGGAGAGTAATACCCTACGTCCAGTATGTGCCGATGTTCTCAAGTCCAAGTCTGTAGTAGGGGGTACAAACTGGTCGGGAGAGGGAGAGGGTCCCAGGTCCCGGTGCTGTGCGAGCGAGTGTGCTGTTCGTGCTGTGTCCGAATGTTCGACTGATGTCGATCTGTCCCCCGCTCGTGTCCCCTTGTCCCCTTTTATAGCCTTAAGGAGAGAAGGGAGCGGGGGGTAAGAAAGAAGAAAATTACATGGGGAGTTACTGCCCCCGAGGCCTTTAACTTGTGCCGCGCGTCGAGCCGTACAGGGAGCAGGTGTTGACGGAGTGGGCACCCCGCCGGACCCGGGATCGTACATCCCGGGTGGTTGGTGTAGACGTCTTCTCGGGTAAGCTCCCGGGTAGTTCCCGGGTCGTGGTTGACTTGCTCGAGGTCCTCGGGTGCTCCAGGTGTCCTGCTCGGGTTCCAGGTGTCATCCATGGGCGCCTGGGGTCGTACTTGGGCGCCCGGTGTTGCGCATGCGCTCCTCTCAAGACTGTAGCGTTCCTGTTCGGATGAGACGGGTGCCACTGTGGCTGCCGTGGCGAAGGACGGACGCCCATCATGCTCTGACGCGGCGGGTACCAAGTGGGTACGGCGCTGGATGGGCCGGGACGTGGCCGGGTAGTTTTACCCGGGGAGCTGGAGACTCCTCGGAAGCGGAGAACTCCCCGGGCGAATCGGAGAACCCTTCGGGGGCGGGGAACTCCTCGGGCGAGCCGCGAGGCCACTCGGAGGCGGAGGACTCCTCGGGGGAGCAGCGAAGCCACTCGGAGGCGGAGGACTCCTCGGGCGAGCAGCGAAGCCACTCGGAGGCGGAGAACTCCTCGGGCGAATCGCGGAGACTTCTCGGAGGCGGAGAACTCCTCGGGCGAATCGGAGACTCGTCGGGTCGGCCTCCGAGGTGTCGGGGCATGGGGAGTCCGCTTTGGTTTGGGTCTTCAGTTTTTGCTTTTGAGGGGTGGATTATCATGAGCTCTCGGATTAAGGGTTTGATTGAGTACCCCTAATTCGGACCTTCGTCACTTGTCTTAGAGATTTAAATTTGGTGCTGCTAGGTTCCTGGATTAAAAGGTTTATTAGGGATGAAGGAAAGTTGTGGCAAGATCTGATCAAGAGTAAATATGTTAGAAATGAAATTAACATTTTTTTTGTATTCCTCACTCCCAGCCCTCCACTTTTTGGAAGGGGATCCTCTGGGCAGCAAAAGCGTTAAAATTTGGGTATAGATGGTGTGTAGGAGATGACAGTAAAGTTAGATTTTGGGAGGATATTTGGATTGGCTCTGCACCTCTAACAGTCCAATTCTGGGATTTATATATAATCTGCAATTAGATAGGGGTAGCTCTGAACAAGGTGTGGGATGGTCAAAATGTTCAGCTTGCCTTTAGAAGAACCTTTACTGAACATATGCTTAGTAGATGGTATGAGTTAGTTGAAGTGGTTACCACTATGAATTATAATGATGATGGTGATTCTCTGGTATGGCAGTATACTTACAATGGCATTTACTCTTCTCAATCTCTATATGCTATTATTAACTTTAGAGGAGTGCTTCCAGTTTATATACCTTCTGTCTGGAAAATAAAAACCTCACCTAAAGTTCAAATGTTTCTTTGGCTCCTGTCCCATAACAAGATCATGACTGTGGATAATCTTAGGAAAAGAGGAATTATAAAACCTGAGGAATGTCAATTTTGTGGAGAAAAGGAATCCGTTAATCATTTATTTTTTGAATGTGTGGTGGCCAGGTGCTTGTGGGACTATGTATACCTCTTTTCTGGAAGAAATTGAGTGTTACCTTGATTTGGCTGGTTGTTGGCCATGTCAAAAGAACTTTGAGTTGTTCAATAGTATCACTGCTGGTGTACTTTGGACAATCTGGTTAACTAGAAATGTTTAATTTTTCGTGGTGATTTTTGGCAGGATATAAAAGTGGTGGTAAGGAGAATCTGGAAATGCTTTCAAGAGTGGAAACCCATCTATGCAGGGAGCATGACAATGGAGGTCGACCAATGGTGCAACTACTTGGCGGGTATCCTCAAAACACCCTTGGGGATCGGCTATTCGTGAAGAAGATCAGGCTGGGCAAGGAGTTTATGATGCCAAGGATAATCGGGTGATGGGGCGGATGAAGCTTGCTGTCACCAGCAAGTGAGGTCTCACTGTTTTCAAGTCTGAAGTCCCACTGTTTTCAAGTCTGAAGTCTTATGAACTCTTAAACTGCTTTGATGCGATCTAGAGGCATCGTACTATAGGGTGTTGCTTTTCAGTTTTCGCTATCTGAACATGCACTCTATGTTTCATTAGTAATGAATGGGGCACGGCGATGCCTTTTCCTCTAAAAAAAAAGTATTAGCTGTGGATTCTGCTCGATCGGACCTGTTTCTGATTACTAGTTTGGTACATCGACCCAGCGGGGGCAGCGGCATCAGTCGTGGTGGCCGTGACAGCGCCAGCGGCCGCCGCAGCTCCACGGCCGGCTCGAGCAGCGGCAGCGCCGCCAGCGCGTAGCCCGCTGAGCGCGCGTGCGGCGGTGGCGACGGCCCTCTTCGTCTTAGGGTGCGCGGCGGCGGCGCTCGCCCTCCTCGCCATGGCGCTCAACCCGGCCGACGCCGGCCTCCTGGTTCGTTGTCGCCGGCCGATCGTCTTGCGCGCGTCCTGATCGCCTGTCGCTCTCGCTGCTACATAGATCAGTCCTCCGTTTGCTGCGAAACGCAGGGGCCCTGCGCGCCTCGTCCGTGCTGATGCTGCTGGCCGTGGCGGCGCTGGCGCTGGCGTCCGCGGTGGCCGCGCTGGTGCCGGCGCGCCCGCTCGCGCCCTTCGCCTGCGCGCTGGGCGCCGTCACCGCCTATGCCGCCGTGGTCGTCCTCCCGAGGGTCGTCGCCTGCCAGGGCCAGGGCCATGGCCACGGACCGATCGCCGTCTACTACGGGCTCTTCCTCGCCATGCTGTGCGCCGCGCTGTTCGCGGCCATCGCCGTCGCCATATCCGGGAATCACTAGCTGCCGTAGTGTGCCATGCCTTAACCGGTTTCTGCATGTTAGAATCCAAGCAGATCACTGACATCACGAGTATGCATCTAGCGAATTAATTGTTCGTCCTCGTGGATAATCTGACCCATCACCCATCCATGATTGACTGCTACACCGTTAATTGCATTCACCCCGTGGTTCTGCGCACCAGGTGCGCGCGGAGCGATTTCTTCATTGGCAGGCCCCCTAACACAGCTACTGCACAAGGAGGCGTATACATGGACTGATGCAGCGACAGCAGCATTCGAGGCGCTCAAACGTGCACTATCTTCTGCCCCAGTTCTCCACTTGCCAGATTTCGCCAGGCCGTTCATTGTGGATTGTGACGCGTCGGGAACTGGTTTTGGAGCAGTCATGCACCAAGGTGCTGGACCTCTAGCATTCTTCAGTAAACCCTTCGCCGCGCGTCATCTAAAGATCGCAGCTTATGAGCGAGAGTTGATTGGTTTGGTCCAAGCAGTGAGACACTGGAGGCCATATCTATGGGGTCGCAAATTCATAGTGCGGACTGACCATTATGCTTTGAAGTTCATGTTAGATCAAAGGCTATCAACAATGCCTCAGCATCAGTGGATAAGCAAGCTATTTGGGTTTGATTTCTCTATTGAGTATCGCCCTGGTCACTTGAATGCAGTAGCCGATGCACTGTCCCGGCGCGTCCAATGTGAGTCTCGACTGGCTTCGCTGTCTGCTCCAACATTCCAGCTATTCGATGACCTACACGATGAACTCCAGAACGACGACACGCTTCGCGCGCTCCGTGACTCAGTGCCGGCAGCGCGCGGCGCACAATGGCGCGTTGCTGATGGACTACTATTGCACAGCTCACGGGTATATGTGCCAGCGTCCTTAGCTTGCCTGGACACAGCTCTTCAACTGGCACACACAGCTGGGCACGAAGGCATCCAAAAGACGCTCCACCGGCTACGGCGCGACTTCTACGTCGATCACAATTGGGCCGTCGTCAAGGACTATGTCGTGCCTGCTCAGTGTGCCAAAGGAACAATACTCAGACACTTCACCCAGCCGGCCTTCTTCAGCCTCTGGACGTTCCTCATCAGGTTTGGGCTGATATCTCCCTAGATTTTGTCGAAGGGCTCCCTAAAGTGCATGGCAAGAGTGTGCTCTTAACGGCCGTCGACCGTTTCTCCAAATACGCACACTTCATCGCGTGAGTCAAGAGTGTGCTCATCAGCCTCAATTGTAAGCGACAGGGACCCTGTTTTCACGGGAACGTGTGGCGTGACCTGTTCAAGTTCGCCGGCGTCAAGCTTCGCTTGAGTACCGCCTTCCATCCACAGACCGACGGACAGACGGAGGCCGTGAACAAAACCATCGCCATGTACTTGCACTGCATCACAGGTGACCGTCCGTGCGCCTGGCTCGATTGGCTACCTTCGGCTGAGTATTGGTACAATACTAGCTTCCACTCCGCACTCAAGACCACGCCATTCCAAGTTGTCTACGGCCGGGAACCTCCAGCTCTACTTCCATACGCTCCTTCATCGGCGCGCACTGCTACAGTTGATGGACTTCTGCAGGATCGTGATCAGTTCTTGGCCGACGTCCGTGAACGACTGCTCCAAGCACAGGAATATGCCAAGCGACAATACGACGCTCATCATCGCGCTATCGAGTTCGCCGCCGGTGTGGGATATGGGTACCTCTGGGCCCACTACCGGCCGGGTAGCCAGTCGGCCTGGTCGTCGGCCCCACAAGGATCCTCGGCTTGATGGACAAGATCGGAGAATACTTAGCCCGCAAGGCACTCAACAGTATGACCGGATCCCGCCCCGAGATCACGGATGATATGTTGTAACCGACTTGGATTAGTTTCCTGATTTGAACCGGATAGTAATTAGAGATAACCGACTTGTAAACCCTAGGCCGTCAGCCTATATAAGGCGGCCTAGGTCGACCCCCCTTAGACATTCAATCCTTTCGCCACCAGATCCCCCATTGTAACCAAGAGCTTGCCGCTGTTCCCCGGAACTCGTCAAGCAGATCAATACAAGACCCCCGAGCACAGGACGTAGGGTATTATACCTCCGGGTAGCCTGAACCTGTATAATACCTGTGTCCCTGTGTTACCTCGAGCTCCCTAGTCTCGCGATTGCCCTTTGCATACAAATCAACCATCTGGGTACCCTCGGGTGGACTGCCGATCAAAAGATCCGACAGTTGGCGCGCCAGGTAGGGGAGATCGCGGGGCAATAAAGCTAGCTCGATGGCAGATCGTCGCGCCGTCATCTTCCCTGACTCCGTCAAGGACTGTGCTACGCATCTGGAGGGTATCACCTTTTTTGCTGAGATCCACTCCACCGCCGCCACCACCTCTGACTTCACCACGACACTCGACGCCCCCACGCCGACCAGCTCCGCGCTGACCTCGTCGCCGATCTCCTCGTCAGTCATCGCCCCGCTCTGGCAGCGGCCCGATGCGATCTCCATCAACGACCAGGCTCCGGGCCTGAGCACTCGCCGGAGACTCCCACCCCCGGCCGAGCTCCTCGCCGGGTTGGATCGTGTCCCAAGACACCCTTGCCGAGTGCATTACCATGTCGGAGGAGGCCCTGCGCCGACCCCGCAAAACGCTCCCGCTAGGGCTCCGCAACGCTGCATCAATCTACTCGGCTCAACTCTAGGAAGATATGTCTCAGATCCAATCTGAGATACCACCCCAGCCCACCCAGTCTCCGGACTGCGGCGAGTTCCAGGTCGCCACAAGCGTGCTCTTGCCGGCCTTGGCCGACTCGAGCAACGACTCCAGGTACACCACATCCCTGGGGCGTGAAGTCTTCGTCTCTGAGGATTCCATTACTCAGGATGGAGATACAGATCTGGCCAGGGATCGCAAACGGGAGCGAAACGCGGCTCGAGCTCACCGCCGTGCTGAAGAAGCCGCCCTGCCCCCGGCAGCGGCCGGAGACCATGTAGCTGCCGCAGCTACCGGAGTGGTCCCTCCGGGGGCCTCACCAAGACAGCAGCCTCCTCCTCGGGGTCCTCGTGGTGTCGAGCCTCAGAACCTCGATGGAGCCTTTGCCAGGGTGCCATTCCGCACGCCCCAGGCTAACGTCGCCGCCGCTTTCGCCGAGCTAGGACACATGCCTGACACCCCTGAGGTGCAGCGGGCCCGAGCTCAGTTGGAAGCAGCCCAGGAGCAGATCGAGCGATCGTATCGTGCCAGATCCCGATCTGGGCGATCAAACTCGACTCGCTCTTCAAGCCGCCGCTCTGCTCATAGCAGATCGGATCGGGTCACCCTCGCCAGAGGAACCCCCCATTACCCGTCGTGGAAGAAGAGGTGGCCCAGAACCACCATGAAGATGAAGAAGAGGAGCGGCGTAACCCGCGCAACGTGGATCATCGTCGCGAACGCCACCAGGAGCGGCACGACAGGCGCCAACGTCATCACCCACCTGAGGATCTCCGTGATCGCATCAGGGAATACGCCCGGACCTCCGTGCCGACCTCGACGCTCGGCATCAGGAGCGCGACGCCGCCGAGCTCGAGCGCCGCGAGCAGTAGATCGGGACTACGGCCGACCCGACCGCCAGCCGGTGGGGGAGGCTGGCGACGCCGGAGCAGAAGCAGACGAACGCCTCGTCGTTCACGAGCTCATGGAGCGCAAGCAGTACGACGCTGGCTACGGCCCTCCGCGGGATGATCGTCGCCAGTGGCGCGATGATGCTCGGCCCCGAGCCGACCCAGTTCGACCTCCGCGCCGCGACTACCGCAACACCGAGGAGGATATCTACGACGGTTTCGCTGCCTTCACCGCCCGACTCCATGCCATCCGTTGGCCCGAGTCCTTCAAGCCAGCCCTCGTGGAGAAATTCGATGGTCGCTCCGACCCCAAGCTCTGGCTCAAGACGTACCACACAGCAGTCAAGGCTGCTCATGGCTCCAATGACCAAGCCGCTGCCTACTTCCCTGTGATGTTAGGCAAGAAAGCTCTCCTGTGGCTTGAGGGCGTCCCCCGGGACACCATCGACAGTTGGACAGACCTCTGCCATGCTTTCACCAAGAACTACCAGGAGAGCTACACCCGGCCAGGCACCAGATTCGATCTGGACAACGTCAAGCAAAGGAAGGGTGAGAGTCTCCGAGACTACACCGACCGGTTCTGATAACCGGAACAAGATCGCCGATGTCCAGGACCGAGATGTCATCGATGCTTTCCGGCGAGGCATCATCGACACTTAGCTGTTACGCACGCTCTTCAAAACCGACCTTGTCACGGTCTCCGACCTGATGGAGGTGGTCAATTTGGAGGTTCGTGCAGATCAAGCCGAACAGGCCCAATTTAAGAATAAACAGAAGCACCCGGAGGACGACGACCGGGTCGACAACTCGAAGCGCCACGAGCCGTCACGTGGGCGCAAGGGAGGCCCTGAGCCCCTCGTAGCCTTAGCAGAAGCAGAAGGCCGGCCGGAACCCAGGTTCCTTCCCGAGGAGTTTTACGACACACTGAACGATCAGTGCCCCTTCCACAAGGACGCTAAGCGCAATCTCCGTGATTGTCATGCGTTACTCAAAGAACTCGGCGCCCTGCCGCCGACCAAGAAGCAGCGCTACAACAACAATGGCGGCCGCTACAACAACTACCGCCGCGACGGCTACAACGACGACCGGCGGGACGACTACCGCCGCAGGGAAGACCGCGACCGCCGCGACGACTACCGCCGTGGCGAACGCGACCACGATGCTCCGGCTCGCCAGGATGACCAACGTCGTCATGACGACGAACGCCGACCACCACCACCGCCAGAGGCGCCCAGGCGCGACGCCAACGGCGACTTTCAGCGTGCTGACCGCCAGGTCAATGTCATCATTGGGGGGCCCGGCGCCTTCCCAGATCGGCGCAAAGGGAAGCTTCACAAGCGTGAAGTGAAGATGGCCTCCACCAAGCTGGTGGAATACCTCCAGTGGTCGGAGATGCCTATCGCCTTCAGTCGCGCCGACCACTGGGTTCACCTCCCCGAGCCAAGGTCCTACCCACTCGTCGTCACCCCCGTCGTAGACAGGGTCCTCCTCTCCAAGGTCCTGATCGATGGCGGGAGTGCCCTTAACATCATCTTCACGAGCACCCTCAACAGCATGGGGTTCGTCTACAGCAAGCTCCTGAGCGCTGAAGATCCGTTCTTTGGCATTGTGCCAGAAAAAGCTTCCTACCCGATAGGAAGAGTCACCCTTACCAGTCACGTTCGGCACGGCTGACAACTACCGCACGGAGTTCCTGTACTTCGAGGTAGCCGACTTCAAGAGCTCCTACCACGCCATCTTCGGCAGGCCCATGCTGGCCTGATTCATGGCGATTCCGAACCACACCTACCTGGTTCTGAAGATGCCCGCGCCTAATGGCGTCCTCTCCATCCGTGGAGATATCAAGACCTCCTTCGAGTCCGACGGCGAGGCTATCAAGATAGCTGAGCTGTCCCATCAACTCGGCAACGCCACCATGCTGGCGGAAGAAGCCCCCAAGGTGGCAGCCGGCGAGCCTGTCCTCCCGGAGCAGAAGCAGCAGCCCACGGCGCTGGCACCTGCAGACGCCCCCAAAGCTATCAGCTTGGGACTCGACGACCCCTCCAAGACGGCCCTCATAGGGCCAGGGCTCACTACCAAATAGGAAGACGCGCTCACCTCCTTCCTCCGGGACAACTGGGACATCTTCGCATGGAAGCCATCAGACATGCCGGGTGTTCCGAGGGAGAAGGCCGAGCACTCCTTGGACTTGAGCAAGACCGCGAAGCCTGCCAAACAGAAGCTGCGCCGATTCGCCCAAGATCGTAAGGAGGCCATTAGGGTAGAACTGAATAAGCTCCTAGCTGCTGGTTTCATTAGAGAATGCAAACACCCTGAGTGGCTTGCAAACCCTGTACTTGTAAAGAAGCAATCCGGTGAATGGAGAATGTGCATTGACTACACGGATCTCAACCGCTACTGCCCTAAAGACCCCTTTCCCTCTTCCACGAATTGATCAAGTCGTCGACTCTACGTCCGGCTGCGTACTCTTGTGCTTTCTCGACTGCTACTCGGGTTATCACCAAATAGCCCTGAAGACATCCAACCAGGACAAGACAGCGTTCATCACCGCGCACGGCATCTACTGCTACAAGACGATGACGTTCGGGTTGAAGAATGGCGCCACGTACCAGAAGGCCATCCAAGGTTGCCTGCAGAGCCAAATCGGCCGCAACGTGGAGGCTTACGTTGATGACGTCATCGTCAAGACGTACGACGCCGATTCCCTCATCGCCGACTTGCAGGAAACTTTCAACAACCTGCGCCGATTCAGATGGAAGCTTAACCCCACAAAGTGCGTGTTCGGGGTGCCGTCCGGAAAGCTCCTGGGCTTCCTGGTCAGCCAGCGCGGCATCGAGGCAAACCCAGTCAAGCTGGACGCCATACGCAACCTCAAGGAGCCAAAGTGCAAGAAAGATATCATGAAGCTCACTGGAATGATGGCGGCCCTGAGCCGGTTCATCAGCAAGCTCGGCGAGAAAGGACTTTCGTTCTTCAAGATCCTCAAGAAGGCGGACAAGTTCGAGTGGACCCCTGAGGCAAGCAAGGCCCTGGCCGACCTCAAGGAGTTCCTAGTCACACCCTCGGTTCTTACGGGTCCGACCCCCGGGGAAGAGCTCTTGCTGTACATCTCGGCTACCACTCACGTGGTCAGCACGGCCCTGGTCGCCGAGCGACCAGAAGAAGGCCACCCATACAAGGTCCAGCGCCCTGTATACTTCGTCAGCGAGGTACTCAGCGAGTCCAAAGTCCGGTACCCTCATCCTCAGAAGCTGCTCTATGCGCTCCTGATAACAGCCAGGAAGCTACGACATTATTTCCCGGCCCACGTGATTTGAGTCATCTCGAATTTCCCCCTTGGAGCCATATTCCACAACAGGGACGCCAACGGGCGCATCGTCAAGTGGTCCGTCGAACTCGGCGAGCACACCATCAACTTCGAGCCACGGGAGGCCATCAAGTCCCAGATCTTGGCCGACTTCGTGGCCGAGTGGACGGAGATCCAGACGCCGACCCCTGTGGAACGGCCGGAGCACTGGAAGATGTACTTCGATGGAGCCCTCAACCTTGAGGGAGCCGGTGCAGGAGTGCTGTTCATCTCCCCGGAGGGGCAGCACCTCAAGTATGTTCTCCAGATACACTACCAGGCCACCAACAACGGGGCCGAGTACGAAGCCCTCATCCACGGTCTCCGGATCGCGGTGTCGCTTGGTATCAAGCGGCTTATGTGCTACGGTGACTCCAAGCTAGTCGTCGAGCAGGTAAACAAAAATTGGGACACGACCAAGGAAACCATGAGCGCATACTGCACAGAGGTGCGCAAACTTGAGGCCCACTTCTACGGCCTCGAGCTCCACCACGTCCTCCGGGAAGACAACATCGCCGCCGATGTCCTCTCCAAGTTAGGGTCCACCAGAGCCCAAGTACCAGTCGGCGTCTTCGTCCAAGACTTGCGCACCCCGTCCATCAAGATGCTTGAGGACGGCAGCCCCGTACCCGAGCCGGAGCCACTCCCGGGTGGCCCGCCGACCAGTGAAGTTGTCGTGGTGGAAGCAGGCTGGCGCGCCCTCTTTATCGCTTTCCTCACAGAGAATTGGTCGCCGGATACGAATGAAGAAATCGAGAAATTGACTCAACGTGCGACAAACTACGTCGTCATCGGCGACGCCCTGTACAGAAAAGCCGCCTCCACGGGCATACACATGAAGTGTGTCCTCCGAGATGAAGGCATCACCTTGCTACAAGATATCCACTCGGGTACTTGTAGCAACCACGCTGCAGCTGGCACACTAGTCTGCAAGGCCTACAGGGCAGGGTTCTACTGGCCGACAGCCCTGTCTGACGCAGAAGAATTGGTGCGTAGCTGCACCGGCTGCCAATTCTTTCCAGAAGCAAAAGCACCTGCCGGCTCAGGCGCTACGGACCATTCCCCCATCTTGGCCATTCGCCATATGGGGACTCGACAACGTCGGGCCCTTCAAAACCGCTCCGGGCGGGTTCAAGCACATCTTGGTGGCGGTCGACAAGTTCACCAAATGGATTGAGTACAAGGTCGTGACCGACACCAAGTCGGCCACGGCTGCAAAGTTCATCCAAGAGCTCACCCATCGGTTTGGCGTCCCAAACCACATCGTGACTGACCTCGGATCCGAGTTCACAGGACACGAGTTCTGGGATTTCTGCCAGGACAATTGCATCGACGTCTACTACTCCTCCATGGCGCACCCCAGGTGCAATGGCCAGGTTGAGCGGGCCAATGGTATGGTCCAGGACTCGCTCAAGAAAGCCATGTATGATGAACTCAACAAGCACCCCGGCCGGTGGGCTAAAGAGGTACCCCATGTCATATGGGGCCTGCGAACCCAGAAGAGCAGAGCAACGGGATATACTCCCTTCTTCCTGGTGTATGGCTCTGAAGCCGTCCTCCCAGCCGACGTCGCCCATGGTGCTCCGCGCATCCAGCACTACGAGGAAGGAGAAGCAGAAATCGGCCGCCAGGTCGACATCGACTGCCTAGAAGAACACCGACTCACCGCCCTGGTCAGACATGCCAGACATGAGCAACAGGTCCGGCGTTACCATGACAAGAATGTCCGGGAACGCTCCCTCAACGTCGGCGACTTGGCCCTGCGCCGAGTCATGTCCACCAAGGACAAGCACAAGTTATCCGCCCCCTGGGAGGGTCCCTTCATCGTCAAAGAAGTTGTTTCGCCAGGAACATACAGCCTCTAGTGGGCTAACGGCGACCCCGTCCCAAACGTGTGGAACATCGAGCACCTCGTCAAGTTCTACCCGTAGAAATTAAACAAAAAGCTATGTATTTCCTGTCTCATATTAATAAAGTTACATTCGCCTCATGGCTTGCTGTTGTCTCTCCACCCGACATCCATGCTGATGCCCGGGGACTGGGCCCGACCCAGGCAGCGTTTTCTTCATCACGATATCTGGGGGAGTCCGACTTCCGAGTCCTTGCCCAACCTTATGCTCCCCCCGACGACCACTAAGCTAACCCGGCTGATCCGAGTCCCCAACTGTGAAACCCGGAGCTCCGTGCTCAACCCGCGTGCCCCCTACACCTAAGCCTCCCCGCTGAGCAGTGTAGCAGGGTAAGCCGTCCTCTCCGTGAGCAGTGGTCAGCGGGTCAAAAAGGGTGCTTAAACGGCACAAGGCAGTGGCCAGTCGGGCGACGCAAAGTCCTAGTCGGCAGGGAGAAGGGCCCAATAAAACACCAGCGCACATCAATACTTCAAACAAACCTGGAATTTTATACATAAATTCTACAGAGTTTACATCTATAATTGTTTTTACAGGCCCAGTTCTGTTGCTACAGCTTCAGCTAGAGGGGTACACTCCTCAACTAACTCGTCGAACTCTTCGTCGGCAAGTTCTTCAGGAATGCCATCAGCGATCGGAGCCAGCTCCTACGTCGGGAAGTGTATCCTGAACAGCGCCAGTATCCGGCTCCCGAAGCCGATCGCCGTCTGCTGCATCAACTGGGCGGCACGGTTCGGACCGGCCCTGAGCCGCTCCACCAACGTCGCCGCCGCCGGGCCGGACTCGGCGGGCACCAACGAGTTGGCGTTGAACTCGGCCGCTTGCTTCAAATCCATTAGCTCCGTGCGAAGCCCTGCAGATGAACCCGCATAAGCACATCGACTCCCTAAAAAAGCTCCAGAAGACTCGGCAAAAGGCACTCACCATGCACGGCCTGGTCATGCGTGTCCTTCATGGCATGATTCGTCTCCTTCAGGTGCTC
>CM014270.1:71832096-71856537 GCA_004135705.1 Alloteropsis semialata | reverse complement strand
TTGCCTTTCTTCTTCTTCCTGGCGGGGGGCCCCGATGGGCCTCCCTCCGTTTCCTCAGTCCGCTTACCCTTAGGGTCGGCGGACTGGTGGAAGATGGCCCCCACTGCTTCCTCGCCAGCCGCGTGGCTCGTAGCGATGTCAAGCAGCTCCTTCGCGGTGCGGGGACTCTTCCGCCCGAGCTTGTGGACGAGGGATTTGCACGTCGTCCCTGTGAGGAACGCTCCGATGACATCGGCGTCAGCGAGGTTGGGGAGCTCGTTGCACTGCCGGGAGAAACGCCTGATGTACTCCCGGAGCGTCTCCCCCTGCTTCTGCCTGCAGCTCCTGAGATCCCATGGGTTTCCAGGGCGGTTGTAGGTCGCCTGGAAGTTCCCCACGAAGACCTCCCTCAGGTCGGACCAGCTGCCGATTTGTCCGGCGGGGACATGTTGGAGCCAGGCCCGCGCCGAGTCGGCCAGATGGAACGGCAAGTTGTGGATGATAAAGTCATCCTCGTCGGCCCCTCCGGCTCTGCAGGTGAGTCGGTAATCCTCGAGCCAGAGCTCGGGGTCGGTTTCCCCATCGTACCTCGGGAAGTTCGACGGGGCTCTAAAGTTGGCGGGACGAAGAGCCGCACGGATCCGCGGGCTGAAAGCCCGTGGTCCCGGCGCCTCCGGACTCGGCGTCCTCTCGTCCTCGTCCTCGTCGTCGTACCGGCCGCCTCGTCGGGGAACGCGTCCTCGCTGTCGCTCGGGTTCGCCCGCGGGGGGTCGTCGCCGGCGGGCGTCCAGTATGCTCCGAGCATCCTGGATCGGGCCGACCCGCTGTCGGACCGGAACCGCGTCCCCGGGGGGACGGGGCTGGTGCACCAAATGCCCTTGTTGGGCGCGTCCGCCGCGCCCGTCGGCTAGCTGCCTCGAGGCTTCACGGTGTCCCATCTGCGACGCTCGTCGTCGCGACTGCGAACTCTCGGCCTGCTGTGCTGCGGCTCGCTCCAGTAGCTCGCCGAGTTCCCGCTGCGCCTTGCGGGCCTCCGGGGTCACCGGCGGGGGGAGCCCTCTCACGAGCATGGCTGCTGCGGCTATGTTTTGTCCGGCGTGGGCAAAACACGGGGGTGGGGCACCGTCATCGTCGACGATTTGGCGTTGCACGTCCCGGGCGCGCTCCCGCGCCGGAGCCGCGTCTCCGACCTGCAGGAGCTCGCGCTCGATGCGTTCCCGTTCCTGCTCGACCCGCACCCGTTCCTGCTCCAACCGGCGGCGAGCTTCTTGGAGCTCCTCCCGGCGTTGCCGGGCGTCGTCGGCTTGGGAGCGTCGTGGCGGTGTAGCCGCTCTTCGCGGGGCCGGCTGCCTTGCCACTGCCGCGGCTTGGGCCGCAGCTGGAGCGGGAGCAACGGGCGCGTCGGCCACCGGGTGACCGTCGTCAGGGCCCGCTGGCCCCGAGCCGCTCTCACTCGCTTCTCCCTCTGCCCCGTCGGGGGTGTCCGCCATGAAGCATTCCCGGGAGGGGTGGTGGCTTTCTCCGATGAGCTCCGTGTCGGATGCCTCCGAAACGGGATCGTCCAACAGGTCGAAGACCGATTCGGAGACGTGATCGATCACCCCGACGAACTCGCTATTCGCCGAGGTGGGGCTCAGGAGGCGTGTCACGAGGCGGGACACGACTTCAGCCGCGTTGCGCAGACCGTATGGGGCTGCATACGGTGGGATGGAGTCCAGCATCCCCGGGGGAAGAGGGGCTCCTCCCACAAGCTGAGTAGCGACGTTCGCCAGGGCGAACCAGACACAGCGCGCGTCTTCCTGCGTGGGCCGTGGCCCCAGGAAGACCTTGAGCTGCTCCCATAGCGGGGCCTCGTTGGCCCTCGAACGAGGGTTGCTAGCCTCGTCGCCAGGGGTGTTGATGTCGATGTCCGCGAGGGCCTCGGTGGCGGTCGCGACGTCAGCATCAGCAGTGTCGACCGGGGGCGTGAGAGCGACCCTCTCCAAGTCCCCGGCGTCGGTGATGACGAAATCCAAACTCCCAAGACGCAGCTGCGTCCCAGGAGTCCAGCTCGATCCGCGGGTGGCCATCCGAAGCCTGGTGACCGTCGAAACGCGCAAAGGCCCCTACCTGGCGCGCCAACTGTCGGCGTAAGAAATAACCAACAAGTAAATTTAGTGGATTGCGCGTCTGGGCTTCGGATGGTTCGCGAGAGGACACAAGGGGTTATACTGGTTCAGGCACTAACGCCCTACGTCCAGTGTCGATCTGCTCGTGTTACTCGCGTGGCTCGTAGTAGGGGTTACAAGCGGTCGAGAGAGGGAGGGGCTCCCAAGTCTCTGTGAGCGTGTCTCTAAGAGAGCGTGTGTGTTTCGGGGATTGTGTTTTCGTCTCCCCCCTCCTGAGGCTTGATTTTTCTATTTATACTCAGGGGATGTGACGCTGTACAAGGCGTGTTCAAAAAGATGAAAAATTGGAAACTTGCTGAAGAAGCCCTGCCGCCTGCGGGACACTGTGGATGCTGTTCGGGACGCTGTGGATGCTGTTCGGGCTTGTTGGGGTCGTGCTTCTCCTCGCGCGGCGCCTGCGGACGGGCAAAACAGTGGGAGTCACATCCTTTAGCCATACCGGACAGTGCTCGGTAAGGCCAATTAATGCTGATGGGGAGCGGCGTGGTCGTGTGGAGGCACGTCCTTATGTCGGGTCTTCCTGACACTCCACTCCGGCCCGGGCCCACGCCGATTCGGGCGAGGCGAAGAGAGGTCGGGTGAGATAGCGTAGGGGTGATCAGGACAGAAGTGGGTCGGCCGAGGCGGACGGGGGTCGGCCGAGACGGACGAGAGTCGGCCGAGGGGGACGAGGGTCGGCCGAGGCGGACGGGGGTCGGCCGAGACGGACGAGAGTCGGCCGGGACGGAACCAGGTCAGTCGAGTCAGGGGAAAATCGATCCTCCCCTGATCTGATATTCTTCTTGTTTACGGGTTTTCTTATGCCCATCTCCTTCCCGAAACTGCATGGTCCCACCCGTCGGTGAGAGGGTCGGATATTGATATCCGACAAGATCCGTGTAGTCAATGCACATTCTCCATTCACCAGATTGCTTCTTTACAAGTATGGGGTTTGCAAGCCACTCAGGGTGTTTGCATTCTCTAATAAAACCGGCAGCTAGGAGCTTATTAAGTTCTACCCTAATGGCCTCCTTGCGTTCTTGGGCGAATCGACGCAGCTTCTGTTTAGCAGGCTTCACGGTCTTGCTCAAGTCCAAGGAGTGCTCAGCCTTCGCCCTCGGAACACCTGGCATGTCTGATGGCTTCCATGCGAAAATGTCCCAGTTGTCCCGGAGGAAGGAGGTGAGCGCGTCTTCCTATTTTGGAGTGAGCCCTGGCCCTATGAGGGCCGTCTTGGAGGGGTCGTCGAGTCCCAAGCTTATAGCTTTGGGTGCGTCTGCAGGTGCCAGCGCCGTGGGCTGCTGCTTCTGCTCCGGGAGGACAGGCTCGCCGGTTGCCGCCTTGGGGGCTTCTTCCGCTAGTAGGGTGGCGTTGCCGAGTTGCTGGGATAGCTCGGCTATCTTGATAGCCTCGCCGTCGCACTCGAAGGAAGTCCTGATGTCTCCACGGATGGAGAGGACGCCATGAGGCGCCGGCATCTTGAGAACCAGATAGGTATGGTTCGGAATCACCATGAATCGGGCCAGCATGGGCCTGCCAAAGATGGCATGGTATGAGCTCTTGAAGTCGGCTACCTCGAAGTACAGGTACTCCGTGCGGTAGTTGTCAGCCGTGCCGAACGTAACAGGCAAGGCGACTCTTCCTATCGGGTAGGAAGCTTTTCCTGGCACAATGCCAAAGAACGGATCTTCGGCGCTCAGGAGCTTGCTGTAGTCGAATCCCATGCTGTTGAGAGTACTGGTGAAGATGATGTTGAGAGCGCTCCCGCCATCGATCAGGACCTTAGAGAGGAGGACCCTGTCCACGACGGGGGCGACGACGAGTGGGTAAGACCCTGGCTCTGGGAGGTAAACCCAGTGGTCGGCTCGGCTGAAGGCGATAGGCATCTCCGACCACTGGAGGTATTCCACCGGTTTGGTGGAGACCATCTTCACTTCGCGCTTGTGGAGTTTTCCCTTGCGCCGGTCTGGGAAGGCGCCGGGCCCCCCGATGATGACGTTGACCTGGCGGTCAGCCCGCTGGAAGTCGCCGTTGGCGTCGCGCCTGGGCGCTTCCAGCGGCGGCGGTGGTCGGCGTTCGTCGTCGTGACGACGTTGATCATCCCGGCGAGCCGGAGCATCGCGGTCGCGTTCACCACGGTGGTAGTCGTCGCGGCGGTAGTCGTCCCGCCAGTCGCCGTTGTGGCCATCGCGGCGGTAGTTGTTGTAGCGGCCGCCGTTGTTGTTGTAGCGCTGCTTCTTGGTTGGCGGCAGGGCGCCGAGTTCTTTGAGCAACGCATGGCAGTCGCGGAGAGTGTGCTTCGCGTCCCTGTGGAAAGGGCACTGATCGTTCAGTGTGTCATAAAACTCCTCGGGCAGGAACCTGGTTTCTGGCCGGCCTTCTGCTTCTGCTAGGGCTACGAGCGGCTCAGGGCCTCCCTTGCGCCCACGTGACGGCTCATGGCGCTTCGAGTTGTCAACCCGGTCGTCTTCCTCCGGGCGCTTCTGTTTGTTCTTGAATTGGGCCTGTTCAGCTTGATCCGCCCGAACCTCCAAGTTGACCACCTCCATCAGGTCAGAGACCGTGACAAGGTTAGTTTTGAGGAGCGTACGGAATAGCTGAGTGCTAATGAGGCCGCGCCGGAAGGCGTCGATGACGTCCCGGTCCTGGACATCGGCGATCTTGTTCCGGTTATCGAAGAACCGGTCGGTGTAGTCTCGGAGACTTTCACCCTTCTTCTGCTTGACATTATCCAGATCGAATCTGGTGCCTGGCCGGGTGTAGCTTGCTTGATAGTTCTTGGTGAATGCATGGCAAAGGTCTGCCCAGCCGTCAATGGTGTCCCGGGGGACGCCCTCAAGCCATAGGAGTGCTTCTTTGCCTAACATCACAGGGAAGTAGGCGGCAGCTTGGTCGTTGGAGCCGTGGGCAGCCTTGACTGCTGTATGGTACGTCTTGAGCCAGAGTTTGGGGTCAGAGCGACCGTCAAACTTCTCCACGAGGGCTGGCTTGAAGGACTCGGGCCAACGGATGGCGCGGAGTCGGGCGGTGAAGGCGGCAAAGCCGTCGTAGACTTCCTCGTTGTGGTGGTCGCGGCGGGGAGATCGAACTGGGTCGGCTCGGGGCCGAACGTCGTCTCGCCAGTGGCGGCGGTCGTCCCGCGGGTGGCCGTACCGTGCGTCGTACCGCTCGCGCTCCATGAGCTCATGAACAACACGACGTTCGGCGTCTTCTGCTCCAGCGTCACCAGCCTCGCCCACCGGCTGGCGGTCGGGTCGGCCGTATTCCTGGTCATACCGTTCGCGGCGCTCGAGCTCGGCAGCATCACGTTCCTGGTGCCAGGCATCGAGGTCGGCACGGAGGTCCCGGGCGTAGTCCCTGATACAATCACGGAGATCCTCAGGTCGTTGACGATGCTGGCGCCTGTCGCGCCGCTCCTGGTGGCGTTCGCGGCGATGATCCGCATTGCGCGGGTTACGCCGCTCTTCTTCTTCGTCTTCATGGTGGTTCTAGGCCACCTCTTCTTCCACGACTGGTAGCGGGGGATTCCTCTGGGGGAGATGACCCCGATCCGATCTGCTATGGGCAGAACGGTGGCTCGACGAGCGAGTCGAGTTCGATCGCCCAGATCAGGATCTGGCAGCACGATACGAACGCTCGATCTGCTCTTGGGCTGCTTCCAACTGAGCTCGGGCCCGCTGCACCTCAGGGGTGTCAGGCATGTGTCCCAGCTCGGCGAAAGCGGCGGCGACGTTGGCCTGGGGCGTGCGGAACGGCACCCTGGCAAAGGCTCCATCGAGGTTCTGGGGGCGGACCCCATGGGGGCCCCGAGGAGGAGGCGGCGGTCTTGCTAGGGCCCCTGGAGGGACCACTCCGGCGGCTGCGGGTTCTTCGGCCACTGCCGGGGGCAGGGCTGCTTCTTCGGCACGGCGCCGAGCTCGGTCCTGATTTCGCTCTTGTCGGCGATCTCTGGCCAAGTCGGTTTCTCCGTCTCGAGTTACGGAATCCTCGGAAACGAAGACTTCACGCCCCGGAGGCGTAGTGTAGCTTGAGTCATTGCTCGAGTCAGCCGGGGCCGGCAAGAGCACGCTGGTGGCGACCTGGAACTCGCCGCAATCCGGGGACTGGGTGGCCTGGGCTGGCGTCTCAGATTGGATCTGGGACATATCTTCCCGGAGTCGAGCCGAGTAGATTGATGAAGGGCTGCGGAGCCCTAGCGGGAGCGATTTGCGGGGTCGGCGCAGGGCCTCCTCCGACATGGTGATGCACTCGGCCAGGGTGTCCTGGACACGATCCAACCCGGCGAGGAGCTCGGCCGGGGGCGGGAGTCTTTGGTGAGTGTTCAGGCGCGGAGCGTGGTCGTCGATGGAGATCGTATCGAGGCGCTGCTGGAGCGGGGCGATGACTGACGAGGCGATCGGCGACGGGGTCAGCGCGGAGCTGGTCGGCGTGGAGGCGTCGGGCGTCGTGGTGGAGGTGGAGGTGGTGGTGGTGGCGGAGTGGATCTCAGCGAAAAAACTGATGCCCTCCAAGTTCGTGGCGCAGTCCTTGATGGAGTCGGGGAAGACGACGGAGCGACGATCTGCCATCGAGCTAGCTGTATTGCCCGGCGATCACCCCTACCTGGCGCGCCAACTGTCGGAGTTATCGTCCGGCAGTCCACCCGGGGTACCCAGATGGTTGATTTGTAGGCAAAGGGAGATCGCTGGACTAGGGAGCTCGAGGTAACACAGGGACACAGGGATTATACAGGTTCGGGCTACCCGGAGGTATAATACCCTACGTCCTGTGCTCGGGGGTCTTGTATTGCTTTGCTCGGCGTGGTTCCGGAGAACAACGGCGAGCTCTTGGTTACAATGGATGAATGGCGTGGGAATCAGCTGAATGAAGGGGTCGACCTAGGCCGCCTTATATAGGCTGACGGCCTAGGGTTTACAAGTCGGTTGTTTCTAATTATCATCCGGCTCAAATCAGGAAACTAATCCAAGTCGGTTACAACATAATTGCCGTGATCTCCGGGCGGGATCTGAGGATATCGCCGAATACCTTGCGGGCTAAGTCTTCTCCGATCTTATCCTTTAAGCCGAGGATCCTTGTGGGGCCGGCCTGGGGTCGGCCCACATCCTTGTCAGACGTGGGACCAGGCCGACTGGCTATCCGGCCGATAGTGGGCCCAGGGGTACCCATATCCCACACCTCCCCCAAGCTAGTTTGTTGACACCGCTGAACCTGTCGGCGCAGGACTCGTATTCTACGTCGTCGAGCGAAGACGTCTCCAATGTGAAATTCAATTTGATGAAGCAGCATCTGACCCTGGAGATGAGGATACAGATTGATTTAACCCGCCATACCTGTTTTACCTTCTTCTGGCGGTCGACAGCCTGTCCTGGTGTTTTCTTCATCTGCGCTTTTGCACCTCGTGTAGACTTCTTGTTGTGTTTCGCATAATACCGGATGGGGAAATCCTTCTCCCAGAACTTTTCCATGAACTTAATCAGGCTGTCTTTTTCTGGAGGTGTCACCTCCACTTTCTTGATGTTCTGACTGTTTCTCCCGTACTTGATCTTGATCATGGAGCATTGCTCCACCTTTGGCCTGAACTCAAACTTCTCCTTCCTTTCATTAATGTTGAGCTGGATTTCTCCAGCACCCACATTAATGTGAGCGTCTGCTGTGCTCAAGAAGGGTCGTCCAAGGATGAGCGACGAATCGTTGCTCACGTCCATGTCCACAACCACGAAGTCAACAGGAACGAAGCAATCCCGGATGCGCACCGGAATGTCCTCGGCTATCCCCTCCGGGTAGCGGACCGTGGAATCGGCCAACTGCAGTCTCATGGGAGTAGGGGACAAGGTAGTATAATTAAGGCGGTCAAATACTACCTTTGGCATGACGCTGACACTTGCCCCCAGATCACAGAGTGCATGCTCAAAGTGCTGTGTCCCAATTGTACACGTGATGGTGGGACATCCTGGGTCCTTCTTCTTTTCTGGGACCTTGTTTAGGATGGCCGCGCTGCACTCCTCAGTCAGCTTCACGACCTCGGTACTTGGGAGTGGACGTTTGTTGTTGAGAATGTCCCTCAAGTACTTAGCATAGGTTGGTACCTGCATAGCATCCAGCAATGGCACATGTATATTTAACTTTTGAATCACTTCTACGAACCTGGCGAATTGCTCATCCGCGGATGGTTTCTTTTGACGTTGCGGGAATGGCAACACGTTGCTGTCGTAGAACTCATGTGGTGCACTTTGTCCAGCCGGTGCCAGCTCGGCTTCAGGCTCTTCTTCCACTTCTGGGATCTCCTTCCTTGGTGCTGCTGTCTTTCCTGCATGGTTAGGTGGGACTGGATCCCGAGTAGCCTTACCGCTTCTTGTAGAAACAGCTTTCACATTCTCAAAAGACGATTCCGGTTGCCCAGGAATTCGCCCCTTGTCACCAGAAGGGACAGAAGCTGCTAGCTGAGCTAATTGAGTTTCTAGCATTTTGTTAAAGCTTAGCTGGCTCTGGAAGGTGGAGGACAAACTTTCTATCTTAGAATTTATGCCCTCTAGAGCCTTATCATTAGCAGCAAGCCTCTTAGAGATAGATTCATTAATCCTGGATTGACCAAGAACTAGATCTTTGAATGAAGGTTGGTTGGAGTAAGAATTATTATTGTTACCTCCCTGGTAGAATGGGCGTTGCTGATTCCAGTTCCCTTGAGGCCGGTACCCGTTGTTGCCGTTTACGAACTGTACCTCCTCTTGTGTCTCGAGGCAGTTGTTCCCCGAGTGGCCAGTCTCTCCACAGACCTCACACATCATGTGTGAGTCCAGTGGCCCTTCGTTGTCGGCGCCTCCATCCTTGGTGCGGTCTTCAAGGCGCTTCATGATGAGATCCATCTTGGCGGCCAGCATGTCCACCTCCTTCACGGTGTGCATACCGCATTTACGTCCCTGAAGACGGTCGTCATTCCAAGATTGGTTTGACACCATCTTCTCAATAAGAAGCTTGGCGGCGGCCACGGTCAAGGAGAGGAATGCCCCTCCAGCAGCAGCATCCATGTGTTCACGGGCTGTCTGGGACAACCCATGGTAGAAGTTCTGAAGCAGGAGCCATTCTTGCATGCCATGGCGGGGGCATGCCAGAATGTAGCCTGGAAGCGATCCCATGCTTCCGGAACCGTCTCCCCGGACTCTTGCTAGAAGCTGGAAATTCTTCCCCGAAGGGCATTGGTTTTCCCAATGGGGAAGAACTTCGCCAAGAAGGCGTTGGAGCACTTGGTCCATGTATTCACCGCATCACGGTTGGAATAGAACCATTGTTTGGCTCTACCAAACAGCGAGAACGGGAACAAGCGGAGCCTGATGGTATCTTGATCCACACCTCTGATGGTGATGGTGCTGCACACTTCCACGAAGTGTTGCAGGTGAGCACTGTCGTCCTCATTGGCTTTCCCACAGAAGGGGCTAGCCTGCACCATGTTGATTAGCGGGGCCTTCAGCTCGAAAGCATGGTCCCCCACCTCCACTGCTGGTCCTGTAGGGATCTGAGCAGCGGACGGGGCGGAGTAGTCACGGATGGTCCTATCGGCCATGGCTTCTTCTGGTTGGGGTGCTTCGGGAACGGGTTGTTCTTCTTGGTTTGAGGATTCTCTGATGACTGGCTCGGTTTCTGACAAGAACACCTGAGGGATTACGACACGAGAGCGTACCCTCCTTCCTATGGTATTTGGGTTCTCGACGTAGTTAGATGGTAGTTGGAAACCAGTCATGCACTACCCTGTTTCACATCACAGAGAAACAGAGCTAAGGTAAACCTACTAGTATTACTGGCAATTAATCTTGTTGTATTAAATACATGGATGATCAAATCTCTTTAACCAATGCTTTCCCCGGCAACGGCGCCAGAAATGCTTGTTGGTATTTCTTAGCATCACCACTTAGAGTAGTGATGGTACTAGAGATACTTCATCGTAAATCTAGACGTTACAGATATTCTGCAAGCGCACAGAAGTACGTTGTAGCATTTCACCCGGGAGTATTCCAGAGTATTGTTATTTGTTTATCCACAGGGAAAGCGTTTAGTTAAGAGAGAGATGTCATCCCATGTAATTACTTACAACAGCGTTAATATACCATAATCTAAGTAGGGGTAAAAGATATAGAAGTGAATGGGTAATGTGACACACAGAAGTTCATTGCTCATCGTAATGGTAGTCTTAGTTAGTCAAAGTACATTAGTGCAGATTACAAAGGATTCATTAGCATCATACAAATGTGACTTGGATATACTACAATACCCTATACAAGCTCATTCAATGATCATATGCAAGAGGACATATCGAGGTATCCAGTGGTTCCCTCATCAAGGGACGACAGTAGGATGTCTTATCATAAAGGCCTAATACCCACTCCCGTACGTGGAGGATTACAAAGGATGGACAGGGCTGTCACCACCTGCCGCCTACCTCTACTAATCCGTGGGGCAGCGGTACCCTCAATAGTATTCCATATCCCAAACACCATGCTTGCAATATGATATACAACTCTATCTATCACGTTAATAAATAGAACAACCAAGAGGCACATTGAGCCAATGACATTGCATACATTCACTTGATCAAGGTGTAAGACATAAGTAGTGTATACTAAGTAGATAAAGCATAGCTGAGGCACACAACATAAGTATGAAGGTATTTCCATTAAGCTCAGAGTTCTACAAGTAAGTAAAAGAATACAAGAGCTGAACTGTAGAACTTACCAAGACTCCTCCGGAAGCCCTTCAGAAGATCTAACACTATGACTATCACTACTAAGACTAAGACTAAGCTTGTAGCAAGTAGAGCTCTTCTTCTGGAGTGTGTTGAGTACGGCGCCCTTTGCAGGTATTTATAGCATCACAAGGGCGGTTGCAGCCGGCCAGAGACGGTTGAAGCAGTTAGGAAGTGGGCCTGGGTCAGCCAAATCTCCCAGGTCGGCCGACCCTTGGATCCACCGTCTTCAACTCTCCACGGCTCAGATGTCATCTCCATGGCGGTTTACAACTTCAGGTCAAAGGAGAGCCGAGTTGGGCGCGCGGGCGGATCGGCCGACCTGGCTGGGTCGGCCGACCCCCAATAACCGCCATTAGGGCCCACCTTCCTCTAGGAGGCTTACATGTGGGTCCTAAGGTCGGTTCCAGTTGGGTACTGTCGGTTTGGGTACATTTGTCTCTGGTTGTGGGCCCTTCAATCCATGTGTTGACACCGGATTTTCGCACCTGACATGATGAGTCAGATGGTGACGTAGTAAGGTTGGGACTGCGCAGTGGACCCATTGACTGGTCAAAGCCGAAGTGACAGAGAAGGAAGCCGATGTACAGAAGGAGTCCGATGAGGCAGGAGTCCGATTCGATAACAAGTACAAGAGGAAGAACGCGTCGGCTAAGAAAGGGAAGCGTATCAGATGCGGGGACTGTTTCCTTTTCAGAAGGCGTATGAGAGTCCCATTGTATCTTAAGTTTAGTTTACCTTATTTAGATAGTCTGGTCCGATCAGGACTCTCCATGACCAGGGTATAAATATAAACCCTCGTCCATTGTAAAATCCTATTCTCACAATCAATACAACCCGGCTTCACGCCAAAACCCTAGTAGTAGTTACCGACGAAGCTCATTGGTGGACGGGCTGCATCAGTTCTGACCTCCGGCTTACCAGTAAGTTAGTCAATTTATCGAACTAGTATAGGCTTTGAATTGAGGCGCATCGCCCTTTCTCGTTTATACTGTTCAACCGATTTATCTCTGGATAATCAAGATTGATATAGATTCCCTACGTCGGAGCTAAATCAATATTGATTATTCAACAGATTATCGTTTATCGGACTATACTTTAAGCCTAGATTCCCTACGTCGGAGCTAGGTATCAAGATTAGTCTAGATTCCCTACGTCGGAGCTAGAATAATCTTGGTTACCAAAGATAGTCTTTGCGGTTTGTTGGAGTTGCTAGATTGGTTTAGATCTACGCCATGTGAATCAATTCTACTTCTTCGACGGCTTTGAGCATTGGTCTTGGTCCGATTTAAGCAATATTTATCTTACAGCATCGTTCTAGGTCCGATCTTGCTTCGTGGCTTAATCTGGTTGTTCTTTGAGTATTGTACTGATGTAGATTCCCTACGTCGGAGCTGGATCTTTACAATGCGATTAGATTAATCTTTGATTGTCATGCTTGGTCTAGATTCCCTACGTCGGAGCTAGATTCATCTTGATTAATTAAAGGAAGCTTTGATTATGCCTTATTGCTATTTGAATGTTAAGTATGGTGTAGATTCCCTACGTCGGAGCTGGATCTTGCTTAATTATTTGGTAGCATATCTTAGAATCAGAACGAATCTGTTAATGTTTTACCTGCTTATTTTGCTTAATCTGATCAACACCTGTGCGAGCATCTTGTTTAATTGACAGGTTGATGAATCGAGTTTGATTATCTAGTTATCCAATCTGATCATAGTTGGAGAAATCTAGATTCCCTACGTCGGAGCTAGATTTCTCTGCGAAGGCTATAGTCCGATTGGTGGTTAGATAGTCCGATAAGATGAGTCAAACTGGCAATTGGGCAAGGTGGACAATGTATCGGCTTACACTTTGCTTATTTAATATCTTGTTTAAAGATACAGCTGATCCATTACTTTACATATTGGCCTTGTTTTATGCTTTATTTTATTATCTAAGGCTGGTCTGTAATATTAATCAAGGTCCGATCCTGATTGGTCCGATTCTGAGGTCCGATCTGATGTCTGACTGAGGTCCGATCACCCGGTCCGATTGACGTCATCAGTGAGGTCCGATTCTGAGGTCCGATCGGTATCGGCCGATACGTGTCTGATTGGGTCTTGGCTAAAATTCGACGTTACTCCATCGTCTGAAATAGAGCCGGCACAATCAAAGAGCAATTTAACTGTTTTATCCCCTTGTCAATTTCAGGTCAAATTGACTGGCACGCTGCGAACCTGAACTGGAGTGTAGACTGGCACTGGAGCGAAGCAGACTCTCCCCGGTCATCGTGTGCTGCACGCGGGAGATACGACCGCCGATTTTCCGCGTCAACACATTTTTGGCACGCCCAGTGGGACACGAGAAACAAGATCCAAGATGTCGTCGTCTGATGCTGAACAAGAAGCTGCAGCAAGACTTGCTGCTGAGAAGGCCAAGAACGACAAGAACAAGACGCCTGAGGCAACCATTCCAATCACCAAGGCCGATCTGTCCAAAGCTCAGTTGGATGCAGTTCAGGCCCAGATTGATGCATTTGAGAAGCTTTGTCTTGGCCAATTTGGGCGTAACCGTTCGGGCCCCATACTCAAAGCTCCTCTCCCGGATCCAGAGGTAATCAAGAGGACGACTGAAGCTCGGGAGCACCAGATCAACATGACAGAGATGATTCACCAAGCTGTTCATCATGCATTGATCAACCAATCAGGCACTTTGGTGAATTCTCTGGACAATCTCATCAGGAAGGCGGTGGACGATGTTGTTTGCTTGAAAGGTCCAGTATATATAGCAGATTCTCCAGGGGCATCAGGGTCAGGAAGAGGCAAAGAGGCTGCAGATAACTCAATGACCGTTGCTCCACAGAATCCGACTGCTCCACCACCTCCTGTTGAACTGGCCAACGGTTTTCTGTTGATGGCCGATGGAACTATTGTTGGCCCACATGGTGAAAAGTATGCCAGGACTTTGAACGAAGGAGAAAAACAACCTGCAGCCGCAAGACTGCGCACAGAGGTCCCTGCACATCAGCGTATGGTCGGAGATTACAATAACTATGTGATGGATATAGCTGATGGGATGCCATCCGGAAATCATCAGTCCGATTGGTCACAGAAGATAGCCGAGGTAATCCAAAACCAGTTCGGCTTGAAGCCTAAAGATGAAGCGAGGTTGTATCGGCACCCGTACCCATCTTACTTCGATGCAGTGCCACTTCCTCCACGTTATAGAGTGCCGGATTTCTCCAAATTTTCTGGACAAGATGACATGACTACCATCGAACATGTGAGCCGATTCTTAGCTCAGTGTGGTGAGGCTGCTTCTGAGGAGGGACTAAGGCTCAGATTCTTCCCTCTGTCGCTGTCAGGGCCGGCGTTTACCTGGTTTACGTCGTTGCCAGCAGGATCAGTAACAGGATGGTCAGACATGGAGAAGCAATTCCACAAATACTTCTTTTCTGGTCTCAATGAGATGAAGATCTCTGATTTGATCGCTATCAGGCAGAGGAATGATGAGACCGTCAAGGAGTACATTCAACGGTTTCGTGATACCAGGAATCGATGCTATAGTTTGAAGCTGTCTGACATGCAGTTGGCCGAGCTTGCATTCCAGGGTTTGCTCGCGCCGATTAAAGAAAAGTTTTCTGCTCAGGAGTTTGAGACATTGGGGCAATTGGTTCAAAAGGTGTCAGCTCATGAGGTCCGATATCAGGAGATGAAGCGCATGAAGTTTTCAAAGCAAGTATCTTATCTCTCTGAATCTGAGGAGGAAGCTGATGTCAATATAGCTGAATGGACTAAATCCAAGAAACCAGTATCGCTACCATGGATCAAGCAGAATCCTGAAAAGTTTGGTTTTGATATAACAAAGGCCGACAAGATCTTTGATTTACTGCTCAGTGAGAAGCTCATCCAGCTTTCTCCAAATCATTCTATTCCGTCGGCCGATGAGTTGAAGAAGCGTAAATATTGCAAGTGGCACAACTCGACTTCTCACGAAACCAATGAATGCAAGGTGTTTAGGAGGGAAATCCAATTGGCTATTGAATCAGGCAAGATCAAGTTTGAAGATAGCAAGAAAGCCATGAAGATCGATGGTCATCCCTTTCCTAACAACTTTGCTGATTTCTCCTTTTCTGTTAACATGGTTGATGCCAATGAAAAGGGGAAATGCAAGGTGCTTACATCGGACCACGCCAAGAATTCTGGTGCCGTTGATCCTGCAGTTCAAGTCACTGTTGAAGAGTTGCGCAGGAATCATCAGGCATTTGGGCGAGAATCTAATGCTCCTGGTGGATATCGGCCACGCGTGACTTCCCAAATGCTGATCAACAAGTACAAGAGGCAGCAAGCAGCGGCCCGAGCGTGGGAAGAGCGCGAGGAACGACGACGTCGGAGGCGTGAATATCAAGAAAGGCGGCTTAATAAAGAGTATGATGATCAGTGCCGACGTAATGACAGGTCCGATGGCCGATACTGGTTTGACGACAGGTCCGATGGCCGACGCCGGTATGATGACAGAACCGATGGCAGGCGTTGGACTGATGATAGGGTTGATGATCGTCGTCAGTATGGTTATAGATCCGATTGGTATGCGAACAGGTATCAAGCTTATGACCGGTACGAGCAAGATGATGATCACTGGGGGTGTCCTTTCTTTGTATTCTGCTGGAACGAAAAGCTCAGATTGCCATCAAGAGCAGATTGTCCTGAATGTAGCTTCCAGTATGAAGAGTATAGAGCTTCCAAAAGAGGTCGACGGTCAGTTCATGAGCGGATCGGCGTCAGGATTGAGGATCATCATCAAAGAGATGAAGGCCGGGTTAATACTCATGGCCACAAAAATAATGAAGGCCGGGCTGATGCTCATGGCCCTGAAAAAATGGAAGAAAAGGTTCTAGTTCAGAATCGGACCGAAGAACTTCCAATGAGGCCTGGACAGTGGTGCCCATCAGGGATCTCTAAATCCAAAAGGAGACGTGTCCAGAGGTTGCGCTATAATGAGCAAATTCGGGAGCAGGAATTGGCAAAAGAGAAGAAGTGGCGCGTCAAGATGGCCAATGATGATGAAGCAAGCACATCGGCCGCAATAAATATGGTTTTGATGTTGCCTTCTGATTTTGCTGCTCCCGATGAACAGGACGACCATGAGGTCGATTATGAGCTGGAAGAAGCCGCTGCATGCTTGGTCCTTGATTCAGAGAAAGCGGTCTTTGAGAAACCAAATGCAAATGGATATCGGCACCTGAAGCCTCTGTACATCAAGGGATACGTTGATGGGAAGCCGATGACTAAGATGCTGGTTGATGGAGGAGCTGCTGTTAATCTCATGCCCTATTCCACATTCCGCAAGCTAGGGAAAGGGATTGATGATTTGATCAAGACAAACATGACACTCAAGGACTTTGGCGGTAACGTTTCAGAGCCTCGGGGGGCAATCCATGTGGAGTTGACCATCGGCAGCAAGACATTGCCGACTACCTTCTTTGTGATTGATGGCCAAGGTTCCTACAGCATGCTCCTCGAACGTGATTGGATCCATGCCAATTGCTGCATCCCATCTACAATGCATCAATGCTTGATTCAATGGCAAGGCAATAAGGTGGAGATCGTCCCAGCTGATGATTCGGTTAGCATTGCTACGGCCGAGTCGACGATTTGGGAGTTTGAAGGTGTTGAATGCCTGTCAGGAAAAGCATGGGATGGTGACTTCCTCAAGGTGTCCGATCAAGGACTAAAGCCGATCCAAGCAGTCGGCTCTGAAACATTGTTTTAAATGGATGATTATATAGAAGATCTTGAAGACCGAAGTGAGTTCGGCAAGTTAGGATTTGGATTTACGTCGGCCGATGAATTAGAAGAAATAGATATAGGATCTGGTGATAGACCAAGGCCGACGTATATCAGTGCTAAGTTGGATCCCGAGTACAAACAGGAGTTAATATAGCTTTTAAAAGAATATTCTGATTGTTTTGCTTGGGAATATTATGAAATGCCAGGTTTAAGCCGTGATATTGTTGAACATCGGCTACCAATCAAGCCAGGGTATAGACCACACAAGCAGTATCCAAGAAGGTTCAAGACTGAGATGCATGAACCAATTAAGGCCGAAATAACGAAGCTATTTGAAGCTAAGTTTATCAGGCCATGTCGATATGCTGAGTGGGTATCAAATATAGTTCCTGTTTATAAGAAGAATGGAAAGCTACGTGTTTGCATTGACTACAGGAACTTGAACAAGGCAACCCCGAAGGATGAGTATCCGATGCCGGTGGCCGATATGCTTGTTGATGCAGCATCAGGCCATAAAGTGATGAGTTTTCTGGATGGTAATGCTGGTTATAATCAGATTTTCATGGCAGAAGAAGATATTCCCAAAACCGCATTTCAATGTCCGGGTGCTCTCGGTTTATATGAATGGGTTGTTATGACTTTTGGTTTGAAAAATGCCGGTGCTACTTATCAACGTGCTATGAATTATATTTTTCATAGGTTGATCGGCAGGATAGTTGAAATCTACATTGATGACGTGGTAGTCAAATCAAAAGGTTATCAAGAACATTTGGCCGATTTGAAGGAAATGTTGGAGTGTACAAGGCAACATGGATTAAAGATGAATCCACTCAAGTGTGCTTTTGGTGTATCGGCCGGCCAGTTTCTTGGTTTCTTGGTACATGAGAGAGGAATTGAGGTGAATGATCGGAACCGCAAGGCGACTGATGATATTGAACCTCCAGTAAACAAGAAGGAGTTGCAGAGTTTGATTGGAAAGATTAATTTTTTGAGAAGGTTTATATCAAATCTGTCGGTCCGATTGGAGGCGTTTACTCCTCTTTTGAAGCTAAAAAATGAAGAATAATTGGTTTGGGAGTCTAAACATCAAAAGGCTTTGGATGAAATCAAGCAGTATTTGGCATATCCGCCAGTTCTTATTCCACCACAGAAGGGTAAGCCGTACAAGCTTTACTTATCGGCTTTTGATCATGCAATCGGCTCTGTTTTGATTCAAGAGGTTGATGGGAAAGAACGAGTTATATTCTATTTGAGCCGAAGATTGCTAGATCCTGAGACTCGGTACTCATATGTGGAGAAGCTTTGCCTTTGTTTGTATTTTTCCTGTACAAAATTAAGGCATTATTTGCTATCGGCCGAGTGTACTGTGATCTGTAGAGAGGATGTGATCAAGTATATGCTATCGATGCCAATCATGAAGGGAAGAATTGGCAAGTGGGTTTTTGCTCTGACAGAGTTTGATCTCAAATACGAATCGGCCAAAGCGGTAAAAGGACAGATAATGGCTGATTTAGTTGCTGATCATTGTGGACCTAACAGTGACGCTGTTGAGCAAGGCATTGAGGAGCTTGATATTTTTGGTCCGATGAAGAAGGTCGATGTGGTTGACGCGGTTCCATGGACTATATTTTTTGATGGTTCTTCTTGCAATGATGGTTGTGGAATCGGCTTGGTTATTATTTCGCCTCGGGGGGCAAGGTTTGAATTTGCTTTTCCAATTGAGAAATGCACAAATAATCAGGCGGAATATGAAGCATTGATGAAGGGTCTCCAGATTCTTAAGGAAATTGGTGCTCAGTTTGTTGAGGTATTTGGAGATTCTTTGCTGATCATTAATCAGCTACTCGGCAAATATGATTGCAAGATGGATGATCTGTTATCTTATTTCGAAAAGTGCCGAGATTTGATTAGTCAATTCGCCTTGGTAACTCTTAAGCATGTTCCAAGACATCATAACGAAGAAGCAAATCGGCTGGCGCAAAAAGCGTCTGGCTATCGGCCTACGTCCGATGTGATGGTGCAGGAGATACCAGAAGGTGATTGGAGGAAAGAAATCGTTGAATATTTGAGGAATCCTTCTGTCAAGACTTCCAGGAAAATACGTTATAAGTCGATCAGGCATGTCTTGGTTGAAGGAATTCTTTATTTTCGCTCGATTGATGGAGTCCTGTTAAGATGTATCGGACCTGAAGAAGCCAAGGTTTTGATGGGAGAAATTCATGAAGGTGTTTGCGGGGCTCATCAATCGGCGTTCAAGATGAAGTGGATGATAAGAAAGAATGGGTATTATTGGCCGACAATTTTGGAAGATTGCTTTGAATATTATAAAGGATGCCAAGAGTGTCAAAGATATGGAAACATTCAAAGGGCTCCAGCATCGGCCATGAACCCTGTTATCAAGCCATGGCCGTTCAGAGGATGGGGAATTGATTTGATCGGCCAAATTTTTCCACATTCAAGTAAGGGGCACAAGTTCATATTGGCAGCAACAGATTATTTCACCAAATGGGTTGAAGCTATTCCTTTGAGGGAGGTGAAGTCACAGAATGTTATTGAATTCGTTAGAGAACACATCGTCTACCGATTTGGAATTCCACAGACGATCACAACAGATCAAGGTACGATGTTTACATCGGACGAGTTCAAAAATTTTGCTGCTGATATGGGTATCAAGCTTCTTAATTCGTCGCCATATTATGCACAAGCCAATGGTCAAGCCGAAGCCTCCAATAAAAGTTTGATCAAGCTGATTGATAGAAAGATTGAGGAGTATCCAAGAAAATGGCATATTGTGCTTCCTGAAGCTCTGTGGGCCTATCGAATGGCTTGTCATGGGTCGATCAAGGTTTCTCCGTATGAACTGGTTTATGGACATGAGGCCGTTCTTCCATGGGAGATTCGTACTGGATCAAGGCGTATCGAACTTCAGGATAAATTGAAGGCCGGCGAATACATGGATCTCATGAATAGTGAGTCCGATGACTTGGCTGTTCGTCGACTGCGCGCTCTTGAAAGCATTGAGGCTAACAAACTCAGAGTTGCGAGGCATTATGATAAGAAAGTTAAAGGGAAAGAGTTCAAAGAGGGCGATCTCGTTTGGAAAGTTATTCTACCAATTGGTTCTAAGGATCCCAAGTACGGCAAGTGGTCACCGAACTGGGAGGGGCCTTATCGAGTCGTCCGATGTGTTCCTGGAAATGCTTATATTCTACAGACACTTGAAGGAGAAGTGTTTCCTAAAGCATTAAACGGGAAATATTTGAAGAAATACTACCCCAGCATTTGGGTAAACTCATAAGGCTTATGCTATGTGTCAGGCTTAAAAGCCGATGAACAATCGCCTCAAGAACAAAAATAAGAGCCGATGCGATATGCATCGCCTTAAGGGCTATGTACAAACAGAGAAAATATGTTACATCATCGAGCCGCTCGATGGCGGAACAGGCTGTTGGAAAAGGGATTGCATATATATATTCATATATTTCTCATACAGAAGGATTTCAGAAGATAAAAGGATCTAGTAGGCGCCGATGTACTTTGTTCATCATGGCCGGAACAAGACTAGAAAAAGAAGGGCAAAAGGAAGCGCAAGTTTGAGAAGATATCTTCTTCCTTGAGTCGAAGAAATCCGCCCTGGATGCAGTCCCTTGAAGAGCGCGCCGGTGGACCGGTGGCTTTGCCCAGCTTGTAAAGGGCACTCTATTACACCCTCTGAAAAACCTTCCCTTGGTGAACCATGGAGGAACCTCACGAGGATTCTTCTAGCAGAAGTTCCACCTGGATTCACTGCAGGATCAGAAAAGGGGGGAGTACCCTATACTTCTTCACGAGAATTCTTCTAGCAGAAGAGGAGGAAGGAGTCGGATCCTACATCAAACAGAAGGAGTTTGTGCTCTATCATGAATATTTGCTGCGCCATGGCTAAGGGATGATGGAAGAAGAAGGGCGGAGGCAGGTATTTATAGCCGGCGGTCGATGGAAGCATTAAAAGAAAATGGAATCCAAGGGATGCTCGTGGAAACCGTCCAAATGAAGAGCAGTATTCTCGTGAAGAAATGACGTTGATTCAGAGCTGGTGGAGGAGCGTCTTTTGAGGAGCAGCATTGAAGAGTCGTTTCGTCTGGATCAATGGACGCGTGGATACCCGTGAGGTAAATGCAGGGTTCCATATGCTATTCATTGTCAGAGATGCTATCACTCGAGAGAGAGGAAGGAGAAGATAAGCTCTGTAGGGATAGAAAATTTCGGCACGAAAATCGGTGAAGAAGTTATGATGACAGATACAAATTTTGGAACAAAACAATATTTTATTCCAAAATTGGGGGGCATGTGTTGACACCGGATTTTCGCACCTGACATGATGAGTCAGATGGTGACGTAGTAAGGTTGGGACTGCGCAGTGGACCCATTGACTGGTCAAAGCCGAAGTGACAGAGAAGGAAGCCGATGTACAGAAGGAGTCCGATGAGGCAGGAGTCCGATTCGATAACAAGTACAAGAGGAAGAACGCGTCGGCTAAGAAAGGGAAGCGTATCAGATGCGGGGACTGTTTCCTTTTCAGAAGGCGTATGAGAGTCCCATTGTATCTTAAGTTTAGTTTACCTTATTTAGATAGTCTGGTCCGATCAGGACTCTCCATGACCAGGGTATAAATATAAACCCTCGTCCATTGTAAAATCCTATTCTCACAATCAATACAACCTGGCTTCACGCCAAAACCCTAGTAGTAGTTACCGACGAAGCTCATTGGTGGACGGGCTGCATCAGTTCTGACCTCCGGCTTACCAGTAAGTTAGTCAATTTATCGAACTAGTATAGGCTTTGAATTGAGGCGCATCGCCCTTTCTCGTTTATACTGTTCAACCGATTTATCTCTGGATAATCAAGATTGATATAGATTCCCTACGTCGGAGCTAGATCAATATTGATTATTCAACAGATTATCGTTTATCAGACTATACTTTAAGCCTAGATTCCCTACGTCGGAGCTAGGTATCAAGATTAGTCTAGATTCCCTACGTCGGAGCTAGAATAATCTTGGTTACCAAAGATAGTCTTTGCGGTTTGTTGGAGTTGCTAGATTGGTTTAGATCTACGCCATGTGAATCAATTCTACTTCTTCGACGGCTTTGAGCATTGGTCTTGGTCCGATTTAAGCAATATTTATCTTACAGCATCGTTCTAGGTCCGATCTTGCTTCGTGGCTTAATCTGGTTGTTCTTTGAGTATTGTACTGATGTAGATTCCCTACGTCGGAGCTGGATCTTTACAATGCGATTAGATTAATCTTTGATTGTCATGCTTGGTCTAGATTCCCTACGTCGGAGCTAGATTCATCTTGATTAATTAAAGGAAGCCTTGATTATGCCTTATTGCTATTTGAATGTTAAGTATGGTGTAGATTCCCTACGTCGGAGCTGGATCTTGCTTAATTATTTGGTAGCATATCTTAGAATCAGAACGAATCTGTTAATGTTTTACCTGCTTATTTTGCTTAATCTGATCAACACCTGTGCGAGCATCTTGTTTAATTGACAGGTTGATGAATCGAGTTTGATTATCTAGTTATCCAATCTGATCATAGTTGGAGAAATCTAGATTCCCTACGTCGGAGCTAGATTTCTCTGCGAAGGCTATAGTCCGATTGGTGGTTAGATAGTCCGATAAGATGAGTCAAACTGGCAATTGGGCAAGGTGGACAATGTATCGACTTACACTTTGCTTATTTAATATCTTGTTTAAAGATACAGCTGATCCATTACTTTACATATTGGCCTTGTTTTATGCTTTATTTTATTATCTAAAGGCTGGTCTGTAATATTAATCAAGGTCCGATCCTGATTGGTCCGATTCTGAGGTCCGATCTGATGTCTGACTGAGGTCCGATCACCCGGTCCGATTGACGTCATCAGTGAGGTCCGATTCTGAGGTCCGATCGGTATCGGCCGATACGTGTCTGATTGGGTCTTGGCTAAAATTCGACGTTACTCCATCGTCTGAAATAGAGCCGGCAGAATCAAAGAGCAATTTAACTGTTTTATCCCCTTGTCAATTTCAGGTCAAATTGACTGGCACGCTGCGAACCTGAACTGGAGTGTAGACTGGCACTGGAGCGAAGCGGACTCTCCCCGGTCATCGTGTGCTGCACGCGGGAGATACGACCGCCGATTTTCCGCGTCAACACCATGTGATGGACATGTGGCTCATCCTTCACCCTTAACTTCCACCGACCATGAATCAATGTTCAAGATCCTTCCTTAGTGTGCTTCTTGACCTGTGTAAGAAATGGGCTTGTTCGGGGTCCAGGCCAGGTCACCCGATCTAGCCAGGTCGGCCGACCTGGGTCTGTGCCCAGTTTCGTCCATCTTTTGCACCGTAGTCCCTGTACTCAAATATATTCCAGATATGCATGGTATACTATTATTTGAATACTAATGTCTAAGTTATGCTTTGATCTTTATTGGTTTCTGAGCCTATTGACGGTCGGATTTCTTGTTATAAGGACCGTCAACACTTAGCTTCACTAGTGCTTTTCCTAAGTTGAGTACAATTTTCCCTCCCGATAAAGCAATAAAAACTGATTAATTAGTTGTATAAACATCTATTAACCTACCATACTTAAGGATTAACCATATTTAAATACCACACTTAATTTGACTAACCCTACCAACAGTTATTTACAAATTATACCTAATTAATTAGGGTAACTAGATTTGTAAAGTAAATGAAACAATTAAAGAAAGAAAAGAAACATAATTTAAATATTATGCCCCTAATTAGCCTTAATCATTAATTTACCCTATTCTCAACCATTAAAAATTTAAATAAACATGATAACTATACTTAAATAAGTAAACGGGATAATTAACTTAAAAAGTAATTAATTATGAAAAGAGCTAACTCTAAGTATTAAACCCCCTTATTAACTTAACTATTAGCTTAACAATCTTTTAACCACTAACCCTTAATTACAATTAAGATAATGGGTATAATTAAGAAATATTTTTCTCCTATTTATTTCATAACAGAAAATATTTATTTCTAAACATTTCCTAACTAATTAATTAAGGAAATTAAAACAGTAACAACTATGGATGATAAACATTTTTTCTGGATAGCCTATATCATAACAAACCTAGCAAAACAAATTTCATATTTTTCTGATTTGTCTACGAATTATTATGGAGTTTTGAAGCTTCCAGCCGATTTAATCAATTTCCAGAAAATTTAAACCCCCGGCTGGGCTTTTCTCACTCACCCTCCCTTTACCCGCGCCTCTCTCTCTGCCTGACTCGCGAGCCCGGCCTAGGGCTACAGTAGCCGGGCCAACAGAGGCGTCTACGCCGGCTTTGACCAGCGGGTACGTCGCCGACGGGCCTTTGCCGGCGATGAGGTTGGGTCCTAGGGCATAAGGGCGATGAGGCGGAACCCCTGTGCGCGTCAGCGAGGTGCTCCGGCGACCGGAGCAGGCTGGTGACGTGCGGGCAGCGCGGACAGGGGCGACGCGGCGGCGGAGGCAGCGTTCCCAGCGCCGATAACGGTGATTTGCCTATCTCGCGCGAGCATGGGCTACGCGAGGACCAGGCGACCCTATTGGCACCACTAATTCGAAGGGAGGGGCTCGAGATGGTGGACCTCACCGTGTGATGGCGGACGGCGGCGGCAGGCGGCTCAAGCAGTCGGCGGACGACGGCTACAGCGGTTAGCCGGTCGAGGCGACGGGCTAGGAAGGTTCGCGGGGTGGTGGTGAAGCTCCCCGTGCGGGCAATCGGGCAATGGTGGCTTGAAGGTGGCAAATCACGACGGCGAT
>CM014270.1:71810901-71831096 GCA_004135705.1 Alloteropsis semialata | reverse complement strand
TTTAGGGTATTAGAAACATATAAACATATTCCTAGTCTTGCATGATGTGGTTGAATGCAAGTTCATCCGAGATCGAGACATATCACATATGTGCTCCATCAAGTGGTCGACCAACAAACTCTAGCGCAATTAAAATCAGTCATATGGATTGTTAGACGTTCCCATGCCAAATTGGTTTAAATAATTAAGTGTAAAGCTATCTTGGCCAGTGCCTAGGAGCCGTTGGCGATGAACGGTTGATCAATATCGTCTAAACGTTGTCTGCTGATTGGTCTGGTCATATATTTATACTAGTAGAGACGCACGTGCGGCACGCACGTATGTTTATGATACTTTTAGTATAGAATAGAAAATACTGCAATTGACTTACCTCGTATGAAGATACTGGGCATCGTGTGCCACTATATGTGCTACTCATGATAGTTTATACCTCCACATTTGATTTTTACATATACAAAGTTAAATGAATTAGCATAAAATTTATACCCAATATATGTTTTTTAATCAGAATGTTAATTGGACCTAAGTTACGTCTTGATCTTTTAAGGATCTGTTAATACTAACCCTCAGCTACAAAAAGTTGATAGTATAGTGGGTTTAAATATTAAAAGCCAAGTACTTCTCTGATACCCTCAGAGTAAAAAAAATGACAGTTCTGAAGCATGAAAAATTAGATTGGCGTGGAGTGGAATCTATAAAGACCCTACAAAAGGTTTGGGTAGCACTACATTAAGTGATATGATCCTATCCTACAAACTAAAGTAACTAATAAAACCATTACACTTGATATTCAGCAAGCTTGTTATATACAAAACAAATAGCAAACCCTTTTGTTCCACTTTCAAAAGTAAAGAAATAAATATGGCCAGTGGCGCCATTGTTGCCAATGCCCACAAGCTCTTTACAGATCACTACCAATACCAGAATAAAGATCTCTCCCTCTCCCACCCTAGCACAGATCGAGTTATTGTTAGAAATATAGGCAGCATTCGACATATTTTAATTCCGAATAAAAGCATGTAAATCGTAATGACAATTAGTGATCCAGTGAGAAAATGATATGTGCATGTGTTCAAGTTTAATCTCATATTAAACAAGAACAAAATAAAGAACCACAGAAGGTTCAGAATGTACCCTGAGACGGGGCCGCTGCCGGAGGCATTGGCTGCGCCGTTATCAACTGGATTAGTCATGCTAATCGGTTGACCTTGTTCGGTGTAGCCGTACAAATTCGATGCAGTGACGAGTTGATGCAGTGCAGTCCCTCGAACGGCACCGGGAAGTAGTGGATGTAGTCGTACAGGCCACCAGGAAGAAGACGATGCAGACGAACTTGAGCAGTCGCGTGAAGACGCTCCCCAAAAACCTTATCGCCTGGCTATCCCGAGCAGGATCTCAAGCCAGTCGAGGTTCCGGAGGCTCTGCTCTCGCTAGAACCGTGCGCGCAGTGCTAGCGATGGGGAGGCAAGCGTTGCAGCAGAAACAATGAGGGAGAAGGGAGAGGTCTCCTAAACAGGAATACCTGGGGTTGTGTTGGTGTGTGTCTCTGGGTAGGGGAGGGCCTCCTTTTATAGGCGCTGCCTGACGGAGGGGATGCACCTGGACGCCTCTGCAGGAAAGGCAAGAATCCCGCGGAGCAAATAAGGCACGCCTGTGAGAGAGCGCGCGCGCGTGTGGCATCCCGGTTACCCTTTGCCAACTTCACATTGGGTGTACCACGTGTCCACCTAATAAGTTGGTTGAGATCCTCTTAACTACCAATATGGTAGTAACCACTTTTAACTCCCTTTGCATTAATCGTGGGCCTTAAATATTTTAGATTTAATTGGAATATAAAAGGGCCAAGCCCAAATAAATCCAACAATCCCCACCAATATTTCACGGCACACGAGAAATGCCCTCGGCCCCATTGCTGTTTTGATATACCAGTGTTTCGGTAGAGACTGTTAAGTTGAACTTCCACCTAGAGTAAAGGCTACGCTCATCCACAACTGACCAATGGACTATGCCTTGAATTGGCAGTCTTGTGCGAACAAGTTTTACCAGAACCCTTTTACTGATACTAGGCTGCTTATTGCATCCCCGCGGTTTGGAGCATATAAGTCAAACTCCAGGCCTTTCATGAGTATCTAGAGATAACCCACTCTCATAGACTGTGACTAGCAGTCGAACTCATATAGGTGTAATTCTCATAAGATGTTCTGTAGGTCAACATCTCTGCTTCTCAAAAGCCACTCGAATTACATTAAGGTGTACACCATCCTGCCATACAGAAAAGAAGAGAAATGCATCCACCCTGGAATTAACTTGTTTCAAAGGTTCTCTTCTCTCAGTCAAACAATAGCTTGTTTCCTCATCCTAATTCACAGGATCTCCGATCACATAGGACAGGTTCCCACTATTGAGTGACTCACATGGGTCTCATTCCCAATTCTTTGGATGCAAAATCTATCACATTTCGTGAAAGACCCTTTGTAAATTGATCTGCCAGGTTCTTAGCCGTCTGGACATAGTCCAAGGCAATTACTCCAGAGGTTCTCATTTTCCTGACAGACTTCAACCGCCTCTTCACATGCCTTGATGACTTCATGTTATCCTTAGAACTGTTTACCTTGACAATCACCGTCTGGTTATCACAGTTCATTAGAATCGCCGGTATCGGTTTTTCAACCACTGGCAAATCCATAAGGAGATCACGTAGCCACTTGGCCTCCATTGCAGCGGTGTCTAATGCCGTGAGTTCTGCTTCCATGGTAGACCTCGTTAAGATGGTCTGCTTGCAAGACTTCCAGGAGACAGCACCACCTCCAAGAGTGAACACATATCCACTTGTGGCCTTTATCTCATCGGCATCAGATATCCAGTTTGAGTCACTAAAACCCTCCAGTACCTTCGGGTACCCAGTATAGTGAATCCCATAGCTCATTGTACCCACTAGGTAGCGCATTACTCTGTCCAGAGCATTCCATTGATCATCTCCCGGATTAGACACGAACCGGCTAAGTTTGCTTACGGCAAACGAGATGTCAGGTCTTGTAGCGCTAGCTAGGTACATAAGTGAGCCTATGATCTGGGAGTATCTCAGTTGATCTTTCATGTCCCCTTTGTTTTTCTTTAGTATTTTACTGGCATCATAGGGTGTTGGAGCAGACTTGCAGTCACTGTATCCGAAGCGACTCAAGACCTTTTCCACATAGTGGGACTGTGTAAGTGTCACCCCACCATCACCTTCTTTTACCAGCTTAATATTAAGAATAACATCAGCTTCACCCAAATCTTTCATCTCGAAATTCTGAGACAAGAAATCTTTGACCTCTTAATCACGTCAAGACTTGTCCCAAAAATCAAGATGTCATCAACATACAAGCACAGGATCACTCCTTTGCCCCCACCATAGCGATAGTACACACATTTGTCAGCTTCATTCACAACGAAGCCAGCAGTCGCGAGGGTTTTATCAAACTTCTCATGCCACTGCTTAGGTGCTTGCTTGAGGCCATACAGAGACTTTATCAACTTGCACACCATTCCCTTTTGACCTTCTGCTATGAACCCATCAGGCTGATCCATATAGATCTCCTCCTCTAACTCTCCATTTAGGAAAGCCGTCTTTACGTCCATCTGATAAACGAGAAGACCATGAGAGGCTGCCAGGGACAATAGCACTCGAATTGTGGTCAACCGGGCAACTGGTGAGTAAGTGTCAAAGAAGTCTTCTCCTTCTTTCTGAGTATAGCCTTTAGCAACAAGCCTTGCCTTGTACTTTTCAATAGTACCATCAGGCCTTAGCTTCTTCTTGAACACCACTTACATCCCACAGGTTTGCACCCATAAGGACGTTCAACTACTTCCCAAGTTCCATTAGACATAATTGAATCCATCTCACTCCGTACCGCTTCCTTCCAATAGTCAGCATCTGGAGAGGAATATGCCTCTTCAATGATTTTGGGAGTGTCATCCACAAGGTACACAATGAAATCATCACCAAAAGACTTTGTAGTCTTCTGTCTCTTGCTCCTCCTAGGAGCTTCATTATCATCCTCCTCAGGATTTTCCACAAGTGTTTGTTCTGTGTGTTCCATCACAACGGCAGGTGTAGCTTCTATAGACATTTCTCTGCTAGATGTGCTTTCTTCCCTCTTCATAGGAAAGATGTCCTCAAAGAAAGTAGCATCTCTGGATTCCATTATTGTACCAACATTCACGTCTGGCACTCCAGATTTCACTATTAAGAATCTATATCCAACGCTATGCAGAGCATAACCAAGAAAGACACAATCCACAGTTTTAGGTCCGAGTTTACGTTTCTTGGTTATTGGCACATTGACCTTTGCCAAACATCCCCAAGTCCGTAAGTAGGAAAGCATGAGCCTTTTCTTCTCCCATTTCTCGAATGGAGTTTTCTCTTTATTTTTTGGAGGAACATGATTCAGGACATGACACGCTGTCAATATAGCCTCACCCCACCATTCCTTAGAGAGTCCCGCTGTGTCTAACATGGCGTTAACCAAATCAGTTAGAGTGCGGTTCTTTCTTTCGGCAACCCCATTTGACTGAGATGAGTAGGGAGGCGTCCTCTCATGAATCATACCATGTTCCTCACAGAATTGAGTAAACAAGTGTGAGAAGTATTCTCCACCATGATCCGACCTTATACATTTGATCTTTCTCTCAAGTTGATTCTCCACTTCAGCTTTATAGATCTTAAAGTAGTGTAGTGCTTCATCTTTTGACTTAAGCAAATAAATGTAACAGTATCTAGAAGAGTCATCTATTAATGTCATGAAATACTTTTTACCCCCTTTGTCAACACGCCATTCATCTCACTAAGATCAGAATGCACGAGCTCCAGCGGTGCCAAGTTCCTCGCCTCCGCGGCCTTGTGAGGCTTGCGAGGTTGTTTTGATTCAACACACATAAGGCACTTGGAACCTTTGACCGTGGTAAATTTCGGAATTAAATTTAAACTAGCCAAGCGCGACATACAACCAAAGTTAACATGACACAGCCGAGAGTGCCAAACATTCGACTCATCATCATTAACCACATGATTCACTACATTATTACAAGCATCTGATAAAGAAAGGCGGAACAAGCCTCCGCAATCATAGCCTTTTCCAACAAAAGTTCCATACTTAGAAAGTACACATTTATTGGATTCAAACACTAATTTATAACCATCTCTACACAGTAGAGAGCCGCTAACTAGATTCTTCTTGATAGTAGGGACATGCTGCACGTTCCTCAGCTGCACGGTCTTTCCCGAAGTAAGCTTCAGATTGACCGAACCAACACCAAGTACACGCGCATATGATCTGTTCCCCATTAACAAGGAGGTAGTTCCGCCGACCTGATAAGAAGAAAACAGACTGATGTCAGCACACACATGAATATTAGCTCCAGTATCAACCCACCAATCAGGTGACTGACAAACAGAAAGGACCATAGGTAAATAATTACCGTACCCCGAGGTTCCTCCGTTGTCATCGCTAATGACCATGTTGGCTGCCTTCGGCCTGTATTTGCTTTTCTCGCAGTCTTTGGCATAGTGCCCTTCAAGACCGCAAGTATAGCACTTGCCCTTGCCCTTGCTCGGCTGGTTCTTCTTCTTCTTAAAAGTGGTTGTCTGATTAACCTTGACTTCAGGCTTGTTCTGGTTCTTCTTTTTCTGCTGGCCCTTGAAATTTCTCTGGACCAGGTTTGCACTAGAGGACCCAGCAATTCCTTTGCCGCGGTTGTCCTTCGCTCTCGCCTTCTCCTCAACATCGAGAGACCCAATGAGCTCAGACACGCTGAACACTTGTCTCTTATGCTTCAGAGAGGTAGCAAAGTCCCTCCAAGAGAGCGGCAGTTTAGCAATCATGCTTCCAGCCACAAACTTGTCGGGCAACTCGCATTTAAAGCCCTCTAGCTCCTTAGCCAGTGACTGAAGCTCATGAGCCTGTTCCACTACTGAACGGTCATCGACCATCTTGTAGTCGCAAAACTGCTCCATGACATACAGCTCACTGCCAGCATCAGAAGCACCGAACTTGGCCTCAAGCGCATCCCACAGCGCCTTGCCACTGTCCAGTGACAGATAGCTGTCCACTAGGTGATCAGCAAGAACGCTAATTACGGCACCTCGAAACAGGTTATCAGCTACCTGGAAAGCTCTCTCCTCATCAGGAGAAAGATCCTTAGTCTTTCCCTGTGTGACGTAAAAGCAGTTCATGTAGGTCAACCAAAGTGACATTCTACTCTGCCATCTCTTGTAATGTGTTCCATCGAACACATGTGGTTTAAGCGCACTTGCAAAACTAGCAGTCAATAGCCTATCACAATTTTAAGGTTTTTGGATTGTTAGAAATATAGGCAGCATTCGACATATTTTAATTCCGAATAAAAGCATGTAAATCGTAATGACAATTAGTGATCCAGTGAGAAAATGATATGTGCATGTGTTCAAGTTTAATCTCATATTAAACAAGAACAAAATAAAGAACCACAGAAGGTTCAGAATGTACCCTGAGACGGGGCCGCTGCCGGAGGCATTGGCTGCGCCGTTATCAACTGGATTAGTCATGCTAATCGGTTGACCTTGTTCAGTGTAGCCATACAAATTCGATGCAGTGACGAGTTGATGCAGTGCAGTCCCTCGAACGGCACCGGGAAGTAGTGGATGTAGTCGTACAGGCCACCAGGAAGAAGACGATGTAGACGAACTTGAGCAGTCGCGTGAAGACGCTCCCCAAAAACCTTATCGCCTGGCTATCCCGAGCAGGATCTCAAGCCAGTCGAGGTTCCGGAGGCTCTGCTCTCGCTAGAACCGTGCGCGCAGTGCTAGCGATGGGGAGGCAAGCGTTGCAGCAGAAACAATGAGGAAGAAGGGAGAGGTCTCCTAAACAGGAATACCTGAGGGGTTGTGTTGGTGTGTGTCTCTGGGTAGGGGAGGGCCTCCTTTTATAGGCGCTGCCTGACGGAGGGGGATGCATCTGGACGCCTCTGCAGGAAAGGCACGTCCATCTCGGCCACGGCCATGGCTCGGCGAGGCGAGCGAGCGCGCGCGTGTGGCATCCCGGTTACCCTTTGCCAACTTCACATTGAGTGTACCACGTGTCCACCTAATAAGTTGGTTGAGATCCTCTTAACTACCAATATGGTAGTAACCACTTTTAACTCCCTTTGCATTAATCATGGGCCTTAAATATTTTAGATTTAATTGGAATATAAAAGGACCAAGCCCAAATAGATCCAACAGTTATTTCTGTGTTTCCCTTCCTTGGCAAGAAAAAGAGGAGTCCTTGTTTATTCTTGTTGTGGTAGCCTTCTATGCTCTAGTGCTCTACTACACATGTGTGATACGCACAGAAGAAGAACACCAGGACAGGGTAGCAGTATAATAAGTACGTAGAAATTCGTTTATAAAGTTGGGGTTCATGACATACCAGATTTGCCAGATTGCCCGCAGAAATTCGTGTATGGCAAAGACTTGCTACCCGGGTGGGCTCTTCATGATTGTCCTGGTGAAATGCAGAAGTTCCATAGTTGGTACCGCAGGGCATGCACCCTAGGTCTCACAACTGTATGGGCACGGGTCGATGTGGATGTGTTTGGTTGCAATAGATGGGAAAACCGAAGTACAGACATAGTCATGGATTTCGATGACTTCCATGCAATGTACCGCTTGCAAATGATGGAGCTAAGCCCCATGAGACTGTGGTGTATGTAAGTGGTTCATCTCCATACACCATGTATATATGCATATGGTACTGGCCGTTGTAGTCTCAAAATGAATTCTTTTGCGATGTGTTGTGCAGGATGCAAGGTCGCCTCGCAATGGATTCGAAGACCAAGGTTGGGTATCTTGACCCTTTTATTATTTGCAAGGCTAGGTGGGACTTCCCCCTCAAGTACCCAGATGACGCCGAAGATCTAAAGGACTATAAGACGCACAAGGAGAGACAAAAGAAACGAAAGGAGCTTTCCATTGATCTTAGGAAGAAGGTGGCAATATACATAGCAACTATGTTGGATCGACATCGTGATGCGAGTTGCATATGGGCGCCCTACCTTTTCGGGTACGTCATCTAAATTCCAACAATTCTTGCAGTCCCAATATTATTGATTATTGAGAAATTTGTAATATTGGGACTGCAAACATTGACCCTTTGCAGTTTTGCCATTAGTCCCACATTTCATGGACACAGATGGACCTATTTTGTCATTCACTTGGAGTGGCAAAACTGCGAAGGGTCAATGTTTCCTAACTCACAGTTTTATACGGTGACCCTACAGAAAAGCCTCACCGTACGAAAGCCCATTCATCCTATGGTCACAAAGCAGCAGTTATATAGTCAGGCCGCGCACAGTTTGATCCGGTGGTTGTAATATAGTGTGGAGCGGATGATCCTGTGGTCGTCTGGTGGTTAGATCAGGATCATCCGCTCCACACTATATTACAACCACCGGATCAAACTGTGCGCGGCCTGACTATATAACTGCTGCTTTGTGACCATAGGATGAATGGGCTTTCGTACGGTGAGGCTTTTCTGTAGGGTCACCGTATAAAACTGTGAGTTAGGAAACATTGACCCTTCGCAGTTTTGCCACTCCAAGTGAATGACAAAATAGGTCCATCTGTGTCCATGAAATGTGGGCCTAATGGCAAAACTGCAAAGGGTCAATGTTTGCAGTCCCAATATTGCAAATTTCTCTCTCAAATTCTACATATATCGATTAGCTTGATACTTATCGTCGCTACATAACACTGTGACAGTCAACACTGGGTTGCTTTTATGCTATTGCCGAGGGAAGCCAAATATGTGGTCTTTGACTCATTGGATTACCCGCAATCAGAATACAAAGATTTCTGTGTCATCCTGAAGAGGTAACAACCGATAAGATTCTCCACACCTTACAAAATATTTGAGGCGATGATTATATACTAACTTGTCCCATTCTTTCAAGTAGTGCTCTTTTTCTCTACATTGACCATTATAAAGGGCCGGCTCCTGAGGGAGTAAAGGATTGGATTCCACGCACACACTACCCATGCCATAAGCAACCAGCCGGTACCTTGTTTTGCGGCTATTATGTGTGTGAATATATTAGAAGCCGCAAGCATTACACACCAAATACTGAACGTGTAAGTGTCTTTACCATATTTCAGCACATTCATTTTATGTCTAACTATCACTCGCTTAAGCCTAACTATCATATTTCAATACTGAATGCGTGTGAATATTCATTTTACATTCATTTCTCGTAAATTGCAGTCTAAACCACTCCAAGAGGAAGATCTTCTCAAGATAGTCAGCGAACTATGTCACTTCACAATGCTTGATGTGCTTCATGAGAAGGGCAAGTACATCGATAAGCAACAAGATTATTTCTATGAAGAAAAATATGATTCTCTTCGTAACTGGCACTTGGAGAAGTATCGCCTAACCATGTGAGGGTGTGGAGTGTGGACACTAAACTTGTGTGATTAATGTAATATACGTGTAATATCATTTGGATGACAATCTTGTTTTATGTTGGATTTGCTTTTATAGAATTTACAAAGAGATTAAATTATGTACTGTTTGTGATTACTTTTATATTATTTGCCGGAGAAATGGTATTAGAAAATCGAATAATATTTAATATTTAAAAATCAAAAAAAATAAATATCAAAATTAAAAAAAAGGATTACCAGGAGCGGACGATGGAATGGCCCGCCCCTGTAAACACCATCTTCAGGGGCGGGGCAGGCCATCGCCCGCTCCTGAACAAGACATTTCCAGGGGCGGGCCATTCCTTTACCCGCCCCTGGAAACAAATCAGCAGGGGCGGGCGATGGCGTGGCCCGCCCCTGAAGAATGTATTTCCAGGGGCGGGTGATGGCATGATCAGCCCCTGGAAAAAACATCTTCAGGGGCGGACCATGCAATCGTCCGCCCCTGGAAAACATTTGTTGGGGCGGCCTAAATACCCGCCCCTGCAAATGGCCATTTTTAGCAGCCAAAAGCAGGGGCGGATTTCGGCGCCGTCCCTACAAACGTTTTTTGTAGTAGTGAGTAGTGGATGTTCAGGCCACTTCATAGATATAAGATGATGAGATAGCGGTAACGAATGTGAGGGATTTTAAGATCTCACCTGCAATTTGTTGCTTCCGGCTTATTGCTGTTGTGAATGCGCGATTGATATCATCCTCCATTGATCCGTGCTTCTGCAGATTTACTCACCTTCAAAAGTACAGCGTCAGGGACGGATTGGTTCTGCTTGCGTTGGATGTTGCTGCGTGGCGCAAGATAATATGGATTATAAATCCTTCCCAAGCTCTCATTAAAATCAGTATGCGAAAGCAGTCCGCATCAAATACGCCAAACTTTCACAGTCCAATTCAAATACGGAGAACCAGGGAACCTTCCCGTTGAGGTTCATCATGTTATGCAGATACTATTGAGAGGCATGGATCCGAACTCCTTCACTGTGTCGAAGACAAGTAGCTCCTCCCGTCCCCCGGAGCATGTCCAGCCAGTGCAGCCTGCCGTGCATGGTGGCGGAGCTCGCGCAGTAGTTATGGCCGGCGATGGTCCCGTCGCCTGCCCCGACGATTCCGACAGCCCGTTGGAGACCAATCGTGTGAGTGTGACTCCAGGTTGTTTCGGCTGGGAGAATTGGTTTGTTGGGTCGTGTTTTAGGCCGTTAGGCAGCTCTACGCCTCTACGTGGTCTAGTAGTTATTTTTTTCTCTCGTATATATACTACCGTACGTCCGTTTGTATGTCGTACGCGCGACTATAAACAGGTTAGGTGAAAAAAACAATGAGCTTTTGGCAGAATCAATAGCTATCAATTTCTATGGGTCTCACCCTCTTCTCACCCCCTCGGTCCTGATAGGTGGGTCCGACGTGATGGATACGGTGGGTCCAAATTAAGTAACAAACGTTTTCAATTATTTTTGTTCTTTGATAGTACTAGCATAGACACACGTGCGGCACGCACGGAGAGTCAAAATATTTATTTCTGTGTATAAAAAATAGTAAACAACATTCTTTTAGATAATGACCAAATGCAAAGCATAAAAAGGCAAACCTTTGAGGGGCCATAGCCAATCCTAAGATTTTGGTGGCACGGGGCAAAATAAAAAACAGAGACGTCATGGTATAAATATCGAAAAAGAGCTCTTCTCTCAACGGTGAAGAGGTCTCATCGGGACTATGTCCTTGGCTCTCCGGTGTCTGTGGCACATGGATCGCATGTGTGACACCACTGGTGTCACTATCATAATTAGAAACCCTAATTAAATTAATTAAACCCATAATGGCATGCATCTTTCCATAATTGTATTGTTTGTGCATTTGTGTGTATGGGTGGATTAGTCAACCAAAATAATCAAAATAGTCAAAATACAAAAATTATACCAAAATGTCACAAATAATGTCAAATACATGTTCATGAACTCAATTGAGTATAGAAAGTTCAAACGAAAATTCAAAATTCAATTTTTAACTCGTTTGACCGTCATTTCATGTGTTGTAAGTTTCACTTTTTACCCTTCTCGAGCGGCTAATATCTTTAGATTTTGCCTAAACACTTGAAATTCCACCAATATAAAAGTTGGAGTACAAAGTACCCTCTTTACAATGGTGGTGATGTGGATCAAGGAAAACTTTGTTTGATCACTCATAATCTTGGTCAAAATCGGGTCAAAACCAACAATTTCAGCACTTAGCCGAATTACACCGTCTGGAAACGTGAATTTTTGCCCAGATTCGTCATCCCGTAACTTTCAAACCGTGGCCCAAAAGTAGTGACACTCTTTGTAAGAGTTGTAGCCTAATGTACCAGCTACAACTTTTGTATTGGACGATCTCAAAGTTTGTATGTAAATCTTAGAGAAAAAGGTCAGCGAAGTCGGGTAAAAATCGTTCGAATCAGACTTAGAAATTCAGTCCGACAGTTAACGGCGTTTTTGGCCGAATTCTCCTCGATTTATCTCTCAAACCATTGATCAAACACTATAACTCCCTTTGTAGAAGCTGTAGCCTGATGTACCATCTTTAACTTTCGTATTGGTCGAATCAACTTTTTATGTACAAAAAGTGGAGTTTAACGCCGACGAATTTGGACCCGTGAGCTGCCAAAACTCTGAAATTTCGGGAATTTGAATTTTTGGGTGAGATGTAGGGCCTTGCAACTTCCAAACTGTTGAGCAAATGGTATAGGTTTCTTTGTAGGAATTGTAGCCCTATGAATCCTCTACAAAGTTTGTATTCGCTGCTGCTTGAGTTTCTACACGGAATCGTGAGAAAAATCGAAATAAAGCTGCTGCGTCGCTCGGCCTATAAACTGAACCCGAACGCTTCGGTTCGGCGACGCCGATCAGGAGCTCGACCTCGGCGTCGTGACGCCGTCCATTACTCTCCACATGTCCAAGCCACGCAGCATTCACTCCTTCATTCCATTTGGCTTGTACCAAGCGGCATGCCGCGCTGGCGTCGAGCTGGAAGGATAAGGACGACCGGCATTTCGAGGACAGTAAAGACCGCCGTCGTTCCTCGACCAAATTCACCCCCCTCCGCCCGTCATTCATTGATTCAATCCTCCCAGACCTACCTCACCTCGCTCTCTCCGCCTCAGAACCCTTCCCATCCTTTGCCTTTGCCCATACTCCGGGAAATCGAAGAAATCCGGCCACTATTGCTAGAGCTCGGTCGAATTCATCCATTGCCGAAATCATAACTCTACACCCATCCTCTACTCAATCCGAGCCTCAAGACGCGTTCCCCGTAGTGCCTTGAATCTTCCCGCCCTTTTTCCTACCTTACCCAGCCGCCCTAGGAGGCCGGCCAGCCCAGTACAGGACCACCGGCGGCGGGCGACCGGGGGCAGCGCCCCCNGGGCGGCCCGGCCACGCCAGCAGCTCAGGGGCAGGCCGTGCCGGCCTCTCGGCCACGCAGGGGCGCCCCCCCAGGCCGGTCTCCAGCCATAGCCGAGCTCTGCTCGAGCTCTGTCCAGAGGTGGAAGACCATGGAGTGAATGGTAAGGAGATTAGAAGTTCAGGGGGTTATGGGTAAATACTTTGGATTTATGTGTTAAGTGGAATCCTTGCAGGGGCTGGACTGCAAGTTTCCAGGGACCTATCCGCCAAGAAAGGACCTTGTGGCAATTACTTTTCTTTTGCGAGGACCCGTATGTAAACACCGTTTTCACTATTCACGTTTTATTCCCTTTTGAATTTGGCTGAGATTCAATAAATCGTCAAAAATCACAGAAAAATCAAAAAATTACAAACTTGGACTTTTTGGAATCTTTGAGAAATTATCTTTCCAATAGTATATCATATGCATATATAATCTGTGTGAATCCTGATGTATTTTTGAATGTATAAAGATGTGCTTGAAAGGATGTTTATGGCTTTATAAATCATAGGAATGTGCTAAAAATGCAAAACCACTTTTGTTGGATCTGTTGTGACCAGTGGAGTTGAATTGAGTATCTGTTGGCCACAGTTTGTGCATGATTTTAGTAGATTTGGATTTAAGTTGTTGCTAGCTAGATAAGAAATGTTAAATCACCAAATATTCTATACGACTCAGAAAAATCTGAAAAATTCACATAAAATGCCTCTGTTGGAATGGTAGTTACAGTAAAAATATCAGCTGCATAACATTTTTGTAGATTTTATTATGATTTTCTAATTGATGGTAAGTGTTAGCTGATAAAAGAAATATAAAACAAATAGGTAAAATATTGGAAAATTCCTAAAAAATATGTTTTACTATCAGTAACACAGAAACATGTTTATCTAAAAATTTTGTTTATGAAAATATGTTGTTTAGGTTTATTTTGGTAAGCTCAAGTTGGTTTTTGTTTAAAACCGGTCAGACCGGTTTCAAATCCGGTGGAACCGGTTTAAACCGGTGAAACCGGTTTTTATAACCGGTAGAACCGGTTCTGCCCGTGTAGCAAAAGTGAATTTCCAATTATGCCATAGGAACCCTTTTTACTACTAGTGGTCAATTATAGATGTTTTCACTTAAATTAGGAATTATTGTAAGTTGTTTTAACATGTTAGAATGGCTTCATAAAATTTCTTTCTATGTTATGTCAATTCTAATTTAAGTTTAATTATCAACTAAAAGCAATCCACCCCGCTTTATTTGTGAGCTTCTTAATTGTTTATATTCTATAAATGATTACCCCGTGATGTATTAGTGAGTCGTTGCAGTTATTCTGTGATTGTTTCTCGTGCATTACTGCATCTCATGCATCCGCATTTCATATAGAGCAAACCCTTGCTGACGGAGTATACGAGATCGAGGTCGAGCCTTCGGACGACCCAGCTGCCGTTGAATTGAATCTTGTCGCTGCACAAGACCCGAACCAAAGTTCGGAAGGGCCCAAGGCCAGCGGTGATCAGGAAGGCAAGCACCGGAGCATAATCCACTGTTACAACTAACTCTCTTTACTTTGTGCCTGAATTTATGCATTTAAGTTTTGAGGAGTTGAATGAAACCCTAGTTGCATGATCCCTAGGTACCTATGTCCTAATACTAGTATGTGTAGGTCGTTAGACTGCCATGCTTAATTAGGATCAGTAGAAGACGAGTGATTGCCTTGTCACTCGCGAGTTATAGGTTTTACTTTATTTATCAGTTAATGAGATTCAGCAAGCGGGGCTTGTGCGGTATTTATGTTTGGTTGAACACCCCGCTTGCAGAGAGGATTGTTGGCTAAGGCATTGCTTGTGTGGCGTTGTTGGTCACGCTTTTGAAGGTACTAATCGTATGCCGGGAAATATGGTAAACTGGTAAACCTAGTACTTGATTCAAACTGACGTCTGACGGGTTTTATCACTCCCTTGGGCGAGAGGTTGTGGCGAGTGTAGCAGTGGCCGCGGCACAGGTTTGCCTGGGGCACCTGGGGTCCGTTGGGGCGTGCACTCGGGCGGAGTGGTCCCTGATGGCAGATGGCAGGGAGAGATGGGAAAGGTTGCCTCGTGAGGTCCGGGGTGTCTCTCACGGGTCGTGCGATTAGGTTGTCCCATGCATGGTGAAAAATCAACTCGAGTTGTCCGTCCTTCGCGGTTACATGAAGCTGCTTGATCGCTTGTCGCACATCAGTGGCTTGGTCAATGGGTTTAAAAGGGGTGTTGGGATGAGAAACATTGTTATCATGTTAATCAATTGTTTTTCGACACTGAATGTTGTTGGATAGCTTGGCAAACCTAGCGATGATTAGTTCACTTTAAAACTTGGCTAAAATATTGAAAATAGGGATCAACTTGTAGACGCTTTTGGCAAAACAAACCCTAGAGCCAAAAAGCCTTGCATGTCTAGTATTTAACCTTGTCGGGTAAGTCTTGCTGAGTAATTAGTACTCAGCCTTGCTTGTGGCTATATTTTTTTTCAGATGATGTTGATGGTTATGACCCTGTTGCTGCTCTGACTTGGCCTGGTATACTTCCTGATGGTTGGACCATAGAGTGGGGGCCGTCTGAGTCCGACTCAGGCCGCGGGAATTAAATGTCATATGAGGGCTCCATGTGATGTTTGTGTAATCGCCGTGTAGACTTCCGCTGTTTATAACTCTGGTTTATAATACTTAAAACATATGCACTGTATTTGTATAATTATCTATGTGAACCCCGTGTTGTAAAATTTGTGATGAGTTGTACTACCTGAGCCCATCTTCGAGTGGGACTGCTGCTATTTCGTTTCGGTCGAGAGAACAAGGTGGTTTAATCGGGAAGGTATCCGACGGATTGCACGATTAGCTCGGTTTAAGGGCGTGGAGCACTGCTGTGATAGTGGGCCCATGCTCTTAAGCCGGATTAATTGGGGCGGTCTGCCACAGCTGGTACCAGAGCCGAAAAATAGACAGCGGGTGGTATGACGAATCTTAAAAATGTTTTCTTGAATTGCAAAACTTAAACTGGACTTTTGGAAACCTCGTTGGTTATGCTAGGGTTGAAAATACTAGAACGTGAGCCCTAGGGTAGATATGGGTAGTCTTCATGTGGCTTATATGGTATATATACTACTGACTTCCAGCACATTACTTTTCTGTACCAACGACTCCAGGTAAGTAATGGTCGCCCATCGCCAGAGGGTGTGATTACTGGACGCTGTTCCCCAAGCAGTGGCCTACTTGGGGTGCAGTCAACATAACATCTTTGGTGTTATAATGACTGTAATGCTTTTACTTTACTGGTTGAACTGTTGCTTCTATAGTGAGCAACAGAGTGTGGTTATCATATGTGGGAAACCGCATATGCGTCACCCATGTGGCGTGAGGTACATGGGGGCTGTTTGTGAGTGCTGGCACAAACGGTTCAGTGATGAAAATTTTTCTGCAGGTATACTAACCACAAAACCCTAGGTTTGTGTTCGCTAGAATATCGATTAGATATTATAAGGAGAGACGTATTATATGTGCCACCGATGCTAACCCCGTAAGTCCAAGAATACTTGGCAGTTGTTTCTGTTTGTGAGGACGAATAGGTTGATTCATGCATGCATCATATCATGAATAACATGTAAATCATGAAATCATTAAGATATGGGTTAATGAGCTTCTAAGAATTCCTTAAAAATTTACCATTAAGGAAGTTCATGTCAAACATCTAAGGGTAATCAAAAACCTTTTTGACCCTGTCTGTTGGTATAAGCTTTTCGACCAACAATACCACCCCAACTGCAAATGCTCAAATTAGAAAAGTTGCTCTAAAATTCATTGTTTAGCTCCTGGCAAAATTTCGAAATTTTTGGCCTCACCAATTGGGAATTATGTCAGATTTACCATTGCGCTGATTTCTGTCAACTTTGTGCAGAATTGATTGCCGCAATGATTTCCCCTTCTTAATGGTGTTTCCTTTAAAACTCATCTATAACAAAGTTGTTGCCAACTTGATGCTCTAATTGTTGCCAAAAATTCAGGTCATTTGGCCCAGCCGATTAAGAGATATAGCCTTTTTACTAGCTCTCTGTTCTGCTGAAATTCCAGCATGCACCTGTTATCAAACTCTAAGGATTTGAACATCCTATTGATGTATTTAGCTTTGTCCTAGAGTACCAAAGTTGTATATAACTTGTCTAGGAATATGTTGGCCAAATTTGAGAATTTTTGGCTCAATAAATTCTGAGTTATGAATTTTTCTAGCTTAGCACAGAATCTGTCCTGTTGAATTATTCCTTATATAGATAACACTTGACTACACCGAATTGGATCACTGGCCATAACACGATCATCACTACCATGTCATGCATAGCATCATGTTGCACCTTTGCATATCACATGTTTAAACCAGTATCATGAGGGAGCATATGCATCTTGGGGAAAGTTATCGAGTAACTAACAGGGTATATTTTGTTTTTAATACCACTTATGTTTGTTCCCCTCTATTCCTTTTCTTGCTGCCACTTCTACTCTAAGCCGGTTATGTATTGATTTATCTAGAGGTGACATCTGCCACACAACCAGGGTGCCGTGTCGGAACCTAGGGCCTCACGTGGACTGCAGCCACATGAGTCAACCACTAGGGGCGCACTGGTGCCTGGAGATGTGTGGGTGTGATTTCACTACGATTTTGTGCAACCCTTACCAATGTTTTATATCCTCTTGACTTCTTCGGCACAATGTGGAAACCACGGGGGAACTTGGCATGAGTGTATGCACGTCACACAAATTCTAACATGCATTGCATGGTATGCATCATGACGTACTATGCATATGCATCCATATGCACCATTTCAATCATTACATTGGTCATTTCATCGGTGCAGTGCATCATCACCATTTCATTTACTGCATGGGTCATTTCATCGATGCATTGCATCATTGCAACTATGCATCTCATGAGTGCACCATATAATTGCAGTCAAGCATTTGCACCATAACTGATGCATTGCATTGTCATTTTCATATCACAATGGCATTTCTGGCAGATTACTTAATTGAGGAACTAGTTCAACCATTTTGCTAAGCAAATTGCTGTCAAAAATTCAACTCTATTGGAGCAGTACAACCGAAGTTATGGTCAAAATACCATAGCAGGTTCTTCTGAAACTTTCAGAATACAGACAGATAATATGTCGAAAGTTTCGTTTCCTTCCAATTGGAATTAGCCCTTCCGCTGAATAAAGAAAACTCAGCGTATTATATAAGCTCTCTGCTGGCAAAGGATGAGAATTTTTGGGTTAACAGAACTCAAGATATGACATTTTCATTTCACTGCTGAAATTGCTAGCATACCAGATTTCACTCCATTGGTGAACTCAATCTTTGGTAGCTCCTTAAGCATTGTTCAGCAAGTCAGAATTTTGGCTCTCAACGCCATGGATAATGTTTTAAACTAACCAACAAGGTCAAAAGCAAGTGGCTCTTGTTCGACAAGGAAGAGTCAATTTTGTAACAATGGATCAACTTCCACGAGGCGCACCAGTTATGACGAGTTTAGTTTTCTCTCCAAATGCAAATTATGATTTTATTTGACCACCAGTTATCTAAGTATCGAAAATTAAGTCTAAGTATCTAGCTTTCCGCACTAAATTCTAGCACCGGAATCTCGGGGACGAGATTCTTTTAAGGGGGGAGGGCTGTGACACCCCTGGTGTCACTATCGTAATTAGAAACTCTAATTAAATTAATTAAACCCATAATGGCATGCATCTTTCCATAATTGTATTGTTTGTGCATTTGTGTGTATGGGTGGATTTAGTCAACCAAAATAGTCAAAATACAAAAATTATACCAAAATGTCACAAATAATGTCAAATACATGTTCATGAACTCAATTGAGTATAGAAAGTTCAAACGAAAATTCGAAATTCAATTTTTAACTCGTTTGACCGTCATTTCATGTGTTGTAAGTTTCACTTTTTACCCTTCTCGAGCGGCTAATATCTTTAGATTTTGCCTAAACACTTGAAATTCCACCAATATAAAAGTTGGAGTACAAAGTACCCTCTTTACAATGGTGGTGATGTGGATCAAGGAAAACTTTGTTTGATCACTCATAATCTTGGTCAAAATCGGGTCAAAACCAACAATTTCAGCACTTAGCCGAATTACACCGTCTGAAAACGTGAATTTTTGCCCAGATTCATCGCCCCGTAACTTTCAAACCGTGGCCCAAAAGTAGTGACACTCTTTGTAAGAGTTGTAGCCTAATGTACCAGCTACAACTTTTGTATTGGACGATCTCAAAGTTTGTATGTAAATCTTAGAGAAAAAGGTCAGCGAAGTCGGGTAAAAATCGTTCGAATCAGACTTAGAAATTCAGTCCGACAGTTAACGGCGTTTTTGGCCGAATTCTCCTCGATTTATCTCTCAAACCATTGATCAAACACTATAACTCCCTTTGTAGAAGCTGTAGCCTGATGTACTATCTTTAACTTTTGTATTGGTCGAATCAACTTTTTATGTACAAAAAGTGGAGTTTAACGCCGACGAATTTGGACCCGTGAGCTGCCAAAACTCTGAAATTTCGGGAATTTGAATTTTTGGCTGAGATGTAGGGCCTTGCAACTTCCAAACCGTTGAGCAAATGGTATAGGTTCCTTTGTAGGAATTGTAGCCCTATGAATCCTCTACAAAGTTTGTATTCGCTGCTCCTTGAGTTTCTACACGGAATCATGAGAAAAGTGGAAATAAAGCCGCTGCATCGCTCGGCCTATAAACTGAACCCGAACGCTTCGGTTCGGCGACGCCGATCAGGAGCTCGACCTCGGCGTCGTCGACGCCGTCCATTACTCTCCACCTGTCTAAGCCACGCGGCGTTCACTCCTTCGTTCCATTTGGCTCGTACCAAGCGGCATGCCGCGCTGGCCGTCGAGCTGGAAGGATAAGGACGACCGGCATTTCGAGGACAGTAAAGACCGCCGTCCTTCCTCGACCAAATTCACCCCCCTCCGCCCGTCATTCATCGATTCAATCCTCCCAGACCTACCTCACCTCGCTCTCTCCGCCTCAGAACCCTTCCCATCCTTTGCCTTTGCCCATACTCCGGGAAATCGAAGAAATCCGGCCACTATTGCTAGAGCTCGGTCGAATTCATCCATTGCCGAAATCATAACTCTACACCCATCCTCTACTCAATCCGAGCCTCAAGACGCGTTCCCCGTAGTGCCTTGAATCTTCCCGCCCTTTTTCCTACCTTACCCAGCCGCCCTAGGAGGCCGGCCAGCCCAGTACAGGACCACCGGCGGCGGGCGACCGGGGGCA
>CM014270.1:71780176-71804268 GCA_004135705.1 Alloteropsis semialata | reverse complement strand
AACTAAATTGGATAATTTTAGTACTGTCCAAACCAAAACATCAGAATGTTCACTGAAACGGGGACTGAGATATGAATTTGATGTATTAACTTTATATCTGATATCCAAACACATCTAGATGCAGTAGGTTTGGCTCTGTGAAATTTGCAATATAATTCAGCTGTAGCATTGGGATGATATCTTTTGAAACTTGATAAATAATATGGTTTCAATGTGCTAGTAGCTGCTTCGCCTGCCCAAATTATAAGTCCTTTTGGCATTTCTAAATATATAGTTTTTCTACATATCTAGACACAGCGTATATCTAGGTGCATAGCAAAATGTATGTTCCTAGAAAAGCCAAAACGAGCTATAATTTGGGACGGGGAGGGAATATGAAATAGACTAACGCGTTGCCAGGATATTTTGGTCCATTATCCCTTATAAAGGTTTTCAACCTTAAGAAGGAACCTTATAGTTGTAGCATTGGGGGATGACATATTGCTAAACTCCCTGAGCAATAGGTTCAAGCAGCTAATCAGCAAAGGATAATGGAATGAACAGTTGACCTGTCATCCGAAACTTGCATGGCTGCATCAGTTCCCTTATATAAACTGCAGATACACACTATTATACACTGTTTTATTGGATTCTTTGATGTACTGAATGCCTCTGGTTTACCAGCCAGATGCTTTGGACGGTTCTTATAACTTACAGTACTATAAGTTTTGCCAAGTTCAGCTAGCTCTTCCTGTACTCCTTGGAAGTATATTAAAATGACTACTGTACTAAGTTTCCCAAGCCAGTCTTCTCTAATGTATTGTGTTACTATAGAATCTTCCGCAAATTATTAAGATCGCATGTTGTGATTAAAATCGAGCCTGAATACTGCGACTTGTTATGAGGGTGCATGCATTACAGTATTTTTATATCTCCTAATATTTGCCTCAGTTGTCATATGTGACTGCAGTAATCGTTTGTAAATAAAATATCGACTGGCTTCTTTTTATGATGACTCAGGGACACAGAAATTATTGATCCAGGGGAAGAAACTACCGAGACAAGTGCAAGGAGGGCTACTGATAGCACTATCTTTGACGCACCTGTAATTCGCAACTGGTGATAAAGTAGAGTTGTATCAAACCTCGCTCTATATGTTAAACAAATGTATAGGCCATCCTTTTGCTCTATATGTGAGTCGAGGAGTCTTAAGGCCTGTTTAGTTCACGCACTATGTATAACGTTTTGCATAACGCACGTTTTCCAATACATTTTTTCTCTCTGTAAACACTATGCATAACGCAAAAACACTATGCATAATGCTGCATCTAAATACCCCTTTAGTATGATGTTACTGTTGACATTACCTCACCGTGATAAATGGCTACAGATCTCGGTACGGCATTGTCCTTGTCCTACCGTAGACTTTTTCCAAATTTTGGTACACCATGACTTTTCTACTGGGAAATCCTATCGTACACTATTACCAAATTTTACCAATTCATGGGTAGCAGACATTGTAATGCTGAATCTTTTACATTGGTTGAAGCATGCGACCATCAGAAACTAATCTCTTCGCAATTACGGACATCAGATTTCATTGACTTATTGTTTTGCACAACGCATTCAATACTGGGCAAAAAAGATATGTAGCCTTCTCTGCACACCATGACACCCGGAGTGACTTATATTACAAGCCAACCGGTAGACTAGTGGGCGGGCTACGCGACTGCTAAATCTACCAAGGACCGCAATAGAAAAATTCAAAAATACCAGTGTAGAATATCCAACAATACGGAGGTCAGTCTTAAACTTAATAAACATCTAAAAATTCTGGATCTGGTTGATACGATGCCTCAAACAAAAAAGGGCCCTTAAACTTTATTAAGTAGAGTAACAAGAGTTCTTGAGTATATTGTGCCCCAGGCCCCAGCATACGTATGTAAAAGTGCTTGCTGTCCCATGACGTTCCACGAAAGGAAGAAAATGCCACCTGGTCAATGCTTAATCAGACGCAATCCCTGAATCCAGAAAAAAAAACAATAAGTGCAGTACGAGACATAATAAAGGGGGAAATTTCTTCATTCCAACGTTTTTATGCAGTATAAAATCTAAGGAGCATGTAACAATATATAATCAATGGTGTACTAAAAATTTTAAGATGTATGGAACATTCCAATTATAAATGGCGATCTAGTAGCTACTTTACATTTCTCTTTTCAAACGGCCGATATGGCTGCTTTTATATAGCTGTCCCGCCTCATCAAATCTTTGAGACTCAGTCATACTAGTAGATAGGCTCAATAAAGGTTAAGATCCCAGCTAGGAGACGGATACCAGGTTCCAGGAATCAAGCTGGAAGCAGGAAACCCATCGTTTCTTTCTTATCAAATGAAAATCAAAGTCCAAATTTATGATTCAATCATCTTTTTCACAATTAAGTTACATGAGCACATATAGAATATGCATGTTACAAAATTTACCAGAATCTGTGAAATAAAACACAAGTCTGCAAACACTTAGGTATGTAACCCATGATAAATGCACACAGGCTGTCAACTGGTATCTGTGAAATAAAACACAAGTCTGCAAACACTTGGGTATGTAACCCATGATAAAAGCACACAGGCTGTCAACTGGGAGGAACAAATGCATGATTGAACAAAGAATCATTTAAATACTACTGATTACTGAATGGGAAACTGCAGATACAAAGGAAGTCAAGAAAAACGACTTTAGGAAAAACTGTAATCTTGTTCTATATGATTATGTTCCATGAATCTCCTAGCAGTATATACTTTTCCTTCTTGTGAACTTAGCCAGGTACTCATGCTTTCTATTCAGGTATCAAGGAAACAATCTGCCAATGGATAGGTTTGCTTCTTTCTCCCCCTATTTTTCAATTTTTTACTTGTTTCAACAGCTGGTGTGTGTGTGTGTGTACATGTACTATTACAAATAGGGTTTTCTGCTATGCCATAGATAACGATCTGCACATGCAACACAAGCTAAGGTAGCAGGATACACTCGAACATTGCTGTGGAAGTCTGTGAATTAGGAATAGAAAGTGAACGACTTTATTGTCCCCGCTTAGAAGAGGTTAAGCAGACATAGCTCTAATGTATTGTGCTATGTCATGTTTAAAATCTCAGATGAGCATGGGAGCTTGGACTCCTTGGCCCTCATCTTCAATTGCAGTATGGACATTCAAACACTTAATCCAAAAAATATGGGCACTTAACATAGTTACTATTGAAACTGAAAACAAATGAAACCAAACTGATGATTGCAAAATGCACTCAGCTACTCCCTCCGTTCATTCTTAATTGGTGTATTACGATTTTATAGAAGGTCAAACTTCATAAAGTCTTAACAGACATTAATCAAATTCTATGCATGCTTAGTGTACAAAGTTATACAAACATAATTGTATTCCAACATATCTTTTAATATGACATTGATGATATATTGTACGAGAAACTGATAGTCAAATTATACCTCTATAAAAAACTTTTTAAATCCTAAACACCTACTAAAAACAGAGGGAGGGAGTACAAACTACAAGCTTATAGCTATTTATCACATTTAGTTCACAATGCAACCACAGTTGACATGCAAATCATCCTAGTTATTAGAACCGGTCAAACAAGCTAGTCAATCAAAAAAAAAAAAACTTAAGCCAGAAGGTTCAATGGCTCAATTACATCATGGACCTTCAGCTCAATCAGACCATTTTTATTTTCAGAAAATCACGTGGCTATATGGGCAAGCAGGGCAAAGGAGATTCCTAACAGTCATGTGAAGGGGTATGCACAGCCAGCAGTAGGTAATTCGAATCTGCATTAACTTGATGCATTTTGCTATGGTGCAGGCTATTAGTCCCCTTTCTCTGCATTGTTTCTTCTAGAAGGACACAAACTCCCAAATCCCACTCGAAAGTATCAACACGTCACAGCAGCTCCAAGCAGCCACAAGAAAAGAGTGGCTTTTCTAGTTATCAGGCTAGGATGCTTTACAAATGAACCTGAACCATCTGACGGTTCCTCTACCAAGATATAAAGCGTTTTAGCTTTATCAACTCTTCTCCAAGATTATCACTCAATAATAAATAAGTCCAGTGTAGACCTAAATGAAGAAGAACAAAATCATTTGATCCACTATCCAATTTCTCATTAAAAAGACTAAATCATTTGTGTGCGTGGACACAGAAGGAGTAAAGATTCTAGCATATGGGGCCTAAAGCCCAAGCATTCAACCTACCAAACAGCCGATCAGCAACTTTTAAACACAAGTAGAGATGCAATGTAAGTGCAAGGAGGGGGTAAGAAAAGGATAAGGCTATTGATCATTTGTCAATGAGGCAGGCTGTTTGCATTTTCTAAACAAGCTTACCTCCAATATTTATTAGCGGTAGCAACACAACCGTCGACTATCAGCATACCTACACACATTTTAAATGAACTAATACTCAGCAATAAGTTTTCAGCCTTCTGAAAGGCACATATATGGTATATGGCAAATTTTCTGGAGTCCGTGATAAAGAATCAATCCTAATTGCATTAACAAGGATAAAAAAATGTTTAAATACCTGTTTCATAAAGCCAAGGTGGGAAATGTAGCAGGGGAAATCATGTTCCAGTATAAGGAAGAAATGTATGAAGTGCAAAAAAACAAATAGGCATAGACAGAGGCACATGACATTTACATTTGCAATGAACAGGGTTCTTAAGGAACATATACTTTGAAGCATAGGTGTCAATGGGACTTACTTATATGGACAGAGGAGTGAAGGCAAAGGGAGAGAACCCATGAGATTTACTGGAAACCTTGAAGGTCTGCTCCCATTGACTGGAGATAGCAACCTCCTGCTTTACAGATAGCATTGTTCCCTCTGAACTCTCCAGGTGTAAAGGGTCCTCTATTTGATAGGTTCTCAAGTATACATGTGCCTGCTTCGGAAACAATTCAAGCTTCTTGGGATGAAGAGTCATGCTGCTGTTGACAAGTGAAAAACTCAATGAACAGAAGCGCCCATCCTCCAAGGAAAAGAAGCATGGCCCTGCATCAACTTCATGTTCCATGTATTTTACAGGGAGCACAGTGATGGAGAGGTTAGGAGCATGGCCCTTGTCAGAAGTTGTGAGATTGATGAAGTATGCATTGAAGGGGCCGTCCTTCTTAGATAAACCAAGGAAGAAAGAGCTTTGTGGAGCGGCACAGCCGATGAATGGCAGCCTCTTGTCGTCAACCTTGTGCCACTCATATGGCTCGTGTGAGCAGGTGTCAAATGCATATGTGCCCCATGATTGATTGAACGATACCAATACGTAGGTGCCCACCACCACATAGGAGGTGAGAATTACAACCGGCAGCATGTTGTACTCTATCGGGGTGAGCTTCCATGGGAAGCAAGGTGGATGCGGGAGCTCACGCCAGGAGCACCCCTCAAGGTGGGAGCGGCCGTCAACAGTGACGACTCTGGATTGGGAAAGATCGAGTACCTCGAACCAGGGTGGGAAATCAGGATCTGTAATCCAGCAGGGAGTTTTGGACACGGCAAAAAGCTTGTCCCCCACAGCCATGAGGGCAGGGCACCATTTCGAGGAGTTGAGAATTGGCCCGTGGATAACCTGATTGGTCTTGGTATCGAAGATGATGGTCTCTCCGGGATCACCCCCGACACCGACGATCCAAGCGCGGCTCATCGAGCGCACGGAGGTGAAGGACTTGCCGCCAGCGGCGGTGGGCAGGCTTTTGGCTCGTCGGAGGCGCTTCCGCTTCGCCGGCGAGACGGGAGAGGAAGCGGCGACGTCCACCTTGTACACGTCGTAGGGCTTGGAACACGTATCCCAATCCCAGTGGCATACCACAAGGTAGGCTGACCGATCCCGGCTTTCATCCAACTCACCGCCGACGATCTCCTCATCCAACTCAACGCCGACGATCCCCTCATCCAACTCACCGCCGACGGTACCCTCATCCAACTCACGGCCGACGATCCCCGCCTGATTGACGGAGCCATCCGCTCGGCCCTCGTCCGAGTTACCGCCGGAGTTCCCCAGATCCCCCATCTGAATCTGATCCGCGTCATCCCTTTCTTCCAGCTCCAGATCTCTCGTGGATGGATTGGGCTTGCCAGAGGAAGCCCTGGACCATCCTCCGTCGCCGTCCCGCGTCTTCCTCTTCCCGCGCGCCATTCCACCCCAGACTCTCTGCCGCCGCCGAGACGCTGGAGGAGGAGGTGGCGGTCAGCTAGGGTTTCAAGCTTTTCTCTTTTTTTTTTTTTGACACAGGGTTTCAAGTTTGTAGCAGTAGGGACTCGATTCGACCTTACAGGGCTGAGCCCACAAACTTGGATTCTGCCTGTGGGCTCGACCCATAACGGATTCAGGCAGCGAATGGGGATCCATATTTCTCTTTTCTTTTTTATTTTTATATACAAGACTGGTTCGTGCCCATGCGTTGCTGCGGGAGAAAAAACAAATTTCAAAACAATACATTGAGTATGAAAAAATATATGGTATTGTAAGTATGTTCGATGTAATGCCTCTACCAGTAGTTGCGTGGTTGTGTTCCCATGGAAGCTTAGAGGCATTTTTCTCATTGATGAGTTACCTGCATCTGTCACATTAGGATGTGCAATGGTTTTGTCGTGGTTCTCGGATCAAATCCTAACCACACAAGATTTAGGTTGCAGTTAAGACCTTTTTAATTTAATCCCCTCCACAATTTGAGCCAAAAGAATTCGGGCAATACGTGTGGTGATTTCATCGCAGACACTATCGTAGACACTATTTCTTTTAAATGTTATCAGGCGCTTTGTAGCTGTGATGGTATATCAGTTCAGATTTGGATTCCGTCGAACACCATCTTCAACTTCATATACCTGGTTGTAATAATAAAACTTGCATAATAGTGCTTTGCTTTTTCCTTGCACATTAATGAATTGTGTCGTATTTATATGCCAAAAGGCTCTTAATATTTTCTATTGAAGCAGGAGAAAATGAGTTCCATCACTTCTGTTAGGGTCACAAGTAACCAGGTAGAACATATTATAACAAAAGAGAAGATTTATCGCAAAAAAAAAGAGAAGAGAAGATGAACAGGTATGTAATTCTTTCTTTTTGGAAGTAATTTTAAGTTAATATAAGCAGTTTCCCCTTCTCCTTCCAAATTTTTGCATGTGCACTTATGCTCTTTTTCTTTTCTTTTTTTGCTTCTAAAGATATACTAAAAATTCTCATATTAATTAGGCATCTGAATTTGATCAATAAAGTATTATCTCCTTCAAGATTAATGGCTTGAAGTACGACATTGATCTTCTTGTGATCTGCCTCTCATAATGTTGATGAGTAACCTCAACTAAATTCATGAAGGTTAGTCATGTAATTGTTATCACTTTGTTCCCCATTCTTCAGTGTAGCACTATAGTTCGCAGAGCTCAACTCAAAATACAAAGGCTCCTACTACAAGGAGCTCATGGATAAGATCAAGCAGGAGTCTCCAAATAGTTACTCTACAACAGTCATGCAAGGTGAATTACACTTGCCTCACCATTGTGGCATACTATTCTATTTGGCCGATTGGCCTGAGTATGCTTGATTCAGATTTACTGTAACTGGTGTGTCTTCTGCAAAAATAGGGTGATGTATCAGTCACTGGTCATAATTGATAGGCCTTCTGTTGGTTGAATCAAGTTCTGCATGCCTTCTTTGATATGCATATGCAGAATATTCACTTTTTTCCCAGGCATGGAAAGTAAATTGATCAATGAAGCCACCCTTAGGACTTAGGTCTCCAGGGGCCATGTTCTAATTCACATTTGGTACTCAGTTTGCTGGACCCTTTACTATGCCCAGGTAAGTTAATGAGTTAAATATTTTAGTTGATCTACCATGTGTTAGATGGTTCTTGTGACCTCATGATAAGTTAGATTGATGTACTATTTTAGATTTCAGGTTGATGTACTATTATATTGTTCATGCTCTTGCAGGTTGAAGAATGCATAAGGGTTTTCCATTTTTTTTCAAAAAAAATTAGTTGCTTCGTTTTATCATGGATGTCAAAGTAAGCTTTTCTCTGAATCTTGTTAGAAAAATTATTCTTATCTATCCTATCATTATTCTGTATTCACTTGAACTATATAAATATTCATTGTTGTGTTCGGTCACTTTTATTCATGGTGATCGTGTGTCTTTTGTGCCAAATTTTATCGCATTTACAATTTGTTTTGCTCCCGTAACAACGCACGGGCACGAACCTAGTGCTCAATTATGTTTCAAAAAGTAGCTTGATTTTCAGTTGTGTCCGTCCAACATGGCTACTTAGCCAACGTTTTACAAGATACGCACACACAGTGGAGAGAGAGAACGGACCCATTGTGATTTCTCAATGTCCAGTAACAATCATATCACACATTGCAATAACCAAATTGAACCACGAGATACCGACATCTGTAAACTACAAGCAACATGGATCCAATCTCTATATTAAATTTGTAGATTCATATGCAATATTCAGTAGCACTCTCCTGTTAGCGAGGATCAAATGACCTATTCAAAAACAGTGATAATTGTCATGTAAATATATGAGCTGGAACATTTAGTAGCACACCCTACCGTCGCCATATACATCCAAGGTCCATGAAGAGCATGTTTTACCTTCATTTTTGGATGCAGAACAAAATGTCATTGGGTACACTTAACTCTTTCCACATGTGGCTGCACTCAATGCTCCAAACAGACAATAAGCATGATCTTTTTTTGCAGAACCATTAAGTTGGTAACATGAGACAAATCATATTGACAATTACTAAAATGCCACTAAAAACATAACCAGTTAACCAATAGTGACGGAGGTTGCTGGTGAAAACATAACCAGTTAACCAATAGTGATGGAGGTTGCTGATGAAAACATAACCACACACCATGAGCTACTGAAATGAGCCAAAAAAAAGGAGCATGCGGCAAAAAGTTGCATATAAATTATGAATCCAGGAACTAACTAAATGCAAAAGTAGTGTTGAATTCCATAGCAAAATACAAAAATCATGTCTAATTCCATGTGTATACCTCATGATTAATTACTGATTGACTTCGCTACATTTCAATTTTCAACCCTTTGTTGTCGACAAAGCAGTGACCGAAAATCGCACTTGATGTTCCTCCCTCAGTGACGAAAATCACACTTGATATTCCTCCCTCGGTGACGAAAATCGACTTGATGTTCCTCCCTCGGTGACAAAAATCGCACTTGATGTCCCTCCCTTGGTGATGAAAATTGCACTTGATGTTCCTCCCTTAGTGATATATTGATGAAGTAGTTTGACGTAAGCTAATTATTGTTGGTCAAATTCAAGAAAACAAACTAATAAATGACCAGAATATTAGCTCCCCCTAATTGAATGCTCTACACAGAGACTATCATGCCACAAACTGCTAGATGATTCTAGATATTTATAGAAAACATACATTGTAAATAAGAAAGAAGTAATTTCTGCACATCCTCCCTGCAAGCATAAAAGATTCAAATTATCATAAGTCACAACTATGCCCATAATAGCTTTGATTATCATTTTGCACCTAGAAGAAAATAACAATTAGCACCAACCATTTGTTTTGACTAAAGGAATCCTCATATTTTTGACAATATGTGGTATTAAGTATCACTAACTGATTTCATATTGGCTTCTGAACATATGCTAGCAGCTTGTTTAAAAGCATTATTATACTATCTTGGTTGCTCTGATCATCATGCATTTTAATTGATGCAGGCGAAACCCTCTGAAGGTACTGATTTTTTTTTCATGTGCAGTCTTCACAAGATCAAATTATAGAATTGAATGTGAAGACAGAAACGGGGAAGAGAGCATCGGACCTTGTTGAATGTGAAGATCCGGCTGAACTACTCGTCGGTGATGATACGGTAGTTGTTTGCTAGCGTAGCAGATCCGTTCCCTACAAGTTGTTTATGGAAATGGAAAATGATTTGGCTGAAGGGAACAATGGAGATATACATGAGTACATTACCTCGGATATCTCATCCTTAATTTGGCTCTTCATCAACTGGTTGAGGCTTAGGACAACATCAAACTTAGCAAATCCAGATTCAAAGTCATGATATAATTAACTGTTGCAAGCTAAAATACTTCATTGAAAGTAAAAAGACATGTGATGCAAAAGGCATAATCAAATGTCTTATTGCGTAGTCTCACAACCATGAATTGGGTTGACCAGAAACAAAATATAAATATGAAACAAACTACAGTGAATTTTCAGTTAGCAAAAACATCTGACAAAAAATAAAAAATGCATCTATGATAGAAGAAGCATATTAAGAAAAACAATAACACCTAGGAGCATTAGAGTGAAAAATCACCTATGCAAATCTATAACCAAGTGCAGAACAAGATTAATGGCAAATCTTTATGTAGATGTAGGTCCCCTCATCCCCTGGACTCTGCTTCTTAGCGGCAGGCTTTCCCTTTGCACTTGCTACATCACCCTTCTTGTAGCCCTTTAGCTTAAAGGGGTTTACAATCCTAGAAAAGGAATTGATCAATTATTAGTCCGCAGATATAAACAAAAATGGCCCAACTTCATGTGAATTTGCCTATAACTGTCCAAGGATCGTAACCAATGTTCAACAATGAATTCTTAAAAAGCATCCCATGGTGGTAGTTCCAAGATCCGTATAGAATGTTTCTTGTTATATTTCCTTCTCATCCTTAGCATTATTCCAGCATTACCCAAATAGCTTTTAGGGCTCAAAGAAACGCTTTCACCATCATAATTTGACTATTTGAGAGTATCAGCTTTCGTGAAGGAACAAGGGAAAAACTAAAGGACCTGACTACATGGAGAGGCCCCTCCAGTTTGCGCTAGCTGGAGAGCCCTCCGTTAGTTACCAGATATAGGCCTCTCCACTTGCTAATTCCAAAAACGAAAATAGGAGGCCACGTTCGTGTGCGCTCGTCCTGATGACAATCGCACGTAGCGTACCAACGGCAAGGACCGAGCTCGCGTGGGATGCACAAGAGGCCCATGGATAAAAATAACGGCCCACAACACAGAAGCTGAAATATGCTACTGTACCTGATTGAAAACAAACTAATTGATAGTCAAGTAGTAATTTTGAGGTTGCAAAATGTAACTAGGTGACTTGCAAGGGACAGTACAAAAGTAACTATTTTGTTTTTTTCACTAAACAAGCAAGTGATTATTATTTGACACATCAGATTTGCTTCACAACATCATGGCGATTTAATTTGTCATACAAACATTTATAGTTACATCTGAGTATAGTACCAAATAATGTATATGCTACATTTTCAAAGAATCCAAATATTCAATCTAGGAAAAAAAAAAGAAACAAAATGCATGTAATATGCACTGTTAAAAGGTTGGAAATCTGCACCATACATAACATTGATAGGAAACTTTGGTGATGGTTAGAACCTTAGAAACCAGATATAGAGTTTCGACGGTCAAAATTGGTACAATTGTCATAAGAAGTTTCATCAATGTAAAGTAAAATTTATGGAAATCGTGCTTTCACAAAAAGTAACTATGGTTAAAATAGAAAGATATACACAGCTAACATATTCTGTTGACAAGAGCACAAAATTGATTATGTTTTATATTATTCAAGAAGTAACTATCTCGCACAAGCATTCAACATGACATAACTTCAGCCAATAGACAGTAACTTGCAGACGGCACAAGAATTAACATACCGCTTGGTACTTAAATAGGATATATATTACATATTTTGGCATGATGCTTTTGTTTATAACTTAGCCTGGTCCAGCACATCTTGCTCTCACCCTTCCTTCTTCCTGAATCTGTTTTCACAGCCTTCAGTTGTGTGCTTATTTGATCCACAAGTTTTACACTTGATTTTCGTTTGCTTCCCTTGAAGGTTAAAGCCAAGCTTTGTCCTAGTTGAAACTGGCCTTCCTTTTGGCTTCGAAGCTGGCGGGTCATTTACATCCATTGAGGATTGTTTGGTTTCTGTCAGGCCTTTTGGTTTTTTTGAACTCCTCGCCTTGAAATATGTTATTGCAGATTGCATCTCGCCCATCCTCTTCCTCACCAACTCGCACATCTTCTCATTTGTGCTAGCTTCCTTTGCAATCTTTGCAAAGTTGCTGCACAGTGTAGCGTATCTTACTTCTTTTAGCGACTTTTTCTGATTAGGATGCGGATCTCCATGTTATGCTTCTTCCACCCCTTGATGCTCTCCTGCCTCTTCCCATGCCGCTATTCTTAGACTTTCCCCTGCCACACTAGACGACCTGCGCAGCAGGTAATTTGCTGGGATCTCATCAATGTAGACATGTGTCATTATCTTCAATATATGGCAGCAGATCAATCCATCCCTTTTCATCTTTGAGCACTGACACACATAGCTTTTCTCATCCACATCTGCATATACCATGTAATCTCTTTGCCCATATCCAAGCACAAGCCCTTTTTGTTGGGGATAGTGTATACGTCTTGTCCAATAGACAAAAAAATCCATTAGCTTATGGACAGCTTCAACTCGTGCTGGAATTTGTAGTATATTGACCTTGTGTAGAATTTGCAAGCTTGCTCTTCAATTGGATAGCCACTGAACAGTGCACTGGGGACTTTCTCCTCTGTTATAAACTCGTTCTCATTTTCAACGCTCATCACCATTTTCTGGACCTTCATGTACTGAAGCACAAAGTTCAGCAGGCTCATCTGAGGGTTCACATAGCGCTTGAGCACCGCATTAAACCCTTCGCTGCGCGCTGTGCTCTGCAGGAAAGGGAAGAAGAACTGCATGTAGTACGCCGGTACCCAGCTCGTCCTCAGCTCATAGAGATGTTGCAGATGCCTGTTCCCATGTGCTTCATATTTCATTATGATAGCAGTCCACCTTGTTTCAAATTCCGACTCACACACGCTGTAGTCCATACATTCGTTCAGCTCCTTAGCAAGGCCGGGTTTTTTGTCCAGGTAGGTGGCAAGAGGGCCCTGCACTTTGCTCACAATGTGCCATCTACAGTTTCTATGAACTGTGTTTGGGAAGACTCTTGCTATAGCCGCTCCCATTGCTCCGTCCTGATCTGTTATAATGGTCACAGGAGCTACACCACCCATAGCGTCCAGGAACTTTGTGAACAGCCACACAAAGCTGTCAGTTGTCTCATCCCCCATGAAACCACAGCCAAACTGAATTGTCTGCCCGTGGTTGTTGATACCAACAAAGGGCGCAAAGGGCATCTTGTATCTGTTTGTCATATAAGTGGTGTCGAATGAAACACAGTCGCCATACTCCTTGTACGCGGCTCTTGCAGCACCATCCACCCAGAAAAGATTCCTCACCCTGTTTTTCTCATCCAGCTGGAACTTGTAGTAAAAATTTGGATCTCCCTTCTTCAAATCCTCAAACAATGCCAACGTCTCCTCCATGTCTTTGAACTTTGTCCCTTTGCTCAACTTCGCTTTGTGGTTGCTGATGTCCTTGGCGGTGTATGGAGCAAATTTATGCCCTCCATAGATCTCTGCCATTATCTGCATCATCCGGCCAGCGGAAATAGTTGCGTCGTGCAGCAGCTCCACAAACTTTTTTTCCTCCTCCGGAATACCTCTGTGAGATTTTAGAAATCTTTTCAGCTCAAGCTTCTCGCATACTGGATGATTATGGTCCTCATGGAAAGTAGTAAAGACATGTATATTCAAACATACAGATAAGATACACATGTAATTAGTGGCTTAGAGTTCATAAAAAAATGCAAGAAGTAAGGAACAAAAGTTCTTAGATGAGTATCACCGATAAAGTACTCGTAAGTTACTTTTTCTATGTTTCAAATCACTATCAAGTTACTTTATATATCATGTAAATCGATGAAAGGTTACATCTTAAATAATATGCCGAGTGACAACAGTTACTTTATATCTCATATGAAACATTGTTTAGTTACTTTTTTGTGTTCCAAGAAAAAGACCAAGTTACTTTTCTATGCGATGCAAAACAATGATAAGTTACTTTGTATTTCATAATACTTTAGACACACGTCAAGATAGCTAGGCCAAATTATGCTTCACATTGTCATGATTATATATTTTAAAGTTTTAACTTACTCTTTATCATTTTTAAACTTGCAGATTCTATACCTATATTCATTGGAGCATGGTTTGAGAAGGATTTCAACAACATGATGTTGGGTTAGTGTTTGGACTACGAATCTTGTCAGAAAAGCTATAGCCAAGGACAGTAAACCTGACGGAACTTTTAGTGCATTGCATATTTTTCCCTCTACCAAACTTTTCTTCAAATTATCTCAATAATTGTGTGCTAAGTTACTTCATATACGACTCTGATCATTGACAATTTACTTTTTATCTCATATAAATCAATAATAAGCTACTTCTTCTATGTTTCAAATCAGCAACAAAGTTATTTTCCGTCTTACGTAAACCAATGATAAGTTACATCCCCAATGAGCTAAAATATGAAATGTTTACTTCCTAATTAAAAATAGAGAAGGAAATGAACTACAACAGTTTTTTTTTTCAAAAAATCACAACAAAAGATAATGCTAACTGTTGGTGTATATATGTGGCCCTTATGGCCCATGTAGTTAGGCCCATCTAGAGGCCCATGTACAGCTACTATATTACCCACCCTTCTAGGGTTTGGAGGAATCAATTGAGGAATTATTCCATAGCATGGTATCAGCTAGGTTCTTCCTACTCTCCCTGAGCAGCCGCCGCCGCCGCCTCCGCCTCCATGGCCGGCTGCCGGCCGCCGGCGCCGCCGCTCTCCCCTCTCCCTCCCCTCCTCCTTTCCTCCTCCTCTTCCACCCCCCGGGCGCCGCCGCCGNGAAATTGACCAAAATTTGTTTTAGATGACATAATTTGATAGTACGCTACTTTGTGGAAAATAGTGTAGCTATACGTATTTCCTACATGTGGGCCCATATGCATAGCTATTTGGAAAGAACCAATACAACTCACTCCAAACCATTCCAAACCATTTTGTTTTCTTAGTAATCCAATCCAAACCAAACCATTTGACAATCAAGTCCATTGGTAACCAACTTAGATAAATCCAAAGAATGACCAATCCAATAAAACCGTTAAACCCCAAACCAATTAGCAGGGCTACTAGTAGGAGCGTTGGGGATGGACTAAGTACAACCATGAGCTACTTTGTGCAAGTTATCTTTACTAGACCTACACGTGGGCCCCACATCGAATGCCGGACCCTAGAATTAAAACCTTGCGTTCACACAAGGAAATTTTATCGATATTGAGTAAAATTTGTTGGAAATGACTAAGTACGACTATGAATACTTGAACGAGTTTTATTTGTTTTGGGTGGAAAAAGCCAAACGGTTTAGATTGGTTTTGTTAAACTAGTGAATGGGTTGGTTTAGGTCTGTAAGTGTGCTAACCTCCGAATGGTTTTGGCATAGTTTGTTTAAGTTTCTAAATCATTGCCAGCATTTGACTCGGTCCACCCTTTTATACGGTATGGCATCCCTGGATCTGATCTTTCGAACGGCCTTTCATCCGGTGTAAAGGGTTTTTTCACAGAACTTCACGCGCGGCCACACATTAATCCTGTGGGTGTCGACTGCTATTCACCGGATGAATATGTACCTTTGTATCATCAGATGAAGCACGAAATATATCTTCATACTAAATCAATTTGGAGACAAAAATAAATCATTTTGGAGACATAAAGAAATATTTACAAACCGTCGGCGCACCCGAGCAGACGGTTGCGATTCCCAATATACTTACCCCAAATCCCCAATACCTGCGGCGGTTTTAATTTCAAGCTACAGTTGCCATTCTAGTAGTACTAATAGGCGCTCGCCCTCACCCGGCTCCCTCCGCCCAACTCCGGCGAACCGCCCCCGCCCGCTTGCATTCTCGTGCTCGCCCCGCCGCTCGCACTCGCCCCGCCGCCTCCGGCCGCCCACCTCCGACGCGCGGGGGATTTCTTGGCTCGCCCCCGCTGCCTCGGCGCCCACCTCGCTCTCCGGCCGGGGAGGGCTTTTTCTTGCCTCGCCCCGCTGCCTCTGCCCACCTCCGGCCTAGCATTGCCGCCCGCGGCGATGGAGGAGATCAATCGCGCCGGGGCCTCGTCGTCGTCGTCGCGGAGAAGACTGGAGGCGCCGGTTGTTGCGACGTTCTTCGCCCTGCTCGACCTGCCGGAAGAGCTGGTTGGCCACATCATCCGTCGCTGCATCTTTGATGGCGGGGAAGCATGGGCCATCAATCAGTACATGATCCTTGGTCGGGTCTGCCGCACCTTCCGCGTCATCTGCCACTCCCCCGAGGTAATCAAGCGCTTATCGTTCCGATTGCTTCGCCAGTCCTGCCGGCGTTTGCCGGACTATATCAGGTCACCCATCCTGCAGCGCTTGGTCGATGGCGAAAATCCGGGGGCCCTATATTTCAATGGGTTGGAGCTTTTGTTGCGCCGCGCCCGGAGCCTCGGGATGCAGCAAGTCCAGAGGGCCGCTGACATTGGGGACTCTTGTGCGGCTTACTTCTTGGCGATGCTGCAGTACCGTAGGAACCCCGCGGACCCTGATGCACTGGCGGTGCTCCATCGCATCAGCGGCGGCCCGTCGCCCCCGCATGGCCGGTGGGAGAACCGCGGCCTGGCGCTGCTGCGCTACACTGTCAGGCAGGACCTCCACCTCATTGCGTACGAGTGGTGTCTTCTTAACCGCGACGTCGACACGGACCTGGTCCCACAGGATCCTCACGTCTGCGTATGGACGCACTGCAGGCGCTGGGCGGATGGGACGCATATCATCCTGTACTGCAGCCCGCAGTGCCGCATCCGTCATGAGTTCGACCTCTGGACGCGGAACTTCAGGAGCGGTGTGAGTTACGCCGTCAGCAAGATGTGAGACATGCCCCTGGCGTTCTCGCTGGAGCGCAAGTGATGGTATGCTTTTGTCGTTAAATGTAGTTGTCGAACTTTGTAAATATAACTATGAACTTGGTATGTTATGGTATGGTAGTATGGTCACTGTTATTTTGGTGATGTGCGTGATCAGATGGCATGTCCAAACTGATGCATGGTTGATGGTTGTATGTGAATTGGAGAAATTAAAGTGCTGCCTCTTTAGTTATGTCTTTGAGTTTTGTGCTACCTCTTTAGTTGTATTGTGCGGCTTACTTCTTTGAGTTTTGTGCTACCTCGCTTAAATATGTATGATGTTGCAAGTATGATTCGAAACAGGGCATTATGGGGAGTGTGAACATTTGAATGCTTAAGTTTCCTAACCCACAGTTTTATACGGTGACCCTACAGAAAAGCCTCACCGTTCATTCATACAATAAAATGAGCCTGTTGGAATGCATTACACTGATCTTATCTTACAAAACTTGAGACTTATCTTACAAACCTTGAGACACAACTTATAGTACAATGTATCTTACAATTTTGACACACATGCATCATCCTATGGTCACAAGCAGCAGTTATATAGTCAGGCCACGCACAGTTTGATCCGGTGGTTGTAATATAGTGTGGAGCGGATGATCATGCGGTCCTCTGGTGGTTAGATCCTTGCCTTCTTGTTGGCCATTTCCAGGGGCGGGTGACGGTCACCCGCCCCTGGTAATGGACTCCATATAGAAACTGGAGCGACCGGGGGACTTGGCCAAAATTTTAAGACAGGCTGCCGAAATTTTTCGTGCCTTCCCGCGCTTCGGCTGCGCCACCGTCGTCCCCCGCCGCACTCCTCCGGCCGCGCCGCCGTCGTCCCCCGCCGCGTTCATCCGGCCGCGCCGCTGTCGTCCCCCGTCGCGCTCCTCCGGCCGGCCCTCCGCACCCCTGCGACCCTCCGCCTCGCGCGCGCCACTGCCTCTCCGCGCTCCGGCCGCCTCCCCCTCCCGCAACATCCACCACCGCCGCCGGAGCGGCCTCTACGCCGGCGCGGCCTCCACCCCGCCGTCCCCCGGGCGTTCCCCGAGTTGGCATCCTCCGCCTTTCGCCCGCCGGGCCGGGCGCGCCCTGCTCCTGCTGCGGCCACACCTCCCCTCCCCGCGCCAGCACGGCCGGCCGTCCTCGCCGGCCGCCGTCCACGACCGCTCGCCGCCCCCCTGTGCCGCTCCAGTCGAAGGTGAGAGGAGGTCCTCCATCATGCAACTAAGTGCTCGATGAAATGCTTAGCAAGTGCTTGATGCAGTGGCGGATCCAGAAAAAATTGATAGGGGGGACTCAATACTGTACAAAAAAGCTAGTTGTCCGAATCATATCCAATACAGAACCAGTGTTGTAATTTAAAGGAGTCTTATATGGATACATAGATGAATATATCACAATACAACATGAGTCAAGTAGATTATGCAATTTGTCGGTCCATACCAAGCCACAACACTAAAAAATTGACATAGGAGACGAATTATTCATCATCTTCAACCTCTAGCCCCTTCTAGCAGTCCCCTTCTAGCAGTGCTACAATGGCTGATTTTTTTGAGAAGAGGCTGTTGGGGGCTCCAAGAACTCGGCAGCGGTAGGGGGGACTCCAGCCCCGGCCGACCCGGTGCTGGATCCGCCCCTGGCTTGATGTATATATGATACACATGTGTATGAAAAGAACATTTTTAGTTTAACATATTTTGTGTTTTTGATTGTCACATGTGATTTCATCTAGAGGATGGATGAGCCATCGTCATCCAATCATGATGATCATGAGAATGGGTTCGACTTGGACGTGATTGGGTCCCAGACCCAGTGGGACGGTGACGATGTCTTTGAGGATGACCATGAAGAAGAAGATTCCGGGGATGAGGAGAACCGGGAAGATGGAGACGGACCTCAAATAGGACAAGGTGCGTGGGTAGGCGGCGTGTGGATGGACCCTCTTAATCCACACCCCACTGAACCTCGTGTAGGTCGTACGGAGATAGAGCTTGACCCGGATTTCGATCCGGCTAGTGAGGTAACGGCGATCCCTACTGATCCGCTTTCATGTACATTTTGATTGGATAGATGAACACCTCATGTACTTTCGACTCTTATGATCGTGTTAGGTGCCTCGTTCTCCGGTAAGGAAAAGGAGATGCCGCCGACGTGGAGTAAGCCCCAACCAGTACAAGAAATTGAGTTGGAGTCATCTGCGCCAGAGGCTGAATGCACCGCCACAACCAGTGAACCTAAAAAAAGAAGGGGGCAACGAGGCAGAAACAAATACTCCACAGGCACCTGGATGGTTGAAGAACTGAGCCCATCAGGAGAGGTTAAGAACCCTCCAAAAGTTCGTGCAAAGTTCCGTAACGCCCTTGGAGCAATAATCAGAACAAAGGTGCATGTGGATCCAACGATCCAAGATTGGTCAAAGGTGCCTAAAGGGAAGAAAGTGGAGATGTGGCATCTCATTGCTAAATCATTCAAGTTTCCTCGCAACACTGACATGGAAAAAGTACGTGCGCGCACCCTGATGAATTTGGGTGAATGTTTCCGCCGATGGAAGGGTGAACTGAACAAGTTAGTCCAGGATGGCAAGCCGAAGCCTGAGGGTTACAATATAACAGATGCACAGTGGGCCGAGTTCATACGGCAAAAGACCTCTCTGGATGCTATAGCCCTTAGTCAGAAGCAAAGAGAACTGGCATTGAGAAACATTCATCGAGTTCGCCTTGGGCCGGGTGGTTACATTGGTAAGGCCGAGTTGTGGGCAAAGGAAAGAGAGGACGCAATAGCCGCTGGGCAACCGGACCCTTTTGAAGGCGTGGACGAGCGCGCCTTCCAGTGGATTAAAGGGAGGGAAGGACGCCCGGAGGGGGAGAAATTGGTCTTCCCACAACCTGAGACCGAGGTAGTGGGGGCGAAGATTCTAGCACTTGCCGAAGCACAGAGGAAAGGCGAGTATGTTCCGAATAGGGACAATGATATGCTCAGCGAATCCCTTGGCACGAAAGAGCATGGAGGCCGGATCAGAGGCTTGTCCAAACACTTGACCTTTAAGGACGGGTTCAGTAATGATAGGCAGAGGTACAGGCGACACGATCGGTACAAGGATCAAATTAAAGAAGCGGCGGAGAAAGCATTGCAAGCAAGATTTAATGAATATTTCACGGCGGCATTTGCAGAGCACCAGCAACGACAAATGATGAGCCAACCATCATTAAACAATAACTCAATGATGCCGCCGCCGCCGCCGCCGCCGCCCGCTCCCTCAACCCTTTGTCGGAGTAGTGTTGCCTCTACGTCAGCACAACCATACCCGGTAGATGCTATAACTGTTGACACTCCTTGCTCGTTGCACATTCCGATAGGCAGAAGTGGGAAGACAAAGGAGGCTGCCAAAGGTGTGGCGTTGGTGGTGAGCAATAGTCCTGGGTTAGGGGGACAGCCTATCCCGCCATTATATGCATGGGTAAGAGTGCTCACAATTACGGATCCAAGACATGATGATCACTTCTTAGACTTATCCCTTGATGAGGGCATTGAAACCTTGGGACAAGCCGTAGGAAAGAATGCACCGTGGCATAAACGAGATATCATACTGGAACCTCCGCCACCTGAAGATCCTCTCTCACTCACACCCTGCTCCCAGAGGATGGTGACACCGGCACAAGTTCATGCTAAGAACACACAAGAGCATGTGTCACAGCAAGCAATTGTGGCCACCACTATCTCCAACCCGTCAACTCCACAGGTACAACAGGAGGCTCAACACCCATCACCACAAGTACAGCTGGAGGAACACCACCAATCAGCACAAGTACACCAGGAGGAACACCCCCAATAACCACAACTACACCAGGATGAACACCCCCAATCACCACAAGTACACCAGGAGGAACAACCCCCATCACCAGTGCAGCAATATGAGCCAGAGATGGTCATAAAGTCGCCAGCACGACCGAAGCGGTTAATGGGGTCGGTGCCACGGGTGATAAAGGCATACAAGAATACAGAGCCTGAGGTTGTGAACAGGTGGATGACAGCCAACAAAGGCGCAAACAAGAAGCTGACTCCGACAAAAAAAAAAGAATAGAAAGGAAGCAGTGGTGACTGGACCGGGGTTTTCCAAGCCTCGTACAGACACTGATTTCGTTTGTAAAGTTGGGGTTCATGACATACCAGATTTGCCAGATTGCCCGCAGAAATTCGTGTATGGCAAAGACTTGCTACCCGGGTGGGCTCTTCATGATTGTCCTGGTGAAATGCAGAAGTTCCATAGTTGGTACCGCAGGGCATGCACCCTAGGTCTCACAACTGTATGGGCACGGGTCGATGTGGATGTGTTTGGTTGCAATAGATGGGAAAACCGAAGTACAGACATAGTCATGGATTTCGATGACTTCCATGCAATGTACCGCTTGCAAATGATGGAGCTAAGCCCCATGAGACTGTGGTGTATGTAAGTGGTTCATCTCCATACACCATGTATATATGCATATGGTACTGGCCTTTGTAGTCTCAAAATGAATTCTTTTGCGATGTGTTGTGCAGGATGCAAGGTCGCCTCGCAATGGATTCGAAGACCAAGGTTGGGTATCTTGACCCTTTTATTATTTGCAAGGCTAGGTGGGACTTCCCCCTCAAGTACCCAGACGACGCCGAAGATCTAAAGGACTGTAAGATGCACAAGGAGAGACAAAAGAAACGAAAGGAGCTTTCCATTGATCTTAGGAAGAAGGTGGCAATATACATAGCAACTATGTTGGATCGACATCGTGACGCGAGTTGCATATGGGCGCCCTACCTTTTCGGGTACGTCGTCTAAATTCTCAACAATTCTTGCAGTCCCAATATTATTGATTATTGAGAAATTTGCAATATTGGGACTGCAAACATTGACCCTTTCAGTTTTGCCATTAGGCCCACATTTCATGGACACAGATGGACCTATTTTGTCATTCACTTGGAGTGGCAAAACTGCAAGGGTCAATGTTTCCTAACTCACAGTTTTATACGGTGACCCTACAGAAAAGCCTCACCGTACGAAAGCCCATTCATCCTATGGTCACAAGCAGCAGTTATATAGTCAGGCCGCGCACAGTTTGATCCGGTGGTTGTAATATAGTGTGGAGCGGATGATCCTGATCTAACCACCAGACGACCACAGGATCATCCGCTCCACACTATATTACAACCACCGGATCAAACTGTGCGCGGCCTGACTATATCACTGCTGCTTGTGACCATAGGATGAATGGGCTTTCGTACGGTGAGGCTTTTCTGTAGGGTCACCGTATAAAACTGTGAGTTAGGAAAAATTGACCCTTCGCAGTTTTGCCACTCCAAGTGAATGACAAAATAGGTCCATCTGTGTCCATGAAATGTGGGCCTAATGGCAAAACTGCAAAGGGTCAATGTTTGCAGTCCCAATATTGCAAATTTCTCTCTCAAATTCTACACATATCGATTAGCTTGATACTTATCGTCGCTACATAACACTGTGACAGTCAACACTGGGTTGCTTTTATGCTATTGCCGAGGGAAGCCAAATATGTGGTCTTTGACTCATTGGATTACCCGCAATCAGAATACAAAGATTTCTGTGTCATCCTGAAGAGGTAACAACCGATAAGATTCTCCACACCTTACAAAATATTTGAGGCGATGATTATATACTAACTTGTCCCATTCTTTCAAGTAGTGCTCTTTTTCTCTACATTGACCATTATAAAGGGCCGGCTCCTGAGAGAGTAAAGGATTGGATTCCACGCACACACTACCCATGCCATAAGCAACCAGCCGGTACCTTGTTTTGCGGCTATTATGTGTGTGAATATATTAGGAGCCGCAAGCATTACACACCAAATACTGAACGTGTAAGTGTCTTTACCATATTTCAGCACATTCATTTTATGTCTAACTATCACTCGCTTAAGCCTAACTATCATATTTCAATACTGAATGTGTGTGAATATTCATTTTACATTCATTTCTCGTAAATTGCAGTCTAAACCACTCCAAGAGGAAGATCTTCTCAAGATAGTCAGCGAACTATGTCACTTCACAATGCTTGATGTGCTTCATGAGAAGGGCAAGTACATCGATAAGCAACAAGATTATTTCTATGAAGAAAAATATGATTCTCTTCGTAACTGGCACTTGGAGAAGTATCGCCTAACCATATGAGGGTGTGGAGTGTGGACACTAAACTTGTGTGATTAATGTAATATACGTGTAATATCATTTGGATGACAATCTTGTTTTATGTTGGATTTGCTTTTATAGAATTTACAAAGAGATTAAATTGTGTACTGTTTGTGATTACTTTTATATTATTTGCCGGAGAAATGGTATTAGAAAATCGAATAATATTTAAAAATCAAAAGAAAAAACAAATATCAAAATTAAAAAAAAGGATTACCAGGAGCGGACGATGGAATGGCCCGCCCCTGTAAACACCATCTTCAGGGGCGGGGCAGGCCATCGCCCGCTCCTGAACAAGACATTTCCAGGGGCGGGCCATTCCTTTACCCGCCCCTGGAAACAAATCAGCAGGGGCGGGCGATGGCGTGGCCCGCCCCTGAAGAACGTATTTCTAGGGGCGGGTGATGGCATGGTCCGCCCCTGGAAAAAACATCTTCAGGGGCGGACCATGCAATCGTCCGCCCCTGGAAAACATTTGTTGGGGCGGCCTAAATACCCGCCCCTGCAAATGGCCATTTTTAGCAGCCAAAAGCAGGGGCGGATTTCGACGCCGCCCCTACAAACGTCGTTTTACCCGCCCCTACAAACGTTTTTTTGTAGTAGCGGACGTTTTCTTTATTGTTTTCACACAAGCAGGCAGCGGCAGTCTCACGTGGGAATAGTTGTGGGTACACCCCCTTCACCTTTGATTACCAACATTGATTAGTCTATAGCGGTTTGTATCAGCGTAATGTTATTTTTTGACGATGCAAATTAGTTTGGCAGAGGAGACAGGAGTGGTTTACATAAACCCTACAAAAGCATCCAAACAATAAAAATAATATGGATTAAATTGTATTTTTCATTAGCTTCAATAATCTGTTGCATGAATGAATAAAATAAAACATAAGTTTGAGTTGCATGGAGATTGAGGTGGGCTCCATTTGGATATTAACTTGCTGCGACGCCTCGTGCTATCCTAGGTCTCAATGGCCCATGGGCTAAAGCCCAACCAA
>CM014270.1:71760438-71775886 GCA_004135705.1 Alloteropsis semialata | reverse complement strand
CGCCCCTGGCCGCCGCCGCACTCGTGGCTGGACCACCGGCCTCCTCTGCCACGCCTGCTATCCCTGGCGCTCCTCCCCCCGGGCCGAGCGGGGGTGGGGGTGGCCGTAGCGGGCGTCGCCGCCGAGGGGGACGTGGTGGTGGCTCTGGTGGGGGCCGCTGCGCTACACCTGCTCCGGCTCCTTCACCTGCTCCGGCTCCTGCCTTTGGAGGTGCGCCCTGGCCATCCTTCGGCAACCCATGGTCAGGGCACATCCCGACGTGGCCGTTTCAGGCTCAGGCGGGGGGGCTTCATCCTCAGCCAGCGGCCATGTTCACTGGTCCTGCTCCCCTACCAGTGCCGTCCTGGACTCCACCGCCTCAGCCTCCTCCTGTCTGGCCTGGGGGATGGGACTAGGCTGCGCGGGCGCAGTCCTTCAGCACCATGGGGCTGACACCGCCGACCAGCACTGAGTGGATCGCTGACTCGGGCGCCTCGTTCCACACCACACCAGATGCTGGCATTCTCTCTTCTGTCCACCCACCACATCCCTCTTGTCCTTCCTCTATCATGGTTGGCAATGGTTCTTGTCTTCCAGTCACCTCTGTTGGCACTGCTCCTGGTTCCTTTCGCCTTCCCAATGTCCTAGTTGCTCCACAGATGGTCCATAACCTTCTTTCCATTCGCCAATTCACCGCTGACAACTCTTGTTCTGTCGAATTCGACTGAATGGGAATGAAACAGTTTCTTTTGTTTACCTTCAAGCTTGAACGACCGAGATTTTAAGACAATAATACGAAATTTGGTCCTATGTTGCCCAATCATTAATTTGGGGTAGGAGGTTCTATTTTTAGGTTACTTGGATGAATTGAGAGGTTGGGAGAGTGCACCTGTAGCAGCCATTTTAGAAGATTTCTATGCTTGATTTTGTGAGCCAGGCATTAATTCTCTCATCATTGGATATCGAGGGATATCCAGCTTACTCGACCAAATTGAAATCCAAGCTCTGGTTTTGTATACATGCAAAATTGTAAATCTGAGATGGGTACCATAATGTTTCTTGAATTTTGTGTAGTCGTGGTTTGATGCAGCTATTTACATGTGGTGGGATGTCTTGCAATTGTTTTTTCAAGATGTGCACGAAGTATCATCGGGTTTTATAAAGCTAAATACTTTTTTCTTCAGTGTTTCTTTATACATAATTAGTATGTACTGAGGCATGTCCTGTATGTTCTGTCTCCACTTCTCTTCTTATTCCTGTTTTTCCCGTAGCTTTAGGGTCTCTTGATTCCCTTTTATATTTGGGTTTTCATTTCTGAATACCTGTTCAAAGACTAGCAACTAATACCCGGTCATTTCTGAATCACCATATATGGCTTTCCTTTCCTTTATTTTGTATACATGTTTATCACCTCTGTAAATTAAGTTAAAGTACATGATTGGTGCTATCAGTTGCAATTTAAATTTACATTGTCTACTGAATTGGTTGCTTACTAACAGAATGTTATTTATCTATAATTTGTATTTGTCCCGTAGCAACGCAAAGGTACGCACTGCTTCAATGTTTGGATGCAAAAGCTGATTGGTTTCCCTTCTGACCAAAGGTGAATTAATAATATATTTTCAAGCTTCCATTATTTAAAGGGATTAGTCCTATCAAGTTAACAGATGCGGTATGAGAAAAATATGATTGAAGCTGAACATATGTCACAGATTATAGTACCGGCGCTATTATCTGTATTTCCACTAATAAATACAGAGATAGAGCAACATAGGCATTTTAAACATGCTTCACTGTGAAGCTATCTTTATCTCATTGTTTTGGTTCAATGGCTTGCGTATCTGCTATAAAGTACTTAATTCCGTTCTTGTCTAATTTAAGCTCTACAATTTGGAAATATATTTTGTGCATCATATTTACGTGATATATTTTTATGGCACCATAACTGGCTAGGGAACCGGTAATATTTTCATTGAAATGCCCAGCAATGCAAGTAACATATTTGGTTTACATGGACAATTGTGTGTTCACTTGGATATAATTTTCCCTCCAGTCGACAGTATTATCAGTTATGTAGCATGCTTTATAAGCGTCGTGGACTATGTAATCATTTTAATTCATCTTTTTTTTATCAGCTGGAGGCCACGTTATTAATCAAAAGTGACTTATTTTCATGGCATCCATCTGATTGGTCTAGGCGATGGAGATAGAATAAATGGTGTCCTCGTCTTTGACAGTAGCAGGGTGCAAGTCGAGGTGATCTGATTGATCAAAGCCATGGAGAAACAATGTGATCTTTTTGCAGAAAAGGAAGGCGATTTGTTTTTCTTAACGGATTCGCCGGGATTCAGTAGTTCCCTGAAAAAAAATATACAAGGAATAACATATGATGACATGTCAACAATCAATTTTTGGATACTGTTGGAGGGAGGAGTTTTTTTTTTCTCTCAACAGTTTTTGGCAATGTCCTAAAATCAGATTTTTTGGACTCTATTTTTTAGACACTCATGGAGATATTCTTAGGGAATACGAGTTTTAAGGATCAGAGTGCTATATAGAGAATTGTCTCGTTGTCTATAGGAAACTCCGCCTGTGTTGACTGGAAGACTAGCTTTCAGCCTAGTCATCTCAACATAGCAGGTCCCAAGCCCTGGCAAAGGAGGAGGGCGGGTGTTAGGTTTGGCGAACCAACCTCGTACTTAGCCATTCTATGAAGATGTCTATGGGACCGAGACCTTCGTAGTGTCCTGATGTAAATTATAATAATTACATATTATATACCAATTGTGTTTCAAGTGACCCAAATTAATTACATAATTTTTTATTACAATGTGAAAATGGAATATGACTTTTATTTTGCATTATTTTTACTGAATAGTTGTTATCCGTTTGAATTTTATGGCCCCAACGCACGGGCTATTGCCTAGTAAAATAAAAAAATCGTGGATCAGCTCGGGTGCGTTTTATCTCGGTCCGTGAGAAAATATGCAATTGTTTCATCCCTCGTCTGTCTCCACGGCCCGGGAAACAACCCCTGCGGCTCTACTCGATCCGGCGGCTGCGGGTCGACTGCAGGACGGCTCCCGGCGGCGGCAAGGCGGCGACACGGCGGCACCAAGGCAACGTGGCCGCCTTCTCGCCGGTTAGCTTCTTTGCTCTCTCCATCCCCTTCTCCTCCCTCCTAGGGTTAGGCTTTTCTTGATTTCGCCGTGATGGAGTCGAGGCGGAGGCGGAGGGCGCGAGGAAGAAGGCGAGGGATGGGGCGGCGAAGGAGACATAGGTGGACAAGCCGGGGTCGGGCGCGCAGGAGGAGGACACGATGGGGTGGGTCCCTGTACTGGACCTGGGCGCCCGGGTGGGCTTGGAGACGGCACCGGAGGAGGTGGCGCTGGCACATTCTGTTCAATCCATCTTAGCCACAGTCTCTGAGCTGTTCCTGTTCAGAATCTTTTAGCTGTTCCTGTTCAGAATCACAGGAAACAGTTAATTTCTTATGATCCAATACTGAACTTTGGTCATATCACCTCGCTTGAATATATAGCTGATTATTGCTTTCAGTTACTTACAATAGCAAGTTCTAAACTTTATCTTCTCAGATTCATGGTTATCTGATTGAGCTTCTTTGATTCTGTGGCTAGGCTCCTGAGTGGTAGTATCCTAATTCTCCGGTAAAATTGAAACTAGATGCAGAAACATACAGTAGATTCAAGCAAATATAAAATTTTAGCTCTGCAGTAAAAAAGTTCATTTGTCTTATTATTTGATTCATTTTCCACAGTTTTCTTTTGTTTTTCACTTGTCAACCAATATTTTTGATCTTTGGTACTGAATATCTTACTTTGTCCTGGTGCAAAAGTTGCTAACTGTATCCTTGTTTTTCCTTGCTCCCTTGCAAAATGCAGTGGCTCGTGGGTTGCAGCACCCAGATGTTCAAGTACTTATTATGGGTGCTTTTGAGGACCCTTAACTTGGTCTTCTCTACAGGAGGAGCTCCTGATTAAGAACAGTTGTCATCTTTGTCAAAGAGTTTGTTTATGTTATGTTATCTGTCTGTATGGCTGAAATATTTCAAAGGTTCTGGGTATTAGTTTGGTACTATGCCTTTTTGTCTGTTACAAGTTACTTTCTCCCAATGCCTCTGTAGCATATTTGTTTGCCTATTACATTGTGATTTGTTACTGCGAGCATTTTGGTTTACTTTCGGAATGGGGAAACCCTTATGTTGCATTACTTGTGAAGATAACGGAACTCGTGTTCTCTCTAGACTCAGGTGTGGTTACATAGAGAAACGAAACCGATTATTCGATAACAGTGTTACAAGCTAGAAGGCACAAGCAAAGGCAGGAGAGAAGAACCAGACAAATGCGAGGATTTTGGAACCCCTATGTTAGTATATTGGTTCCTTTGCAGTCTTAAGTAATGTGTTATTATACATTATTACCTTTCTGCAGTATGAGGCCTACATGTTTGTCCAGAAATTTTACTGTGCTCTGATTTTGTAATATGGATGCATATGCATCTGTCCTCCTTTCGTTAAAAAACTGCAATTAGATTAGATTGCAGTGTGCTTTTCGGTTGTCTAGTTTGAGTGCTCATATCTGTTAATGCGTTGTCCTATTCATGTAGTAGAATGTGTACATCTGCATTGTATTCTGGAGTTTGGATGGAGCTTTGGTTAAAGTGTCACTGGACTAGCCTTTTCTGAAAAAAAAAATCAGTATAGTCAGATTCTGCAAATAATATCCTTGGCCTTATGTTTACATCCTAGCTTAACAGAAGCACATGAAAGTGCACCTCTTAGATTTACATGGCTTGTCGTTTATTCCCCAACTTGCAATTATGGCATGCAGCATCCCATGGGAGGGAAAGGAGTGAAAAGGCGCAGTAAAGAGAACAAAGGGGGTCGACCATCAAAGAAACTCAAGGCTGATCCTCAAGTACAATACAACATTGAATTCATACCAGAAGGAGAAGAAAATAAGGTTGATCACCAGCTACAACAGGTCCCTAATGTCGAGCAGGATAAAGAAGAGAACAAGAAGGATGTGCCATCAATGACATCCCCAAGTGGAGAACATGAGGGATGTGCCATCAAGGCTGATCCCCAAGTGCAACAGATTGTTAATGACAAACAGCAAGAAGCATCTGTGGGTCGAGGTTGCAACATCAACAATAGGTTCGCTGCTATTTGTTTCATTGCAGTTAGTAACATGTTATATGGTTGTTCACTAACAAATCTAAATATATATATCAATAGGCATGCCAATCATCTGGAAAGCTTATTGGCTATTTGTTTCATTGCAGTTAGTAACATGTTATATGGTTGTTCACTAACAAATCTAAAAATATGTATTAATAGGCATGCTAGTCATTTAGAAAGCTTATTGGCTTTGATGTCGGTAAAGAGCCATCCGTTGGAAATTACTGATGACAAGGATACGGTACTGAAGAGGCATGGTTGCTCCAATGGTCTTTACATGGAGGTTTGTTATTATACGGCTAAACTTTCCATCACATAGATGTAAGTTGGTTCTTTTTGGTTAATTTGCTTGCATGCATCACAGTGGTCCAAGAAAGAAGACCGGTACTTCTTGTGGGGAAGCACCACAGCGGGAAAACTTCTGATAAAATTCGAAGTCCATGGAGGTGAAATTCTCAAATATGCTCTGTTATTTATTCTTCTGAATGTTTGTAAAATCCTGCAAACTTATTTTGTAAATTTTATAGGATTTGATGATTGTGCTAATCTTCTGAGTGTAAAGAACCCAATTTTGACATTCTCTCAATCATTTGATGATTGCAATAATGGCTGGAGAGAAGTTAAAAAAATGCTTCAAGAGGTAAGAAAAAACCTTCTGCAAATTATCACATCTAGCTTTATTTATGAATCTTTACTTTTCCTCTTGCAGATGTTTGGACCTGCGGCTGCAGATGTGGAAAGTTATGCTGGTGATTATGATTACATGCCTGCATTTACACGGACAGGAGACATGCTTCACTTCCGTGTTTTCAAGGTAATTTACAGAAGATTTTTGGTTTGGTGCCTTGTGAAATTGTCCTAAAGTTGTTTATATTGGAGAATAGCTTCTGTACAGCATTACCACTTGAGAAAATAGCATCAGAAACGAAAAGTTTAGCAACAGCTTGTTGAGCTGTAGCCGTAGGTCAAGTCCAAGTTTTCAGTATGGCTTTGTACTTATCTTTCTGTAATTTTTTTAGGTCAAGCCCCATTTTTTTTCAGCACAGCTTCCGTAATTTTTCCTTTATGTTGTTTTACTATAGTGTGTATATAATTTAAGAATTTTCATGCAGTTTCATACCCAGCCTACTCCAGATATGAAAAGTGTGAGTCTGGAAGAGGTTTCTCCATCATTCATTCTCAAACCATTGGAGATACATCGGCCAAGTGACTCCAGAAAAGACAATGAGGTTTGTGTGGATGAGGATGGATCAATGTCTCACACTGCTGAGGACCCATTGATTGAGGCTTTCATGGATGAAGATCGATTAATGCCTGAGGTATGACTCTGTACCTTCTTTTTTCTCTCTCTGATAAACAAGCGACAAATGGATGCCATGCTATCCTACTAAAAATATTCAATTCACTTCCATAGTTGAAGTTTTCATCTAAGAGCGGTCATTTTTTTAAAAACTTTTGCAGAGAACAAGTGGGGTTGAGTTAATGTCATATACTATATTCTGTGATGATTCATATCAAACTATGGTGCCGCATATAATGCAGTATGCTGTTTCACATAAAGTTATGCTTCCATCACCTGTTAAGAATTTGCAATGGTTTGGATTTAACACCAGCTGTCAGGAGTTTTTTGAACGCTACCATGCATATAAAACAAGGGCCTGATCCTACTATTACATCAGCAGTTTCTAGTACAATTCCAGGTCCCACATCCACAGTGACAGTTGAGACTTCAGATCCTACTGCATCAGCAAACACTGCTGTTGACTATGACCATATTAGTGTTCCTATGAAAGTGTTCTGTAGGGGTGTTATCAGATGTGTTAAAGGATACCATAGATATGGTTGCCTAAGTGATTTCAATGACAAAAATATTTTTTTGAGGAGAGGGCGGGTGGTCATACTTGGTGTCAAGTTGCTGCCTTATTCGAAGGAGCAAGCTGTTGAGAATTTCCGTACAATTTATAAAATCATTATGAAGGCACTTCACGGTATGACCATTCCTCCAGATGTGCAAGCAGTACTGGATCTGTTAAATACAAAACCCATTGAGAACTTCACTCTCATTGAGAATCATTTTGCTTGGATGCTTGCACAAAGGAGGGATAACATGGTTGCTGAGTTACACGAGAATTTCTCAGAGCTTCCACCAGATACGCAGGCTAGTCTTACAAAGACCTTACCTCATATGGACAACTGGCTCTCAAAGTTTGCAAGAAATCGGTTGTTATTCGATGTTCAAACCGATAAGCTACCACCAAAATCAGCAGCAAGCATAGATGCTTTGGAGAAGCTTTTTGAGAAGAAGGCAGCTAAAACACAGAAAGATGCTGCCAAGACAAATGATTCGGTGGATCTACTGAAAGATCCTGCCAATGAGCTTCAATTATTCATGGGCAGAAGATATTTTAAAGGTGTACGCAACTCGTATGTTCATCTATCAGGCACTTCGATAAAGGTATATATCTGTCCCTTCAGTGTAGTATATCTAATTATATAATATTACATGTGAAAAATTGTGCTGAAAAGTGATGATAATTGTTTTCTTGCAGAAAGGAATGGGACCGTTGTCAATAGAAATAGTTGATGTGGTGGTTTCATCTGAGTTTGCTGATGTATGTCAATCCATACAAATAAAAATTCCAGCAGCATTTAAGAAAACTGATGAAGACCGAGCTTCTCTTGAGAGATTTAAAGCATTTTTCTGTTGTCCTGAAGATATTAAATTCAAAGCTGATGATGAGAAGCCATTTAATTCAGAGAGCAGCCGATAAGTGTTGGGTAAGTTATTATTATCATATCATTTGCAAAATATACTTGCTGTATATGTGCATAGATCATTTAACTATTCTCAAATTGGGTGAACTGTCGTCAGATGGAGCGTGCCGTCAAGCGTTGTGGTTTGGGTGAGGAGAGAATTGGTAGGAGATGCTACTGACCTGGCGTTCTTGTGATTGAGGTGTTCTGGCTTTTTACACTCAAGCTAATTGCCACTCTTCTGAGGCGTTCTGCCATTTGTTTGGATCGAACAAGTGACTGGAAAACACATCGCCCAACCTGTGGAGTGGTCTCTGCTTCTTTTTTGTAAAAGGAATGTTTGGAGTTTATCTCTGGTCTGCGGTGGACGATACTGAAGTCTCAATTGTGTGTGGTGAAGGACACGGCAAGTGTTGCTGTTGGGTTATTCCTGGATGCAGATACTTTTTGCTTATATGTACTGGAGGAGAAAATGCCACTCTTTAGTTTGTTGGATGAATGTGTTGTAGCACTTTATCTCTTTAACTGCCTCTTGACCTGGATATATTGGTCCTTGATTTCCTGTTTCAGACGCTAAGCAATAATGGGATTGCTTAGCCTCCTACCCGTCGTTCCAGTAGGGGGGATGCAGCCGAAGTCATACACCAACCAGTAGGGGTGCAGCATCTCGCTCTTTCCTAGCGTGTTTCAAGCCGAGACAAATTAAAGGCGGTAGTCCGACGACGAATCCTGGGCTCAAGATGCACGGTGACAGCAGTATAGTAGCCGAGACGAGAAATTGACGCCTTCACGGTGAAGGAAGGGGATAGAGGTTCAGGCGACAAGCCACAATTCATTGAGAAGGAGGGAAACGATATGAGGTCCTCATGGCGGCGACGGAGATGTCCAGATGAATGCCGGCAACGGCGGCTGGCATGCCCGGGGCAAGGAAAGCCGGCGAGACACCATGACAGAGCTTGGCTGGTGCTCTGCATGATCGTTTGGCAGGTGAGGCTGCGGCTGTGGCACTGTGCTGTGCAAGGGGAAGAAAGGCGGTGCATGAGGCCGGCGAGGGCAACCCGCGGTCTAGCGGAATTGAAGCAGCTTGCCACAACGCCATGACGCCGGAGCAAACAATCCGATCCCTTCACCTAAGACCTAACCACGCCATGGCAATAAACTTAAGCACCACCGCCACCTATACGTTGCCAGCCAGACTATATCGATCAGGTAGGTGTTCATTTGGGAGTCGCTGAATCGTTGCAGTCAAAAACTTTTGACAGACATTTGCTATTGTAATTTCAGTCAAGACTGGTGGGGAATACACTAATAATCTCCATGAACTTTGATCATCACCTTAGGCAGTGTAATATCACGAGCGCTACAAGTTGTTTACCATCAAGTGTTACCTTGTTACCTTGGGAAATTGTGCATCCCTATAAGAAGCACTGTAACTGTGTCAGCAATTTCACGGCCACTGCAAATCCAGGTCCTTGCTGTCAGCATGGTACAGCTACAGACAGGCCAATAGCCACAAACGCTTTCATTTTCTTATATTAGATTAGAGTAATCAGGCAAACGAAAGGCCTCAAGGCCCAGCGTACGAACGAGAGGTGCAAAAAAGATCTTCTACACGCACGCTACCATCGTAGAGCAAAGCAGTCCAAAGTATATGATTTGATCTTCCTAAGTTGATGAATTTTACTGCTTGACAGCTTTGGATTTTGGGAATCGTTGCAGTAAACAAAAATTGACAGACAATTTCCATTGTAATTTCAGTCAAGACTGATGAGCAAAACACTAATAACGGAGTATCTTATATTAGTCGTTTGTGCACCTCACATTACAAAAGATTCAGTTTTCAAATGAAAATGCTGATACTACTCTGTAGTTTCATCAAAACAGAATGTGGTACATATTTTGATGAACTTTGATCATCATATTTTGATGAACTTTGATCATCAGATATGACAAGCAGTGTACATGTTAGCATGTCAAACTGTGCATCTATATAAGTTGCAGAAACCAAACGACGTATCAACACATGGCTGATATCCACTGGTATTTTCCTCTGAGGTTAATCAGGCAAATGGAAGGCCCCACATATGAACGAGGTAAAATGCAAAACTTCCTGCTCTCATACTGTCTTATCGTACAAGAAGGCAATCCAGTTATCCTCTATGTGGACTCTTCTAACTCTTCTCCAAATCGATCCAGCCTCGACACCTCTGCATCATAATCACGGATGAGAGTGTGGTTAACGGAACCATCATCTTCGCTAGCATGGATCTGTCGCCCAGCAAACCTGCAAAGCAAAAGAATGATTTCTTTTATTATCATACTGCATATCAATCGAGGAGAACATGTAATTGGTCGGCATATTGAGATGGCAAAACATTCCCCTGACATTTCAGAGTAAAATCAAAGAAGTGTTTGATATACTATTGGTTTAAGAGGGAAACAAACAGGGAGGTGCAATTCAAAAATTCCATTGCATCATTCTGCTAACATCACCACATCAGAAACAACAGGGAACAGAATCATGTGCGTTGAGTTACCATCTGCCATTCATCTTCTCTATGCATTTGGCAGCATCTTTGCGATCTTTGAATTTCACCAGTATGACACCTTGTGGATGATTTTCACAAACCTACATGTAGAAACATGTCAAGCAACAGCACCAAAATATTGTCACACATCTTCTATAAAGGGGAAATAAAGAAACTATAAAAATGTAATAACAAATGTAAACCAGGACCGTGAAAAGTGATCCATGTACAAAACCAAATGCTAAACACTGTGGGCAAATCAAAGAACAAGCACATAGATGTCACATAATCAAGAGATGGGAGGATAAGGGCCGGTACAACAGGAAGGCAAATACCTCTACAACTCCACAAGGAGAAAATGTGTCTTCTTCCAAATCTGCAACAGATGACTGTATGCCTGAAATAATAGATGGAAACAAAAAATAAGCAAAAAACATAGTGGCTCAACTAATGATTACCATATATGAATATAGACAGGATGCAATGGCTAATAGACGCAAACAAAAAAAAAAGGCGTGCAACGAAAAATCGCTGGCAGGTTTAAACAGAACAGCAAACGTAATTGATCACATAAAAAGGATCGAGCAACTTTACAGCCAGAACAGAAGGCATGGCCTGTCACTGGAGGAAGACATTTCATTAACACACAGGCAAAACTGTGGTTAGCAAAGAACACGCATACAAGGCAACACCCAATGAAGATACTGCAACAGCGAGACACGAACATATCCACAAAAGAGTCATTGCAGTGGCCCAACATGGTAGGGGCAACCGACACACACTTTCATAGCACAAACAGAAAAGTTCTACCCATAACCGGAATACCTAAACAGGTCTGCACATGGTAACAAACCAGGGGAATAAAAAGCCTGCTCGTATGAACACCGACACACAGAACGGACCTGTTTACCAATATAGATATCGAATTTACCAATATAGGTAATGAATTTACCGATATAGATATCGAATTACATAGACATGTCACCATTTTCGAAGCAAACCACATTATCGTCTAAGAATTTCTATTCCCAACGCATCATATAGGCAAACTACAACAGGCATGTATACCCGGATTAATCCCTACGTGGCTAGAGACTGAAAAAAAATGCAGAGAACACAATAATTCATAACATAATCACAACAGGTATGTATACCCGGACTAATCCCTACGTGCCTGGAGACTCAAAAGGCAGAGAACACAATAATTCATATTATAGTCAGAAACGTATACACCCATATACAGGGCAAAAAAAAGAAAAGAAAACAGAAGCTGAAACAAACAATGTTTATAGAGACGACCAAGAACCAAACAAAGTGGACAAACGTGTCCGCATGCTAACTCTGCGTCAAAACGATCCACTCTTCAACACCATCATTTGCCGAGGGAAAATAACATGGAACAAACAAAACGGACTAAATAGACTGTGACACCACCCACCTGTGACCTTAGTCACCGGGATCGCGGGTCGACGCGGCGATCCTCGTTCCCGGGAACGTCGTCCCAAATCGCGGAACGGGGACGCGCCGGGACGGCGGCCGGAACGCCGGCGGAACTCGATCCCGCCGCCCGCAGGAACTTGACCGCGCCGCCACGGGAACTCGACCGCGCCGCCGTGGGAACTCGACCGTGCCGCCGCGGGATCTCGACCGCGCCGCCGTGGGAACGGAAGGCCAAGCGTCTGCATCGGGGCAAGGCGAGGCCGCGAGGGAGGCGAAGTGTCCTCATTAATCAACATCGGGAAGGCGGCGGAAGGCCAATCGGTCAGTCCATTGATATACTCCTGCACTTCTCCTTCTCCCTCGTCCTTATGTTATGTATGAACTAAGAGTATGTCGTTGTGAGTTGTGACCTGTCAGCCAAGATATTTGGGTAATTTTCAGTTGAAATATCGTTTCAAACAGTATCGATCCATAAACATGGGTTCGCGTCCCTCGTTCCTTCTCGTCGTTCCGGGAACGTCGTCCCAAATTAACTTGGATCATGGTCCATATTAATTTGGGACGTGCTGAAGCTGTATACTCATCGTTCCAAGCCGTATTGAAAATTGGCGTACCACGTTCCTCGTCCCCGTTCCTCGACCCGATCGACCCGGGAACGCGGTGACTAAGCCTGTGACAAACGTCGCAAATCGCCAATCCCTTCTGTGCGACACCACCCATCTGTGACAAATGTCGCAGATCGCCAATCCTTTCCGTCCAATCCCTTCCGTCCAGCGAGGCCCTGACGAAAAAAGGGGGAAAAAGATGAATGAACCAGGATCTAATAACAAAAAAAAAGAATAGACAAACCCACGTCCAACACAACAAGCAGGGACCCTAACATAGAGGAGCCAAGCCGTGAAAGATGCAAACAAATAAGGGGGAAAAAAAGGGAAAACAGGGACATCCCCCCAGCAGGCATCGACAGCGCAGCCACCGGGAGGACCAAAAGAAAAGACCCATCATAAGGAAAACACACATAAAGGGGAAAAAAAGAAATCTAGGGTTCGAACAACACCGACAACAATAACAAAATCGACGAGAAAAAGGACCAGAAGCAAAATCGCAAATGATAAACATAAACAAGGGCGTGCCATGAGGGAACGACGACATTAGAGCTCTTCCACCAAGGACAACCACAGCGGCGAAACAAGCGGCAACGAACGCGGAGGAGGGGAGGAGACGGGGGCGGAGCACAACTGAACACAAACGCCAAGAAAGCGACGAGAGACAATAGAAAAAGGACCACGCAGCAGAAATCGCCCGCAAGAGGGAGAAAAAGGAAGAAAAAAAGAAGGAAAGCGACGGCGACGGCGACGAGGAAGACAGCGAGCGGAGAAACATACCTTGAGCCAACGCAGAGCCAAAAGGGGAAGACGAAAGACGCGGAGGGCGAACCTTATCCATCCAAGGGCCGGCGTCCTGCGGGAGGGATTCGGGAGCCTTCCAACAAATGAACCAACGACGCGTGCCCCCGAGCCGAGACAGACCAGCGCTGCCCCATGAGTAGCGACGAATCAAGATCAGACGACTCAGGGAATTCACGCCGACGTGGATAGGCTACCTTGCCGAGGAGCCCGGCAGGTCTAAAGAGTTCTGATAATTCTAATGTCCGCCCATATTTGGAGGCATTGTTGCAAAGAGGCCCAAGCCAAGAGGTGCATCGTTTTCCCTTCCCATTCTTCAAACAGACGTTCATTGAACCTGGCCCAAATTCCTCGAAAAGCGGGAAGGAGGGTGTGGCAGACCGCCCCAATTAATCCGGCTTAAGAGCATGGGACCACTATCACAGCAGTGCTCCACGTCCCTAAACCGAGTTAATCGTGCAATCCGTCGGATTCCTTCCCGATTACACCATATTTTTCTCTCGACCGAAACGAAATAGCAGCAGTCCCACTCGAAGGTGGGCTCAGGCAGTACAACTCATCGCAAATTTTACAGCACGGGGTTTACATAGATAATTATAAAAATACAGTGCATATGTTTTAATTATTATAAATCAGAGTTATAATACAGCGGAAGTCTAAGCGTCGATACACACAACATCGTATGGAGCCCACATATGATATTCAGTTCCCGCGGCCTGAGTCGGACTCAGACGGCCCCCACTCGACTGTCCAACCATCAGGGAGCACCCCAGACCAAGTCAAAGCAGCAACAGGATCATAGCCATCCACATAATCTGAAAAAGATAGCCACAAGCAAGGCTGAGTACTAATTACTCAGCAAGACTTACCCAACAAGGTTAAATACTAGACATGCAAGGCTTTTTGGCTCTGGGGTTTGTTTTGCCAAAAGCGTCTACAAGTTGATCCCTAATTTCAATATTTTAGCCAAGTTTTAAAGTGAGACTAACCATTTCTAGATTTGCCAAACTATCCAATAACATTCAGTGTCGAAAAACAATTGATTAGTAAATCATCAACATTTCTCATCTAACAACACTTTCCCCCATTTGGCCCAAGGACATTGATGTGCAACGAGAGATCAAGCAGCTTCATGTAACAGCGAAGGACGGACAACTCGAGTTGATTTTCACCATGCATGGGACAACCTAATCGTACGACCCGTGAGAGACACCCCGGACCTCACGAGGCAACCGTTCCCATCTCTCCCTGCCACCTGCCATCAGATACCACTCCACCCGAGTGCACGCCCCAACGGACCCCAGGTGCCCCTGGCAAACCTGTGCCGCGGCCACCGCTACACTCGCCATCATCCCCCTCGCCCAATGGAGTGGAAATGTCCGTCAGACGTCAGTTTAAATCAAGTACTAGGTTTACCAGTTTACCACATTTCCCGGCATACGATTAGTACCTTCAAAAGCTTGACCAACAAGGCCACACACTCAATGCCTTAGCCAATAATTTCTTTGTGCAAGCAGGGTGTTCAATCAAACAGGAATATCGCACAAGCCCCGCTTGCCGAATCTCTTCAACTGATATAAAGTAAAAACCTATATCTCGCGAGTGACAAGGCAATCACTCGACTTCTACCGATCCTAATTAAGCATGGCAGTCTAAACGACCTACACATACTAGTATTAGGACATAGGTACCTAGGGATCATGCAACTAGGGTTTCAAACAACTCCTTAAACGTAAATGCGCAATGTAAGGCACAAATTAAAAGAGTTAGTTTGAACAGTGGGTTATGCTCCGGGGCTTGCCTTCCTGATCACCGCTGGCCTTGGGCCCTTCCGAACTTTGGTTCGGGTCTTGTGCAGCAGCAAGATTCAGCTCGGCAGCAGCTTGTTCGTCCTCGTGCTCGACCTCAATCTCGTACACTCCGTCAACAAGGGTTTGCTCTACAGGAAAATGCGGATGCATGAGATGCAGCAATGCACGAGAAACAATCACAGAATAACTGCAACAACTCACTAATACATCACGGGGCAATCATTTACGGAATATAAACAATTAAGAAGCTCACAAATAAAGCGGGGTGGGTTGCTTTTAGTTGCTAATTAAACTTAATTCAATTCTGAAATAACATATAAAGAAATCTTA
>CM014270.1:71694090-71759438 GCA_004135705.1 Alloteropsis semialata | reverse complement strand
GATCGGGAGCGAAGCAGTTGAAACACTTGTTGTGGGCTTTTGCTTTGAGCAGGGTCAGGAATTCTGGTGGCGTGTGGGGACCCAGCCGGTCATGGACAGACACCTTTCTCCCCAGTTGCTCATGGACACTTATCTTCTTGCCAAGTCTCTCCCGGACTGGTCGCCGCACCTCCTCAACCTTGCGCCACTCCGAACCACCGGTCGGGGGAATCTTCAGAAAGCGCTTGCGACGCGCCGCTCCCTGTCCGGCATGGCTGGTCCCTCTGAGCAACACCGCCTTGTACGAGTCACCCACCGGTCGGGGGAATCTTCAGAAAGCGCTTGCGACGCGCCGCTCCCTGTCCGGCATGGCTGGTCCCTCTGAGCAACACCGCCTTGTACGAGTCAGGCTTGACAAGGACCGAATGAAGCGGTCCCTTTAACTTGCCATCAATGGTCTCCCGGCCGTCCGGCCGCGCTAGTGGTGCGCCGCTTGCCACAGCCTTGCCAGTCGTCTTCAATGTCTTCTCCGTCTTGTCCCATCCCGTGTCATCGGGCTGAGTACCAGCGGTACTCGCCCACGTCGGAGACCTGGAACCACTGGTCCTCCCTGGAGAAGGTGATCGGCTGCTCGGACCAGCGGAGTGGTTGGATCGGCGATGTGTAGCAGGAGAATATCTCCCGGTCACGTACTTTCTCCCGGCGCTTGTCATCTACGGGCGGCGGTCCTCCGAGGATGAAGTTCACCTGCCTGTCGACGTTTGGGAAAGCAGGGTTCGCGGGAGCCCCTTTTCCCTTGTCGCCTTTGTCGTCGTCTTGCGGTGGCAGCTTCCCCTCCTTCTTCTTGTAGGCGTCGGCGAGCCCCATGCAGTCGATCATGCGATGCTTGGACTGCTTGTGGATGGGGCAGGGTCCTTGGAGCATCTTCTCGAAGTCGGCGCTGAAGTTGGACCGCGGGCGAGGGCCACTACGGTCCATGGCGGCGACGGTGAAGTCTCTCGAGCGCTTCCGGTCGTCCCTCCTGCTTGGCTCAGGTCGGGAACGGCGCGTATCCTCCTTCTTCGGGCGGTCTTCTCGGCGAGGGGGACGATCGTCGTCCCGAGTGCTTTTCTTGCCGTAGTGGAGACGGACAGCCTCCTTGGCGTTGGCCATCTTGTTCACCCGGCCAAAGAACTCGCCGGAGGTCTTTGGCAGGTCTTCACAAAGGCGCTCGAAGACGGCGGAGTCGGCGAGGCCGTCGAGGAAGTAGCTGATGATCTCCGACTCGGAGCAGCCGGGAACTAAGTTCCGGTTCTCCATGTACCGGTCGGTGTAGTCGCGGAGGCTCTCCCCGCGGTTCTGCTTGACCTTGCCCAGGTCCCAGGCGGTGCCTGGTCGGATGGAGCTCCCCTGGAAGTAGCTTTTGAACTTGTCGCAGAGGGTCCCCCAACTGTCGATGGAGTCGGGCTCAAGGCTGTGAAGCCAGGTTAGCCCCACCTTGGTCATGGCGACGGGGAAGTATGCGCACATGGCGTCGTGGTCGCCGTTCACCGCGCGGATGGCGATGCTGTACGTCCGGAGCCACAGCGTCGGGTCCGCCTTCCCGTCATATTTCTCTATGCCTGTAGGTTTGAAGTTGGCAGGCATTCTGATGGACCTTACTCGGGCGGTGAATGCCGGGAAGCCATCGCAGTCGTTGAGGTTCCCGGCGTCAGCGTGTCCTGAATCGGCGGAGTAGTCTTCCGGGGTGTTAGCCCGGGGTGGCCTGTCCTGTCCGAGTGGAGCCCCGTACTTGCGATCGAATTCTCGGCGACGTGCGACCTCAGCGGCCTCGAGCTCTCGGCGTTGGCGCGCTTCGCGATCCAGCCCCGGAGGGCCGTGTTCACGGTTGTACTCGGCGCGCCGTCGGAGTTCTTCCTCGTCCCTCCGCCGGTGACGGTCGTCAAGATTCCTTCGGAGATCGCGGTTACGGAGTTGTTCGCGGAGATCGGGTTGCTCGACCACGCCGCGATCGGCATCTCGGTGACTGGCCGACCTGGAGTGGCGAGATGAGGAAGCAGGAGCCCTCTGGGCGATCATGCCCGCGGCTGCGGTCAGCCTGACNCCGTCGGAGTTCTTCCTCATCCCTCCGGCGGTGACGATCATCAAGGTTCCTTCGGAGGTCGCGGTTGCGGAGTTGTTCGCGGAGATCGGGCTGCTCGACCACGCCGCGATCGGCGTCTCGGCGACTGGCCGACCTGGAGTGGCGAGATGATGAAGCTGGAGCCCTCTGGGCGATCATGCCCGCGGCCGCAGTCAGCCTGACCTTGATCCGGTTGAGCTCGGGGGTTTCTGGGATCCCCTCTAGCTCTTGGTGCGCGGCGGCAAGGTTGGCCGACGGAGTGGCGTAGACACCTACGCCGCCGACCTCTTGGATGAAGTCGTCTTGGAGATTGCGCGTGACCCTGGGGTTTCGGCGTTCTCGCCGCGCGTCGCGGCGTCGTTGCCTTTCACCGTTACGCCCAATCCTGGCATCACGGCGTGCTTGATCCTCGCCCTGAACCGTTGGTTCGTCGGCGGATATGTCGGAGACGAACGTCTCCCGCTTGGCTGGCGTGATCCTCTTATTTGGAGGGAGGACACGTGTCACCCGCGGGAAAGCCGGAGTTGGTTCGGGCGGAGTCGGCGTATCTTGATGGTGTTGTGCCGCTGCAACATCCGGAGTAGATCCGATCTGGGTGGCCGCGATGGGATCGACCTCCCTGATCGCATCTGGAGAGTAGTCGGCGTTCATGCGTTCGCCGAGTGCTTGCTGGTAGACGGCCCCGCTGTTCCTGAGTCCCAGCGGGAATCGTGCCGGCGAGGCGATGCTCCGACGAGCTGACTCGGTGAGTTCAATGCACTCACCGACGGAGGCGATGGCGTGATCCATGTCCGCCTCGAACTGGCGTTGGCGGGCAACCCATCGGCGCCTCCGTTCTTCGGGTGTCTCCTGCACCCTGGGTGGTCGAGGCGGAGTGGACGAAGTAGTCGGCGATATAGGAGAAGGCGCGTTCCCCTCGGATGGCGGGAGAACGACGCCGGCCGCCGCGGTCGCCGAGTTGTTGGCGATGATTGGCGACGGAGTGGTGATGGTGACGATCCCGTCTGGTGTAGCGTCGAGTCGTGGCGCTGTCTCCTCCGGGGTGGCGTCACGGGTGAAGGAGAGCTCTCCCTCGGGTCCAGCGGTGAAGACCATGGATCCGAAGAAGAACATAGCCCCCTCGGTGATGGAAATCTTCATGGTCGCCGGCGTGATGACGGCGGAAGTGAATGCCATCGAGCTTTTAGATTGATCTCGTCGATCAACCCCTACCTGGCGCGCCAACTGTCGGATGTTTGGACCCGGCAGTCCACACAGGGTAGCCTACGTGGTTGATTTGTTGAGGGACAGATCGAGGATCAGAAGTCGATGGTAACACAAGACGCAAGGATTGAACAGGTTCGGGCCGTCGAGATGACGTAATACCCTACGTCCTGTGCTGGGGGTGATTGTATTGCTGTGTATGAAGTTCCTGGAAGGATCTCCGTAGTTGGGTTCTGTCCTAGGGTTGTATGATCGTGGGTTGTAGCGTAGATGTTCGTGCTCTGGAGGGGGGTCTCAGGGCGCCTTATATAGTCCGGCTGCCTTGAGTTACAAGTCGGCCAGAGATCGTAACCTACCCGGAATACAAGGATTTGATCCCATAACGATTACAGATATCTTTCCCTACAATTCCGGCTAGTTTATCTTGATCTCCGAGCTTCTTGCGGGATACGCTGTCTTCTTTCCTTGCTGCACGCGCCATCGCGCCCATCCGGTTCGCCCGACTGGTGGGCCTCCGACTGGTGGGCCAGTCAGTCCGACAAACCGATCCAAATGTACTCGGATTGGGCCGCCCCTTGCTGGTTGGGCCAATCCGCCTTCTGGGTACCCCTGGGGGTCTACCCCCGACACGCCGGACCCGCCTGTCAGAGCCAGGGAAGGTGGAAAAGGACTGAGACCCATAAAAATCGCGAGTTGGAGAGTGATTCTGCCAAAAATCTAATTTTTTTCTCACCGTTCAGCCGTACCCAACGAGACAGAGGAAAAAAAACAAAACGTTAACGCAGATGAGGGTGTGGGCCGTGGACATCGCGAGGGAGCGAGCGTAGTGCGCGTGGACAACGTGAAAGCCCCCTCCCCGACCCAGCCATTATCGAGTAAGGCCCAAGGCCACGCCAGGCGAAAGGCCGAAAGGGAAACGACGGGCCGGCGTATCGAGTCTGGGCTCTAGCGAGTCGATGGCCTTTCCAATTTCCAATCTATCGATTCAGCTTCCAATTTTGTTTCGCCTGACCGCCGCATCGGCGGCTCGGCGCAGCACCCGCATCGCAGCTCGCAGTCGTCGCTCACCAGCGATGCACGCGCGGCCGTGGGACGTGACGACGTCCAAGCACTCCGACGGGCGGCGTCTGATCGGAGGCTTCATCTATCTATCCCTGCGTCCGTCTATCCGTCTCCGTGAGTCACTGAGTCCTATGGCCAATTAATCTGTTAATCAGCTTCATGTCAATAATCTGAGTTCTATCACCCGCGATTAGTATCCTATGGCCAATTCATACAGCTTTGTATGCACCTCTGACTTCATGTCATTTTTTTTATTTTTAGCACACTGCACACTCGAAAAGCACAAGCTGCACAACAATCAGAAAATTTTAAGGTGACCCTTATGCATTGGTTGATATAATAAAATTCTTTTGATACATATAGAACGTGTATCGATAACATTTTATATATTATTATTGTTATTAAAAAGGCTCTATATAATTAATAGGCCCCCGTATAAGGTTCAGGCTATAAGTAAGTGAGGACTGCTGCTGTGGACAACATCAAAACAGGTCAAATTGCCCTTCTCCACGTACTCTAAAGTGATGACCTATGGATTGTCCTTTTTCTTTGCAATGCTATTTTAAGAAGGTGGACCAACGTGATTTGTTTTTGCGAAAGAACCAATGTGGTTTTATATGAGTGGGTCCCATGAGTACACATGTATGGACGGGAGATTTTTAGTCTGCATGTTTAAGGATCAAGTTTTATATATGACCATGCCTGAAAATGGTGAGTATTTATAGGGTTAGTATTTGTAGGGCCGGTGGTCAAAAAGCGGATGCATGAGATGCAGCAATGCACGAGAAACAATCACAGAATAACTGCAACAACTCACTAATACATCACGGGGCAATCATTTACGGAATATAAACAATTAAGAAGCTCACAAATAAAGCGGGGTGGGTTGCTTTTAGTTGCTAATTAAACTTAATTCAATTCTGAATAACATATAAAGAAATCTTATTAACTCTTTTTAAATGTGTTATAACCACTTAACTTATTCCATAAGTTAAACAAAACATCTATAAATAACCACTAGTAATACAATGGAGTTTCAATTACTAAATCTAACATTCAACATTCCTGGTTGCTGTACATGTTTGAAAAATTATTTTTACCACAAGAAAAATATTTATTAAATAAGCATTTCCTAACTAGTTCTTACCAAATAAAGCCTAGAAAATACCTTTTCATAAACACAACTTAAGGTAATCATGTTTCTATGTTCTTGACAGTTAAACATATTTTTCAGGAATTTTACAGTATTTTACCTATTTATTTCCTATTTTTCTTAACAGCCCACATTTAACACCAATTAGAAAATCATAATAAATTCTACAAAAATGTTCTGCAGCTGAAATTTTTACTGCAACTATTGTTCTATCAGAGGCATTTTATGTGAATTTTTTAGATTTGTCTGAGTTGTATAGAATATTTGGTGATTTATCCACTCTCAACTAGTTATAACCAACTTAATTCCAAATCTACCAAAATCATGCATAGACTGTGGCCAACATATACTCAACTCAACTCTACTGATCACAACAGATCCATCAAAAGTGGTTTTATATTTTTAGCACATTTTTATGATTTATAAAGCAATAAACATCCTCTCAAGCACAGCTTCATATATTCAAAAATACATTGGGAATCACACATATTGTACATGCATATGATACACCACTAGAAAGATAATTTCTCAAGGATTCCAGAAAGTCCAAGTTTGTGATTTTACGATTTTTCTGTGATTTTTGGTGATTTATTGAATCTCAGCCGAAATCAAAAGGGAAGAACTCGTGAATAGTGAAATCGAGATTTACATCCAGGCCCTCGAGAAACTGAAAATAATTGCAGATCGATCCTTTTCTCGCGAATAGGTCCTCAGATTCTTGCAGAAAACCCCCTGCATATTTTCCACTTTAGAACATAACTCCGGAAATTTGCACAAAATCCCCTAAGGTTCTAACTCCCTTACCCTTTCCTCCTTCTTCTTCTACCTCCAGTCAGGACCGATAGAACTCGGTCTGGCCTCCTGGCCGACGGTGGATGGCGGCCTCGGCGGCTCCCCAAGCCTGGGCGAGCTGGCGGGCGGCCGGAGGCTCGGCCTTGGGCCGTGCTCAGCCCTAGCTGGCGGCCGGCCCTGGCTCAGGCGGCCCTGGCCGCGGGCGCCACCGGCGGCCAGTGAAGGCGGCGGCCGCCCGGGCTACTGATAACCGGAGGAGGAGGGGGAAATGGCTGGGAAGGTTCAAGGGACCATGGGGAATCTATTTTGCGACTCGGTTTGGGTGGAGGACGAACGTGGAGCTACAATTTTGGTGGAGTTGAGCACGAACCGAACTCGGCCATGGCGGCTCGGATTCTTCGAATTCCTCCGAGTGTGGGCTATGGCGAAGGATGGGAAGTGTTCTGAGGCGGAGAGGGCGAGGTGAGGTAGGTCTGGGCGCTGGAAATCGAGAAATGATCAAGGGAGGACGGTGGAATGGTTATCCGACCATTAAGGCCCGGTTTACAGCTCTGGCGAGCTGCTGCTCGGCCTCCAGGCGCGTACGTGGCGTTCCAGCGGGGCAGGGACCACTTGGCAAGGCCAAATGGGACGAGGAAGAAACAAACACGTGGCTAGGACAGCTGGAGGACGGTGTTTGGCGACGACAGCGTCGAGGTCGTCCTCCTGGCCGTTGCTCTGTCGACCGGAATCGGCATCGGACGTTTCAGTTAAAAGCTCCGTTGAGGTCGCTCGATTCGTTGCACCATAACTTCGGATTTCGTTTGTAAACTTTCTATTCGGCCAATACAAAAATTATAGAGGATTCATAGGGCTACAATTCCTACAAAGGAACTTGTACCATTTGCTCAACGGTTTGGAAGTTGCAAGGCCCTAATTCTCAGCCAAAATTCGAATTTCCGAAAAAATTCAGAGCTAAGTGACAGCTCACGGGTCCAACTTCATCTGCCTTAAACTCCACTTTTTGTTCATAAAAAGTTGATTCGACCAAAACGAAAGTTAAAGATGGTACATCAGGCTACAACTTCTACAAAGGGAGTTATAGTGTTTGATCAATGATTTGAGAGATAAATCGTGGAGAAATCCGGCCAAAAATCTGCCACACTGACGAACTGAATATGTCTGTCTGAATCGAGTGTTTTGGCCCAAATTCGACGACCTTTTTCTCTAATATTTACATATAAATATTAAGATCGTCCAATACAAAAGTTGTAGCTAGTACATTAGGTTACAACTCTTACAAAGAGTGTCACTTCTTTTGGGCAGCGGTTTGACAGTTACGGGGTGAAGAAAACGGGCAAAAATTACATTTTCAGACTTAGTCGATTTCGTCTGTGTTGAAAATTCAGAGTTTTTACCCGATTTTGGCCAAGATTTTGAATGACCAAACCAAGTTTTTTGATCCACATCACCACCATTGTAAAGAGGGTACTTTGTACTCCAACTTTTATATTGGTGGAATTTCAAGTGTGTAGGCAAAATATAAATATATTAGCCTCCCGAGAAGGGTAAAAAGCAAAACTCGCAACACATGAAATGACGATAGAACGAGTTCAAAATCAAATTTTGAATTTTTGTTTGAACTTTCCATATTCATTTGAGTTCATATTCATGTAGTTGACATTATTTGCGACATTTTGGTATAATTTTTGTATTTTGACTATTTTGATTATTCTGGTTGACTAAGTCAACATATGCACACAATTAGCACAAACACCACAATTATGAAATGATGCATGTCACAATGAGTTTAATTAAGTTAATTAAGGGTCTTAATTATGTTAGTGACACCGGGGTGTCACAGAGGGATGGGGGAAGCTCCCGCAGATGGTGCAAAATAGTCACCTTCCTTCAAATACTCTCTCGAGGCGAGAAAAAGATCTCCTCACTTCGCCAGAACAACATAGACCTCTGAAAAAGAACAGGAATAAGCTAAGCCTACTTACTACGATCACCTATAGTCATACTATCGTATAAGCTTTTGTTCTCGATTTCTGGCGTCATTATTCATGAGAAAACAAAATATTTTCCGAGGGATGCAATATATCATTTTTTTAATTTGTATTACTCCTAGCAAAATAAGCAGCACCCACATCAGTCATCAGATGCTAAGTTACGAGGACATCATGTCATAAAGTGACCAAACAAAGGTTCAGGGAGTGAGGGAAATGCTGTTAAAGAGCAACATTTGAAAGGTATCATGTTACAAAATGACCAAACAAAAGTATTGCTTATGAAAGAAGGCAACGTATCAGGTGCAAACCAACCTCCCGGTGCAAACTATGCAAACCTCAATCTGGACCATATGATCTTGATCCAAGGGGGCACGTAGAGAGAGGTGGGAGGGGGGATTTGCAAAAGTGATCTTGCTGGGATTAAGGGTGGGCGGTGATTTTGCAAATCCCCCCTCCCACCTCTCTCTACGCGCCCCCTTGGATCAAGATCATGTGGTCCAGATTGAGGTTTGCATAGTTTGCATGGAGAGGTTGGTTTGCACCTGATACGTTGCCATGAAAGAATATGACAGCAGTTTTACTTTCGGTGCTGCCACCAGATAGTTAGCTGGTGGGTGGCCAGAAGGTTTACATCGTCCATACAGTAAAATTTGGCAAAATTTGTGGACCATTAATTCTTCTCATTGTTTCAGACCAAAATTTCTCCTGCATTCGTGCTATTCTTTGACTGTTCTGAGGAAGAGATGGAAAGGCGTCTTTTGGGGCGCAATCAGGTTTCCTTCACCATCAATCAATTGCATTTTTTCTTTAGCCACAAAATTCTTGTTTCCAATATTTCTTATTGTGTTTACATGGAAGAGTTGATGATAACATTGAGACTATTAAAAAAAGGTTCAAAACGTTTGTTGAATCAAGTCTACCTGTCATAGAGTACTATAGCTCAAAGGACAAGGTTAAAAAGGTATTAATGAACTTTTACCTTGCCAGGGGTACTCCTAGTGCACTCTGATGATGCAAAGTACGATTTTGTATAATACAACAGAAACAAAGATAAGAATAAGGTGCATGTCAGGATGATATATGAGGTTACAAGGAGGATATTTTGGATCCATCTTGTGTAGTTAATAACCATTATGTTCTCACGTAGTCACATTTCAATTGATCGCTGGCTTTTCTTTTTGAATTTGTTCACTTTAGCACCTATAATAGTAACTTGTCATTTGATCAGATTGATGCTGCAAAACCCGTTCCTGAGGTGTTTGAAGATGTCAAAGCCATTTTTGCCCCATATTCTCCTAAGGTATTATTGGCTTTAGTTGTTCTTTGTGTGTTCTTTTGCACAAGCATTTCCTGATGGATCTTGAAGTCTCATGTTCGCCTTAACATTCTATATGCATTAAGCTAAAAAAGTTGTTCTCCATATTTGAATGTACATCTACAAACATTACATTATTTTGTCACCTTAAAAGGTCTATTTTTTCCATTATGTTTGTGTTAGAAATCAGCTTCTTTGGTGTGGCACACAATAACAGCAAGAACACAAGAGTGCAATAGTATGTAGGAGGAAGAGGCAGCTCTGTATTTTCTCTTGTCAACTTATTCTCTTTACAAATGAGCTAGGGGTGGCCTTATATAGGCAGTAAGGTCAGTTTGCTACAGTAACCAATATTGCTACAGTAACCGACATTGCCACAGTGCAGTAAGGCCGGTTTGCTACAGTGTCGATATCGCTACAGTAACCGATATTGCTACAGTGCAGTAAGGCCGGTTTGCTGCAGTTGCCGACATTGCTACAGTAACCGACATACAAGATACAGCTCATGTTACATAAGATGCTAGCTAATACTATTATCTAGTCAACTTGAATTCTTCCTCCTCTTCATTTAATTGGCTACCATTTTGAGTCCATGTTTACATTTCTTTTGACTCATATTTACAACACTCCCCCTTGGCCAATTAAGTGCTATGCGTATGCCTTAAAAACTCCTCCCAAAACCCAGTGGGAAAAAGAGTAGGAGAAAAGTGTACATCACATGCATCGGCTTAAGTTGCACCTGTTTGTCTCGTTAAAAACCTTGCATGAGAAAACCCAGTGGGAAAAACTCATCAAGGGAAAAAAGAGTACAACAGTTGATGTTTGGTTAGGTCTCCAGGATCAACCCATGACCTTTAGGGTCATGATTATGAGCTATGTCTTTCGGGGTTGATCTCCCCCTGAACCCTGCAACTCTCTAAGTCGTCTCATGCCTATTCCACGGACACATCGGTGGAAACCAGAGGCAGGCAGAGACTTTGTGAACAAATCTGCCAGATTGTTACATGACCTAGCTTGCAGGATATTTAACTCCTCGCTCTTCTGGAGCTCATGGGGGTAAAAGAACTTAGGAGCAATATGCTTAGTGAGATTGCTAATATAGCCCATATGCATCTGTGCAACACAAGCCGCATTATCTTCATAGATAATGGTGGGGGTGTTGATAGCATTCATGCCACATGACTTCTGGATGTGGTCAATCATCCTACGTAGCCAGACACACTCACGTGTGGCTTCGTACAGGGCAATTATTTCTAAGTGGTTGGTAGACGTGGCAACTAAAGTCTGCTTCACAGACCGCCAAGATATGGCTGCACCACCACAGAGAAAAACAAAACCAGTTTGTGACCTAGCATTATGAGGGTCAGACATGTAGCCAGCGTCAACATAACCCACCATAGTGAAATCCCCTCCTTTTGGATACCATAACCCAAGGTCCTGAGTACCTTGTAGATATCTGAGGATGGTTTTTACGCCAACCCAATGCCTTCTAGTGGGGGCGGCGCTATACCTGGCCAACAAGTTGACTGCAAATGCAATATCAGGCCTGTGCAATTTGCAAGGTACATTAGTGCTCCAATGGCACTAAGATAAGGAACTTCAGGTCCCAAAATCTCCTCATCCTCATCCTTGGGTCGGAATGGATCTTTGTCGACTTCCAATAATCGAATGACCATAGGGGTTTTCAGAGGGTGGCACTTGGCCATATTGAACCTTTCAAGTACCCTCTTTATATAGGTGGACTGGTGCACAAACACTCCTTCAGGGAGGTGTTCGAGCTGCAAGCCCAAACAAAACTTGGTTTTACCCAGGTCTTTCATTTCAAATTCCGTCTTGAGGTAGGTCGATGGTTCCTCAATGTCCCTTGTGGTTCCGATGATGTTCAAATCATCAACATAAACTGAGATGATGCAGAATCCATTCTTGGATTTCTTTATGAACATACAAGGGCAATCATCATTGTTTGCGTAACCTTTCTTTAGGAGGAAGTTACTCAAACAGTTGAACCACATCCTTCGGGATTGTTTCAAACCATATAGCGATCGCTGCAGGCGAACACTAAACATGTTGCGGTTTTGACTCGGTCTAGGGATCTTGAGTCCTTCAGGAACTCTCATATAAATTTCCGAATCTAGTGATCCATACAAATATGCGGTTACGACATCCATTAACTGCATTTTTAAATTCACGTTAGCTGCCATAGAAATGAGATATCGGAATGTTATGCCACTCATAACAGGATAGTATGTTTCATCATAATTGATGCTGGGTCTCTACGTGAACCCTTGTGCCACCAGCCTTGCTTTGTATCTTACCACCTGGCCATGTTCATTTCTCTTTCGAATGAAAACCCATTTACATCCTATAGGGATGACTTTTGGAGGTGTCAGGACTACAGGTCCAAAAACCTTCCTATGGCGAAGCGAGCGCAGTTCTACCTCAATTGTTGCTTTCCATTGTTCCCAATCAGAGTGTTTCTGGCACTCCATCAAGGACTTTGGTTCTGGATCCGGATCCATTGAATCAGCAATTTTTGAGGCAAAATATATGTCGACAGCAGTGGTCTTTCTATTATATGACTCTCCCGATTTCATATAATTAGTGGCGATCTCCTCATGATCGTCTTCTCACTTATCGTGATTTCCCGTAACGATTGAGTTGGGGCGTTCCAACCTTCCAATGCGATGTTGTGCGCACGGTCCATTGGGATTTCCATCTTCAGGATGGTGTCCTTCAGGAACTTCCTCTACTTCAGGTTGAGGCGCCACTTCTGGGGCTTTCTCAACTTCAGGTTGAGCTTCTTCCACCGATTCTTTAAGTGATGCAAGTGGCTCAGGACCTCGTCTCTGCGGACGTCTCCACGGGACCTTGTCCTGGGCACCCGGAGGTCTCCCTCTTTTCCTAGGATTGGTAGAGGCATCAGAGTTGGTGCCCTTCTGGGGTACTTGAACTCTCTCCGGCGCATTTACCACAGGTATATGTGACCTTGTCACCCTTCTATGATCAGTGAAGGCATCGTGCAGCTCGTTCGCAAGATTTTGCAAGTGTATGATTCTCCAAACTTCTAGTTTAGATTCAGTGGTGCGTGGGTCTATGGATTGCATCCCAATTGCATTCCATACAATTTCTCAGCATTCCATCGGATGTCTATCTCTCCCTAATGCCGGGAAATGGTCTTCATCGAAGACACTATCAGCGTACCGAGCCGTATGGAGATCCCCAGTCATAGGCTCTAGGTATTTGATTATGGACGGAGTCTCATAACCAACATATATTCCCAACTTTCGGTGGGCCCCCATTGATGTACGCTGAGGCGGTGGTATTGGCACGTATACAGCACTGCCAAATATACGCAGATGGAAAATACTTGGTTCTTTCCCACGCACCATTTGTGAGGGGGATGTCTCATGATATGCAGTTGGCCTAAGTTGGATTAGTGCTGCAGCGTGCAACACAGCATGACACCAACTGCTGGTTGGCAGCCTGCAATTCTGCAACAGTGGCCGGGCAATCCACTTGATCCTCTTGATCAAGGATTCAGCTAGACCATTTTGTGTGTGGACATGTGGTACTGAATGTTCTACCTTAATGCCCATGGCTAAGCAATAATCATCAAAAGCTTTCGACATGAATTCACCAGCATTATCCATCCGAATGGATTGAATGCGGTTATTAGGAAAACTTGCTTTTAGCCTGATTACCTGCGCAATGAACTTGGAGAAAGCATGGTTTCTTGTGGACAGTAGGTCCACATAGCTACATCTGGTAGATGCATCAATTAGGACCATAAAGTACCTAAACGGGCCCGACAGAGGCTGAATAGGTTCACAAATGTCACCTTGTATCCTTTGCAGGAACATAAGTGACTCATCTCTAATCTTCAGGAGGGATGGTCTAGTGATTAGCTTTCCCTTTGCACACGCGGTGCAAATAAAATCTTCAGGATTTGGGAAGCCTTTGACATCATGGCCAGCAGAATTGTTGATGATTCTTCTCATCATACTCAACCCAAGATGACCCAAACGGTCATGCCATATTCAAAACTATTCTATGTTTCTAAATATGGTTTTCAATCGCAACATATCCTTCAGTGGGCTTTATGTACGTGTAGTACAAACCCGATGGCGATGAAGGGAGCCTTTTCACGATTTGCTTTTGGTACCCGTCGAATTTAGTGATGAGCAGGTATTCAGTATCTTGCTCAATCTCGGTTTCAACATGGAAACCATTCGCACGGATATCTTTGAAGTTCAAAAGGGTACGCTTTGAGTCAGGATACAATAGTGCATCCTTCACAAAGATTTGAGTACCCATAGGGAGAACCAATGTGGCACTTCCGGTGCCCATAATATGAGCATTGCTTCCGGCAATGGTCATAATATTTCCATTTTTCTTTGTCAATGTTTGGAAATATCTGATTTCCCTTAGTACCATATTAGTGGTGCCACTATCTACAAGACAGATCTCCGCTTCAGCCATAGGATCCCCACAGGTTCTATTAATACTATAAAAGGGAAAACAGAAGTTTTAACATAAAGCATACATTATAGCAGAAGTATCATTACATTATCTCTGGGAAATATTACAAAGTTTTGGACCATCTACCAAGTTACAAATGCTCTCGGGAGCATACATGGCCAAACTCTGTGTATAAACTACTACATGTGGTCATCGCATTTCTCTTAGCATGATACTTTGGAGATTACTGCAGGTCTCCAAACACATCAAAGTCATCATCAAGAAGGTTATCCTCATTTTTGCCTATCTGGACGTCTCCACGCTTACGTCGACGATCATGTCATCACGCTGCTGAGCTTCAGGCTCAGTAGTGAAGTGGGACTCATGTTGACCTTTTTCTTTGCCTTTGAACATGGCACCTCTTTTCCCCTTCCACTTCCCCTTTCCACGGCTCCTCTTGTGGTTGCGAGAACTCTCAGCAACGTTAGCATGTGCTTCAGGCATAGCTATGGAGCCAGTAGGGTGAACAGAATGATTGTTCACAAGAACTTCATTCTGCTGCTCAGCAACTGAGAGCACCTCACTCAGCTCAGAGTATTTAGTGTACTTTGAGTTTCTGTACTGCTGCTGGAGTACAATGTTGCCGGAGTGGAAGGTGGATAGAGTCTTCTCGATCATATCAGCGTTAGTGATCTTCTGGCCATGTAGACGCATCTTAGTCACAATCCTGTGTAAAGCAGAGTTGTACGCTGCCACAGACTTAAAGTCTTGGAAGCGTAGGGTGATCCAGTCTTGCTGCGCTCTAGGGAGCACAATTGACCACTGCTGGCAGAAGCGGTCCTCAGGGACTGCCATAAAACCAGTGGATCCCTCTCCGTCATGTACTCAGACTTCAGGTCTGGGTGGAGATGTTGTCGCAGAAAATGCAATGCCCTTGCTTTATCAGGCTTTGTGCGCTCATCCTTGCCAGCTTCAGGCTGGACGATGGTATGATCGAGGCTCATGCCATCAAGTTTAATCTCGATGTCGGTGGCCCAAGTGAGGTAGTTGCTGCCGTCCACGGCGAGCGCATCAAACTCCCTCTATGCGATGTCCGACATGCCTGCACAATTAATGTATAGGATTAGTAAATGTCGGTGCGTAATCTTCAGGATTACGACTTATGTACAGCCTTCGGGACTATACAGCAATTCCCAGATGTAATCTTCAGGATTACTGATGCATAGTCTTCAGGACTTATGCAAAAAGTTTTCCAGTTGCAATTGCTTAATCATATTTGCCACAAATAAATCTGCGGGATTTAAATACTAAAAATAAATTCACGGGAATTTAGATGCAATAAGGAAATTGCAATACTAAAATTCGCATGAATTCGAACCAATCCTGACAGTCGAACCAAAATTCGGCAAAATTGCAAAAGCCACCTGACAGTCGAACCAAAATTCGGCAAAATTGCACCCCCAAATTCGGCTAGTCATTTCCAAACTTAAGTACCGCAATACCAGACAAACGGGCATCAATTCCCCAGCCAAAACCCTCACCAAACAAACCTCCACCTAAAGTCCTAAACACCAATGGCAAAACAACAAGAAGCGAGGGGCGATGCTCACCCTCTGCAGCCTTCTTCGGCGCCATGACGGAGCCCCTGGACCTTCGCTTCAAGATCGACGCGGCGGCGAGCCCGCTGCTCGAGTCAGTGCAGAACGGTTGCGACCATGGCGGCGCCGCCAGCCTGCGGAGCGGGAAGCGGCACCGCTGTGTGGAGAAGACCTGCGAGAGAGCAAGGGGAGAAGCGGCAGAAATCCGTAAGTCAAGCCTCTAGAAGGTTCTAGAATGGAAGGTGTGCGAGCGGCGACGCGTACGCAGCAACATGCGGCGGCGTCCATTCAGCGCCCGCCGCGAGCGCCAGGAGCAAATGGAGAAGGCGGAGGAGGTGAGACGGGTCCCACTCGGTCAGCGGCGAGGGGCTTTCATACAGAGTGGGGGGTGGGCACAGTACCGGCCAGCGGCCAGCGTGGGATAAGGGGATTGCCGAGGGAGAAGCAACGAGGGTGGCCGGAGCCCGGAGGGAGGGGCGGAGGCGGAGGCACCTTGGCCCACCAGAAGTGAGGCTGCGCAATGGGTCCCATTGTCTGATTGTCTCTGGGGATCCATTGTTAGTGAGGCGAGACCCTCACGGCTGGGCTGCGAACACTTGTCAAATCCATACCCAGGCTTCTGCCGCCCGGGGGCCTGTGTTCGTTTGGGCCGAAGTTGTTGGGCCAGTGAACTCTCAACCGGAAAGGAGTCCAGCTGGGCTGTGAGCGCAGCCTGTATACAGCAAGCAAAAAAGTCTATTCCACACCCCTCATTTATTAGCGTAGTTCGATTTACAACCCTCAACCGGGAAACCATTTATTTCATACCTTCCAACTATTGAAACCGTCCGATTTACACCCCCGGTGGTTTTAAGAGCGGTTTTTGCTGACGTGGCGCCATGTTAGTCATCCTACGTGGCGCCACATCAACATCGAGGGGGTCAATTGGACCGCATTGATAGTTTGAGGGTGTCAAATGGACTTTACAATAAAAATAAAAATATTTTTAGATATATGTGCAATTAAAATTCTAAAATCTTGCTTAGTGTTAGAAAACTCATAGAAAATTTATTTTAGCTCAGAAAAATATGAAACTAGTTTTATATTTTTTCTAAAATCATGCTCTATCTTTTAGAGTTTAGTTGTAAGTTATTTAAATATTTTATAATTATGATTTTATTTTTGGGCTAAATTTGTTAATGTTATTTATTCTAAGTAGTTTAATAGGCCTTGAGAATGACTCCGATGGATCATATTACATAAGGGGTTATTATGATCCCCTTCATTTAAGATTTTTGAAAATTAAGTTATTCTTGTTTATTATGATCTCCTATATCATTTGAGACCCAACTTCATACGAGTTAGGCTAAAGTTGATTTCATTAAAATCACCTAATTTTAAAATAAAATAAAAATAAGTGTAATTAGAGCATTTTTATAACGAGCTAGTTTAGCGACTTTTTAAAAAAAATAGAGCGTGATTTTAGAAACCCCTAACTAGGTGTTAAAAGATAGAGAATGACTTTTAAAAAAATGAAACTGGTTTCATATTTTTTGAGCTAAAATGAATTTTATATGAATTTTTTAAGAGTAAGCAAGATGTTAGGATTTAATTGCTTATATTTTCTAAAAAATATTTTTATATTTTTTGTAAAGTCTATTTGACACCCTTAAGCTATCAATGTGGTTCAATTCACCCCTCGCTGTTGATGTGGCGCCACGTAAGATGGTTGACGTGGCGCAACGTCAACAAAAACTGCTCTCAAAACCAACGAGGGGTGTAAATCGGACGGTTTCAATATTTGAAGGTATTAAATAAATGGTTTTCCAGTTGAGGGTCATAAATCAAAGTGCACTGATAGACAAGGGGTGTGGAATAGACTTTTTCCATACAGCAATGATGGGAAGCAATTGGTCTGCGCATACAGCCCAACTGGAGTCCTTTTGAAGTAGGAAAAAGTCCATTCTACCTCCCTTAACCATTCCAAAAGTCCATCATTCCTCCCTAACCTCCAAAACCGGGTAATCCACCTCCCTTAACTTTCAAAACTGTTCACTTAACCTCTCTGCCCGGTCATAAGCGGTTTTCAAAGGTGGTATTGTCTTTTTCTTAAAAATAAATTTAGTAAATACCTAATGAGGTTATTAAACCACGAAAAATATGCCTAAGCTTCTAGAAATTTGAGAAAAATCATAGAGATAGATTGAGACATGATAAACCCAAATAACATATTTAGATCCCATGAAAATATATATATAGAATCTTTCAAAAAATATATTTAGCTCAAGTAAAATAAGAAAATATCCAAAAAATTGAAAAACTACCACAATATTCTAATTCATGTCTAAAAAAATTTAGAAACTTTTCATAATACAAATATGAGATGTAATAGTCATAAATGTAACATATATTAACATTGAATGCATTTATGCTGAATGTATTCATGTACCTTCATCTCATATTTTTATTATGAAAAGTATTCAAGATGCAATTAGACGTAGATTATAATATTTTCACATTATTTTGAAAACCTCATTAGAATATTCAAGCTAATATTTTTATTATGAAAAATATTCCTAAGCTTCTAGAAATTCTAGAAAAATAATATCTCCGATTGCTCAGGGTACAGTTACTCACATTATTTTCATAGCAAATATTGGAAGTGGTTTTATATATTTACTCACATTATTTTCACATAATATCTCAAACTATCTCTATATTTTTATTATGAAAAGTATTCAAGATGCAATGAGACTCCGGTTGCTCAGGGTACAGTAGAACTCCCAAGATCTTGCTATGAAAGACCCGCTTCCAAGACTAGCTAGAGAGCTGCAAAATGTGTAAACTCAGAGCGTATGCTCAACGTGAGCATAGAGATGGCAACGGGGACCCGATCCCCGATTCCCCGCGGGGAATTCACCTATTAGGGGACGGGGATGGTAGAAATTTTGTCCCCGTGGGGAATTAAACGGGGAGAAACAAGTCCCCGTCGGGGATCGCGGGGATGGGAATGGTTCGCCGATCCCCGTCCCCGTTTCCCCATCGCCCCGACTGCAAATTCGCAAATAGATGCTCTGTCCGTCCCATAGGTCCAACTGTAGACCATGGAAAAAGGCCCAACACCAGCTACGGCCCAAGGAAAAAGGCCCAACACAGCTACCAGATCATATAAAAGCCGGCTAACCCTAAACACCCAGCAGCCCTATACTCGCTGCCTCTCCCAGAGCCCGCCGCCGCCGTCACCAGCGCAGCTGCTGCCAGCCGTCGCCGCCGAGGCCCGGCGACAGAGCAGAGTGCATCTCCGCCGCCGTGATCCTTGTGAGCCTGCGATATGCTCTGGCCTGCAGCTCCACACATCGTTCAGCTGGACACCGCTAGCACACCTCGAACAAGAACGGAAACAAGCCAAAGGAGACAGTGATTGGACAGAGACGGACGTGGTCAAGATGCTAAGGATCAGAGATTTCTTTCTTTTTTCCTCATTCATGTTCTTTCTATTCTCTTCTTTTGTTCATTTTCTCTTTATTTTGTTTGGATTTTAAGATGATAGTGGTGATGTTTCTTGGCAATTGACATGGTTACGAGAGGAATATTTGCTTCTTCAGTTTGTATGCCGTTGAACCATGGATTCACCACCGTTCCAGCGATATTTTGTATTCGGGGACGGATCCCCGCGGGGATTAATTCCCCGCGCGGGGACGGGGATGGTAAGAAAATGCCCCCCGCGAGCATTGGCGGGGACGGGGACGGGGAATTTTTCTCCCCGCGGGGACGGGGATGGGGAGCCAACCCCCGACGGGGAATTCCCCGTTGCCATCCCTACGTGAGCACCCGCGAGTAGCGAGAATCCCAACATGCTGAAGTCAAACACGTACGTGTGCCCCCTAGAAAATGACTGAACTGAAGTTGTGCCCTGTTTGGATCCACCAGTTATAAAATTTAGTACTACTGTTTACAACTTTGACCACTAATTAGGGGTATTAAATAAAGGCAGTTTACAAAACTACCTCCACAAACCCTGTGCTAATTCGCGAGACGAATCTAATGAGGCGTTTGACCACATGATCGGAGGATGGTTACTGTAGCGTCACTGTAGCTAATCATGGATTACTGTAGCTCATTAGATTCGTCTCGAAAAGTTACACTCATCCGTGAAGAGGTTTTGCAAATAGACTTCGTTTAGTACTCCATGCATGCAAGATTCCCTTTAGCGCTTTTAGAGTTATAAAGAACCAAACAGGGCCCATGTATGTCAGTGTGATACACGTTCGGAACGGTCAACGGACTTAATAGCTATCCTGATCGACACAGGCGAGTTGTCAAACTGCCTGTTAATTATTTGTTCCTTGCAAGTACGTCCTCTTGACCGACCGATACGCGGGTAAGCCATTTCCCAGCTGGTCATTTTGTTCGAAACGATCGTTGCCGACAACTCGCCGTGGCAATAGTTGGTTACGTTTTTTTTTAAGGTGCCTGTCTGGGTTCGAGTCTCCGATTCGGTACATCCATACACGTGTCATATTTTTTTGGATTTATTTCAGGATTTAACCGGCGCTATTCTTTCAGTGGTAGGCGACAAGGCGCATGTGGTGACTTCGTTAATTTCAAGATCGAAACGGCCAGCCTAGTCTCTCGAAAATGATCATAGGGATAAGGTTTACGCGCATGTATTCATAAGGATGAGTGTGCGTGTGTGAGTGTCTGTATCTGTACTAGTTTTTGAAGAAAAAAAACACAGCATCTCACCAGTCAGTCAGTCACCACGGTACACTATCGTCGTCGTTATCAGAGTATCGGACCAAAATCGAAGCCTTCCCCAACGTAAATCACGCGTACATCGGCCAGGCGACGACGTCGACCGGCAGCTCCATCCATATCCATCGTACCATGGCTTGCGGGCTACGCCAAAATTCTACTGAAAGTGTGAAAATATCCGGGGCTAACACTGGGCGAAACACTAATTATAGGACGGCGATCGATAACGATAAGAAGACATGGCCAGCTTCTGTTGATGACTAATGTAGCACACGATTGAATGCTACGTCCAAACCGCTCCCTCTGGTTCCTGCAATGCAACTACGTGTAATTCGTGGCTCCAGTGTCGTGCTCCTGGTTTCTTCACGTGCTTCGCGTTTATTTGCTCTTCACATATGCCCTGCTTGATTTCTTTTCTCAGCAGAGTCAGCTCTCATCGTCGCTTTCTTAATTTTGGGGGCATCAATTATCTATATATTCAACTAGCCATTATGTTAATAGATTCCATGTGATCAGTGTTGGCCACTTGGCTTAGGGGGTGTTTGTTTTCCACCTAAATTATATAATCTAGCTTATGAGCCAAAGACATCATGGTAAAAAGCCACCATGGACCACCCAAATATCAATTCCGAACTAAAGAGGCCCCTAAGCCATTTACCATGGTGTCGTCCATGCATATGCACGCAACTTGGAGAACTGTTATTCTGGGCCTATTTAGTTTGGGCCGTTCATGGTGGCTTTTTACCATAATGTCATTGGCTCATAAGCTGAATTATATAATTTAGGTGGTAAACAAACAGAGCTTTTTATCATGATGTCCTTAGCTCATAAGCTAGACTAGCCAGCGTCTCGATCGCGTCATTTAATTGCTTGAGATAGATTCGGAAACGAACTCGTGGCTGATCGAGCAGCGCTTGCTGCCGCAGGCCGCAGCGATCGAATGGCCTCCATCGGCGAGCGCTTGCTGCCGCAGGCCGCAGCGATCGAATGGCCTCCATCGGCGACGACGACAGGCCAACACCAGAGAGAGATCGGCGTCGCGCGATTGTCCAGGCGATCGATCAGAAATAAGCGAGGTCGATATGGCTGAATTGATCGTGCCGCGCCACCCTTCTCTGATCCCGACCTTTCTATTTTAGAGAGAGACAGCGAGAGAAACTGATCCCGACCTTTTAATAAGGACGGCGCGCGTGTCAAAAAAAAAAAGGGGGGGGACGGCGCGCGACCACTGGAGCGGCAGATACGTATGATCCTGATCCCTTTGCATGGGCAGCTAACGTTTTGCACATGAGGAAAAGGGTGGCGTGTCCAGGGCTGAGCCACTGAACCTCGTCGCCGTCGCCGGTTACTACGATTCCATCGATCCATGGGTTGCCGTCGTCCAGGTGTGGCGAACACTGAAGCCCAGCACAGCAGTGTGTACATAGCTACAGACACGCTAGGCAATGGTCGGTTGGAACTTCGCTTTCGCCGCGGCAATGTGTTCCGGCCGTTTCTTTCTCCTTCCTCCGCCTCATCTTCGATCTTCTTCCACACGTACACGTGCAGCGCCGCAGCGGGGATGTGATTTGCAATCCTTTACACGTACGTACGCTGAAATGTTCAGATAACGCAGTCAACTGTGTGCTAATAGTGGCCCTCCCTCTCTTGTGCCACATACTTGTCCGTGGCTTCTGCGCTGACAAAACTGAGACTTGGTTGGGGGCATTTGACAGTGAGAAGAACAAACAGTTTGGGCCTCCGAATTGACCGAGGAGAGACTGAAGACGTGTGAATATCACACGGACGGCGGCGTACAGTTTCCCCTGTAACTAGCTTGTCCCGTGAAAAGTAGGGGGTGATAGTGTACGGCTGGCACACGCTGTAACGTGTTCCTTTGCATGCCTGGAAATGGAAATGTTGCTACAGCGACGTTTCCGGTCAAGGAAGGTCGGAGTTTGGGATTTTGGTTGGGAAAAAGAAGGCAAACCCGATCCCTCTCGTCGGTAAACCTAACATTGTTTGACGCGGGGATTTCGTGGCTGCTAAAACCAGGGCACGTCAGTGGGTGCGTGCATACTCCATTTCAGGATGCATGGAGGCGGAGGAGCGGATAACATGTCCGGCAAGAGAAGGGAAAATCGAGATCTTTTGCTCGATCGTCTGTCACCACCAAGTCCGGCAGATTCAAAGGTCGCCGGCTGCAACAAGAGGTGATGAGCAAATAAAAATGAAATCAAAGCTGAACCCGAAGAAAAGACAGCACATCATGGCCATGGCCTCGAAACTTTTGAATGAGATGAGCTACTCCCTGGCTAGGAGCAACTAGCAGATGGTTTTGGCCTTCGTTCTTGTTGCGACCCAGTCAAAACGGTCTCATGGTCGCCCACAGAAACCAACTCTCTGCAGCTCTGCTGCGAAACAAAACTCCCTCGAGAGGCAGAGACGTACGTCATACACGCGTAAAAGAAACAAGTCGTGCTAGTTTCCCGATAAGGAAAAAGTCCGAAAGGTGAAAAAAAAAAGTCGAGCACGGCGTCGCTCATATCCAGCTGTTTTTGGAGCTAGTAGAGGACAAATTAAAGCATAGAGTATGTGCTCCGGCAACACGCGTGGCAACGACAAGTACTTGGCCCCTTTGCCCTTTGACATGGACACACATACGGTACGGAAACGGCGGCACAAATGAGAGCACAAAGGTCATTTGCTACTATAGAGATTTATTATAAACCCACACAACTAAATATTTATTTGAATTTATCATAAGCCTCTCTCAATTTGAGAGACTTATGCATGTATAATAAAGCTCAAAATAACCAAACAGACTCTTAGTACAACCATTTGCGATGTGCGTCTGTTTTGCCACACCGACGCACGCCACTTGCAAGCAAAGCCTGGCAACTTTCTACTCCAGACGTGTACGTAGGCGATTGAGATCTGGGCAGAGGAAAGCTGAGGCAGGGAGGGGTATTCCGATGCGCGGTCGATAATGTTGCGACGGTCGAAAAGAATGCAATTCTCGCTTCTCAAGAAGTCCAATTATTTCAAGTTTGACCAAGTATAAAACTTTTAAGTAGATTTAGTATGAAAATATATTTCATGATCAATCTAATGATACTTATTTTGTACCATAAGTGTTAGGGGGTGTTTGGATCCAATGGACTAAAGATTAGTCCATCACTTTTAGTCTATTGGGCTCCAAACACCACTGACTAAAAAGAGACTAATTTTAATTAGTCTATTATTAGTCCATTTGAAGTAGCTAAAAGGGACTAATGGGCTGAAAAGACCATCCATACCCTCGGTGGGTGCCACCACTCCAACTACCAGGGGCAAGGAACAACAAGATATAGTCATTTATTAGGGGTATTTTGGTCTTTGTTGAACTGCTTTAATAGTGACTAGATCTTGGATCCAAACAGGTAGGACTAAAACTTTAGTCCACTGACTAAACTTCAGTCCATGGACTAATGGAGATCCAAACAGGCCCTTAGTATTATTTTGTATAAATCTAGTCAAATGCAAAATCATTTGACTCATCGAGATGCGAGAGTTGCATTCTTTTTAGGACGGAGTGAGTAGTTGTACTGTTCCTCTAGGCTCTAGCTAACCTTTGACTTGGAGCACGTGGATTATATATGTTTTTTTTTGAACCGGAATGTATTATATTTATATATGTTTGAGTTTGGTAGCACGTACTACTGTATAGCACCTGGACTTGCTAGCTAGCTAGGCGAACGCAGAGATGCTGTACACGTAAGTCGTAACAAACTTTTTTTCCCCTGTGGGGAATCGTGTCGACTCAGGCTCCTATCACCTCCACGATTCGGTGAAGCCTAATGACTCACGTCGGGTACCCGAAAAGAGCTGCCTAGTAAGCGTGACACGTCACCGTCAAATTCACATGTGGTAAGATTAAGAAGAATCGCTATCTCTTTTTCTAGTAGAAACGGTACACAGCCAGCAGGTCGAAATCTGTGATAATACTCCCCCTCTCTCGTGCAGAGTCGGTTGGCAAACGCGTGTCTGCATTATTGTTAATCCACAGAGATTATGTCTCTCCTATGATTCGCCAGTTATATAATAGTCGTCTTGACCCGGTTTGGTTCCGAGAAATGGGAGGGCACACGCCAGCCCAACCGAATCCAAATGAACGAGGTCCGTACGGCGAAGAGCTTATGCTCTTCAGGTGGCTCCGTCGTCTAGTTAGGATATACTACTCTGTAACTGGTTGCAGGGAAGGGAATTACACCATGATGGTAAATATAGTAAGATGGTAAATATGTCGAAAACGAGTGTCCAAGGCTAGCTTCATCTGCGAGCTAAACTTCTTGACCACATCATCACACAAATGCTAATATGGTACGATAACTAATCAAAACTCATATTGAGAGTAGTCTTATTTCTTGCACTACATCTACATGAGAGCGTGAACGATTATATATTCTCCAGTGCATACTCCAGGACAAAAAGCTCAGCAATCAGTGGCTGCGCCCAATATATATATATAATTCAATATTTCCACTACATACACCAACAACGATTCCAAGATGCATTGGCATGCATGTGCGCCTGGTTTGCCGGAGATCACATCGTACGAGCTCAAATATTAGTTTAGCTCAGGCCTTAGGCTACGATGCTTCTTGTTAGCTAATCATGCAATGCATGCATGCGCCCGTCGTCAGTCGTCACTACTCCGACCTCCGAGCGCTACGCGACGCGGCTGCAGGTACACGTGTTCGTCGCCGCCGCTAGCTTGTCTTCCGAGTCCAAAGGTCTAATCGCGGCTGCTGATTGCTCGCTCGCTCCAGGTAGGCGGCCGGGCGGGTCTAATATAGCGATAAAGAGGAAGCGAGACATGCAGCAGCTTGATGATGGGTTGGTGGAGCACGCGCTCCTCCTCCGGCCTTCCTGGATTCCTCATTTCCTCTGGTTGGGGGTGGAGCACGCGCTCCTCCTCCGGCCTTCCTGGATTCCTCATTTCCTCTGGTTGACGATGCTTGCATGCATGGGCAGGGGTGCATGTGTGCTCGTGGATCCTGTCGCTGATTGCACACTGAGCACGAGCAACTGTAGTTTAGTTTCCAGCCACCTAGTCATACAATGCGAGCCAGTGCATCCGCATCGTACACTTACTCTCCTCTGTATTTCCGCAAAGTTTATTTCATTTATTGGTAGGTACTATAATAAATACATAGTTCTTGACATAATACATAGTTACATTTGTATGACGGAATACTAATAGAGCAATTGTCATTTTATAATGGCCACACAAATGAAATACTAATAGAGTAATGGTCAATCAAAAACTTGTCCTTTGGGCGTGTTCGGTTGGAGGGACAAATTTTTTGTCCCTCTATTAAATACTACTTTGACCACTAATTAGGGGTATTAAATAAAGTCAGTTTACAAAACTACCTCCACAACCCCCTAGCAAATTCGCGAGACGAATCTAATGAGGCCTTTGACCGCAAGATTAGAGGATGGTTACTGTAGCATTACTGTAGCAAATCATGGATTAATTAGGCTCATTAGATTCGTCGCGCAAAGTTGTACTCATCTGTGAAAAGGTTTTGTAAATAAACTTCGTTTAGGGCTCCATGCATGCGACAGTATTTGGGGACAAAAAATTGTCCCCAACTGCCGACATGTAAAATTTTAAAGGTGAGGGAATGCTAATTAGACATCGTTTTAGGAACATTTACATTAATCCCTAGACAAGGCCTAATAGAAAAGAAAATAAACTCTTGAAATTCTTTTAAAAAAGGTCAAACATATGACACCGTTGTATCCAGATCTTTATAAATTAAATTAACCAAACTTTGATGTTACAAAACATTAATTTAAAGAGCTAACATTTACTACTAAGCAAAATTAAACGAAAATGTTCATTTTAACCCCCTTGTGGAAAATTAATAGCAAGCATATAAATACATTTCCGTGGAGCCTTGCCAAACACGTTTATTTTACGGAACTTTTTGCGAAGGAACGCATTTTTTGGAAACAGGAAAAAAACTTGTGAAAGAATGTTGTTTGGATCGTGGTGTGGTGTCACATCTTAGCCCGGGATGCCGTCATCCGATGCAAACATGCAATCATGCAAACCATAATAAACTAATAATAAAGCGTAGTGCCCGCAGCCATGCACAATAAAGTCCTAACCTTCCTAACAAGTCCAAATAGCACCCATCCCACACTAGTTTCCTCACTTTTACATGTACTCCCAAAATCAGTCGCAGACGGGCACTAAAAATGGAACGTTTGATTTTTCTTACAAGTGACGGACGGACATGACGACGCTGGATGGCGACAGTCGAATTTTCCTATAGCAAAGTCGCATTCATTCTCCGTCATTCATAAGTTAGAAAAAGTCCCAGCCCCCTCTTTTAACCAACACACGGACCTCCTCAAGAGTCAGCTGGGACTCACCGCGAGCGAGCGAAGCCCAGTCCTCGGCCGGGCACGCACGAAACCACCGCCGCGGAGCTGCCGTCGTCACCACCTCCATCGCCCCGGCGATCCCGTCAAAACGGCCGTTTCAGACTCTCCTCCTCCTCTAGTCCTCTCCTCTGCCCGCCCCATCCAACCACCCCCTACCCAACCGCGCCGAGACGAGACGAGGCCACCACGGCACCACCCGTCGCCCTCGCGCGCGCGAGCAGCCGCGCCCATCTCCCGCTCCCGCTCGCTATATATGTAACCCCATCACGGCTCGTGTCAAACCATCCAATATTCCAATCCAACCCCCACACACCGCCTCCCCAACCCAAACGAGAAAAGTTCCAAGGGAGACGCAATTAGCTGCGCTCGATCGCGTCTGGAGCTAAGAACTGCAGGAGCACCAGTCCACCACCATCGGCAGCCGGCAAGCTAGGGGGAACGAAGAATTGATGCTTACTACCAACCATGAGGACGCTGTTCCGGTGCTTCGTGGGGTCGGAGCCGGCGGGGAGCGGGAGCGAGAGCGGCGACGAGAAGAGGAGCAAGGCGGCGGTGCGGCGGATGCGGAGCGCGACGGCGCGGCTGCGGTCGCTGTCGCTGGACGACCTGTCGCGGACGCTGGCCTCCTCGGGGCTGCACGCCTTCACGCTCGCCGAGCTCAGGGCCGCCACCCGCAACTTCTCCAGCAGCCACTTCATCGGCGAGGGCGGCTTCGGCCCCGTCTACAAGGGCTTCCTCGACGCCCGCCTCCTCCGCCCCGGGGACGACCTCCAGCCGCAGCACGTCGCCGTCAAGTACCTCGACGCCGACGGCCCGCAGGGACACCGCGAGTGGCTGGTACGCACGACCCATCCATCGAATTCCGTCTGGTGATTAGTCAAGTGCTTAGCTTAATGTGGTGTTATTAATGGTGGTGATTGTGTACACGTACGCATGGTGCAGGCCGAGGTGGTGTACCTGGGGATGTTGAGCCATCCGCATCTGGTGAAGCTCATCGGCTACGGCTGCCAGGACGAGCAGAGGATGCTCGTGTACGAGTACATGGCCAGGGGCAGCCTCGAGCACCACCTCTTCAAGAGTAAGCTATAGCTACCTAGCACGATTATTACTATGGTGTATTGGTGTTACACCTGGGAATAATGGACGTAGGTTGCTGATCGATCCGTGCAATCATCGTGCAGATCTGCTGTCGAGCCTGCCGTGGTGCGCGCGGCTCAAGATCGCGGTGGGCGCGGCCAAGGGGCTGGCGTTCCTGCACGGGGCCGACACCCCCGTGATCTACCGCGACTTCAAGGCCTCCAACATCCTGCTCGACTCGGTGAGTACCTCTGCTGCATGCCATGCCTGGTCATATCTCGACCGGTAAAATGACGGCTTCTTCGTTGGGTTGATAACTAGTAGCTTGCTTTAATTCCAAGGAATATCTGTCTCTTTGCCGACGCTAACTGGAACCATTACAACTACATGCCACCACGTTTTGTTTTCAACCAGTTGCCTGTTCTCTGTCGATGTGTCGTACACCACCATAGACACATCTGTCTAATGTTCTTATCTTAGTTGTGGCCGCCAACTTATAAAATAATAAAAATAACACTAAAGCCAAAAAATTAAGAAACATAGGTGTTCTTTTCTGATTTGCTACTTCTCCTACCGAATCTGGCTACAAAATCATTACACTACTGGAGAAACCACATTCGGTTCCCCCCTTTAGTCCCGGCCATATTTGGCACCGGGACTAAAGGGAGCATTAGTCCCGGGTCCAATTGGGGGGGGCGCCTGGGGGGCCTTTAGTCCCGGTTGGTGGCTCCAACCGGGACTAAAGGGACCTTTTAGTCCGGGTTGGAGCCACCAACCGGGACTAAAAGGTCCTACAAATATCATCTTCCTCCCCCAGCCCGGCCGAGCCATGAACACAGAGCTCGTTCATGGCGCCGGCCGGAGCATAGGGGAGGTCATGCCCATTTTTTCTCGGATTTTGAAGATTTAGCTCCTCCAAGTGGTCTAAAAGAAGCATATCTTCATCATCTCATCTTTTACGGTTAGTATTTCTTGTTTCATCCTTTATACATAGAGAAATTTGAGTTTTAATGGAATGGAGAAATGGGGAAGTTTTGTTTTTTTAGCACAATTTAGTTTTAATTTATATTTATAGTTTAGTTATTTATCCTAATTCATTTTTTACTTTATTAATTCATATTTGTACTTTAGTTAATTAGTTAATTCATATTTATAATTTAGTTAAGTCATATTGATACTTAGTTAATTCATATTTATACTTTATTTAATTAAAATTTATAATTTAGTTAATTCATATTTAAACTTTACTTAGTTCATATTTATAAATTAGTTAATTCATATTTATACTTTACTTAGTTCATATTTATATTTGAGTTAATTCATATTTATACTTTAGTTAATTCATATTTATACTTTAGTTAATTTATATTAATTAATGTGCCTGTTTTTCTAAAGCAGGCAAGAAACGTACTTTTCCGATTAGTTGGTGCATCTCCCGGCCGGACGATACAAAATTGGTTGTTGCCTGGTCTTTGCCTTGGTCCTTCCTTCGTACTATAGGCTATAGCCTATAGCTCCAAGCCTGCACAGTATAGTACTATAGTGTCAATTAACCTAACACCCTTCCTTCACTACTCTAACTTGAGAGCCACAAAAATGGGCAACAGACACCAGATCGTTACGTACTTCTCCTAGATTAGTAGAATGCGCCGTCATGTATGCACACGCGCGCAAGCATAAAATTTTGACACGAAAACAAGCAACGTAGTAGATGTGCTACTATTGTTAGCAAACACGCATCGCCCTGACACGTACCCTTACCTCTAGTATAACGGTCCAAGCAAAACGCTACGCCAAGATCAACATTGCGGCTGAACTGACAATGTAAAATCATTTCTGCGTCACAGGACTACATGGCAAAGCTCTCGGACTTTGGGCTGGCCAAGGAGGGCCCACAGGGCGACGACACCCACGTCACCACCCGCGTCATGGGGACCCACGGCTACGCCGCCCCGGAGTACATCCTCACCGGGCACCTCACGGCCAAGAGCGATGTGTACAGCTTCGGCGTGGTGCTGCTGGAGCTGCTGACGGGGCGGCGCAGCGTGGACAAGCGGCGGCGCGGGCGGGAGCAGCACCTGGTGGACTGGGCGCGGCCGTACCTGCGCCACCCGGAGCGGCTGCACCGGGTCATGGACCCCAGCCTCGACGGCCAGTACTCCGGCAAGGCCGCGCACAAGGCCGCCATGGTCGCCTACCACTGCCTGCACAGCGTGCCCAAGACGCGCCCCACCATGCGCGACGTCGTCGACGCGCTCGAGCCGCTGCTCGGCATGTGCAGCGACGTGCCCGCGGGGCCCTTCGTCTACACGGCCCCGGCCTCGTCGCCGCCGCCGCTGGCCGAAGACGCGAAGGCCGACGAGGCGGCGACGGCCAGGAAGAAGTGCCAAGCGTCGGCCGTCCACGCCGAGGACGAGCTGCGGACGGGGAGCCTGCGGTACGCGAGCTCGGTGGCGGGGCACAAGAGCTCCTCGCCGAAGCAGAGCAGGGACAGGGGAGCGTGAGGCATCAACGGCCGACGCGTGCGAATTAGCCCATGTGCATTTGTTCCTGACGAAATTGTCAAGTGTATATAGACCCTGTTTAGTTCGCTCGATTCGATCGAATTCGCGCTCTGTTTTATGTATTGAACAACGTGCCCTCTCTCTGTTTTTTCGATTCCCAATGCATTTTTCTACAGTGCATTCGATCGAATTCGCGCGAACTAAACAAGGCCATAGTTGAAGTGTCAGCAAGCTGTATGGTTAAATTGTTCGTTGATTCATTTTTCTTGGTTATCCTGCTCTGGACAACCGAGAGCAAATTGTAGTCTCTATGTTTTCTTTTAGGAAAACAGGATATCCTTTTTCCCTAAACCTTTATGGCTCCCGACTCTGCTTCCGGAGAATAAAGGGAAGATAAGATAATCCATTGCCTCATCAAGTGTGTGATGACATATGACAGAGGGAGATTAGGGTTTCACTCCTGAGTCCTGACGACTCCGTATCTCTCTGCCTTTCCCACTGAAATGAAAAGTTCCAAGGGCGAGCGGGAGAAATAGCAGCTAGCGGTCGCACGCGATCGCGTCGAGAGCTGCTTAGCCTGTGCGTTTGTTCCTGACGAAATTGTGAAGAGCATAATAGCTTTCATCAAGGACGCGAGGTGTACGCTAAATCGTATCTTCTTTTTTTTTTCCTTTACCTTTATGACATATACTACTGCAAACTCTTGCATCCGTAGAATGAAATGAATATAAGATTAGAGCATCTCCAACGGATGGAGAAAACCAATTCATTTTCTCTTTATTTTTTGTTAAAGGAGATTGAGATGGAAAAAACCCTCTCCAACAGATCCCCTTTCCATTCCCCTTTCCCTTTAATTTTTTTCTCAATCCCCTTTAACTCATCTTCTCTCCCCTTTCTAAAGAGGATTTGCCCCTCTCCCCTTTCCATTTCCCCTTTCCTCCTTTCTCTTCTGTGCCACACGATCTCTAGCCAGTAATCCATCCTGGCCGCCCGTTGGAGCCTGACCAAGGGACTCCACACACCACCGCCATGGCCATGGGCGCTGGTGGGCCGCCGCCCTGGCCATGGCCGCGAGGGGTCCACGCGCTGGCCGCCGCCTCGGGCACGGGGGCAGGCGGGCCGTACGTCGCTGGCCAGCCACGAGGCACGGAGGGGACGGCCGCCGTCGCCGACATGCCATCCGCGCAGGCACAGCAGTGCCGCTCGGAGACGCGCGCCGCCTCTAGGTCCACGGGCGCTCGCAGGCAGGAGCGCAGCCGCCAGTCGCCGTCCCTCCCCATCTTGCTGCGCCGTCGGGCCTTGTGCCACCAGGCATCCACGGCACTGCTGCCACGGCCCCGGGCGTGCGCGGGCCGAGCGCCACCGCCGCCGCCGCCCCGTCCGGGCACGCGCAGGCTGAGCGCCGCCGCCGCCAGCGCGGGCACGCGCGCTTCGAGCCCCGCCGCCACCCGGCGCAGGCGCGCGCGTCATGCAGCTCGAGCACGGGCAGGTGAGGAGAGGCAAAGGGAAGGAAGAAGAAGATGACTAAGCCAATGACAGGTGGACCCTGCATGTCATATGAAATGGAAAGGGGAAGGGGATCTACTGTAGTTTCTCTCCTCAATATGTTGAATTATTGAAAGGGAATTCTCCTATAGCCAGAAAAAAGGGAAAGGGGAAAGGGGAATTGTGAGATGCTCTGCCGTCCTCTATGTGTAGTTGAGAACAAAGGTCATTACGCAAATATTTGCTTCATGGAATCCCTTCAGACCAATCAAATTATGGTTCACATCTCAGCTATGTATATCGGTGATGTGCATTTCTCAACTTGCCACAGATAATTTTGAGCCAGCGCCAACCGTTCTTACAACATTTTATGTACAACAAGATATAGCTAAGAGGAGAGGACGCCATGATTGGCACCTCGCAACAATTGTTGCTTTTAATTGTAAAAAAGCCCACTCCCCTTTTGCCAGTCTAGGCACCTACACAACAATACAACATCGCAGATGGATGTAACCCCAATAAAACCTGGGGAACAACAAATCTTCAAGGCAGCCTTACCATATTCATTCTATTGTACAGGCTGTGGATCCTGCTGTCTGAGTAGAAACTGTACTGATGAATAGTGCTGAAGAGATTCTGGAAGATCGACGTCTGAAAAATCTATTGCCGGGATAGCCATTGACAAATCCTCGGTGGAGAATGGTATACTGTAGCAAGCAAGCATCAGAGGTTAGTGAAAAACGGCATACCATATTAGTATATTCCACATTAGCAAACATCTGGCGTAATACACATCAATAAAGAAAGCAAAGTATCTACTGTTGGGAAACAATTTCCTACCTTAAGTCGTCATCTAACAAAAAGGAATTTGACACAAGATTCTGGGTATCTTTGTTGACCATCTCCCGCATTGCAGCAACCACCTAACAATTCTCCTTTTTTTCAGAAATACAAAATGAATCCTAGGGAAGTGTAAAGTTCAAGCCAAAAGGACCTACCTCATTTGATATGCCTAGGGTATTGTATTTGTCATCCCAGTACATCGAGCATATTCTGTAGATTTGGCGAACACTCAAGGACTACATGAAACACCAAAGAATTAATACATTGTTCAAAAATCACTAGTCTGCCATAGATGATGGCCATTGGCCATCTGCAAAAATGTACATGATATTCCATTTCATACCGGGCAAAGATCTTGCCTGATCTCCTCAAGTGTCTTCTTTCTTTTTTGGTGTATAACCTGTGTTATGTAATTAGTGAGAATAGCCCAAGAACAACCAGCAAACAAGAGAGGGTGGGCAGCTTGCAGAATCAATTACCAAAAAACCAACAGCTTGTCTGATATAATTTAGCTCATGCCAAGATGTACCCGCAAACTGAAAAGAACATAAACTTTTGAACAAAACTGAAAAGATTGAAAAAAAAACAAAATGATACTATCGAGTAGTCCTAATAAATGTGTACAGCACATTCCATAGGCCAACCAGTTCCAACAGGGCCTCTTACCAGCAGGATAAGAATGTACAAATGATACTTACCTCTTCTGTGACATCAGTAATCCATTTCTCCAACAATGATAGCCCAGCTTTCACGTATTCTCCATTGGAGAATGTACAACATTCACGTCGGAGAAGAAGGCTGACAAAAGACAGACGAAATTATATTATCCATTGAAACTTTTATAGGTTGTTAAAATAGATATTCCCGGTAATCCATTCCTGTACATTAAATGGCTAGCCTGGCCACACTGTTTGCATGTTCTAATGCATATATACCAAGTACCATATTTTGGAAATGAGGAAACTACCTGTTAAACAACTGTATATTGATGAAAGAGAATAATTGTGTGATAAGTTTACGTATAAAGAAGGATGGCACCTGCAGCAAATACAGATATTAGACTCACATGGACAAGGCATTAAAGCAGATATTAGACACTTGAACAAGGCACTAAAGGCTATCAGTGCCTCTTTGATGCAAAAGATCAATACTTTCTCAAAGCAGGACTAAAATAAGGCTTACATAATTTTCGCGCAATGTATCCATAAGCAAGTCAAGGAAATTGACGATGTTGTCCCAGTAAGAATTTGATGCCGGTTGGGCACCAACCCCAGGTGACTTGGATGCTTTTCCCGGTTGCCCACGTGTTGACTTTGGAGCCTACATGTAATCTCCGGGAGTTACCAAAAGATCTAGTTATCCAATGCAGTTGTTGTTACCAAATTGAAGAAGCAACTACATACCTGGATGCAAACATTGAGAAGAGGTGATATTTCCTTTTTCAAATTATCTCTGAGCTGCCCAAAGATCTTTTCGACACACGCAGTGAGCTGTTGTTTGAATAGTATGGCTGGATACCGCGCATCTACTTGTGGCAGAGAATCACTGCGGCCTACAAGCTTGGAAGGAGACCTTAGCGTCTGGAAAAAAAAAACATAATGTGTTGTTATTCCAGTCAGAAAGCAAAACCATTCTACCCATACACAATTAGCAATACATCAAAGACACAAATATTACCTAGTACTCGAACTAAATTATACAACTATGTTTATGCACAACAGCATGTACAAATTTTGCCATTCCTCATTCTTTTTTTAACTAGAAATTCCCATTAATAGTTGGAAGCAAAGTAGCCCTCAATCTATGCATGGCATGAGGAGGGTAACGGTGCTATATTACAATAGATGTTTAATGTCAGAGTTATGTTTTGGGGACCATGTCTATGTACAAAACAATACTTTCTTTGACCAGTATAGATTAAATATCACTAGAAACAATAACAGCCATGCTCAAATTCCTTACTTGCACTATCTTCCCACCAAGCCCTAGAGCTCCACCACCAGACCGACGAGATGGTGTAGAAAATAATCCATTTGACCGCAGATTCCTCTGCAGAAGGCATAGCAATGCAGAGGTATTGGACAACCAATAAGGTAGTCTCCCATCAGCTTCCTTCCCCTGTAGTGAAACCAAAACATAAAATTCCAAATTGTTACTTGAAGACACACCTTACCCAAACAGGAATATATGGGGTCAATTATTTACCTTTAGGACATCATTTATAGCCTCAATGACATGATCAAAAATAGCAGTCCTCTCTGATTCAAAAGCACGCCAGTGTAAAAGGCATTTGTAAATGATACAGGCTGCAACTGGTTTGCCATCCTTAAATCCTAAATTTTCTTTGATGCATCTTAACAAAATTTCATGATTTTCCTGCATGAAACAATAGCAAATATTGAGATACCTGAATTCTTTATAGACCACAAATGGTCCATAACAAAATATTATAAATTTCATATGAGAACATATCAACTGAACAAAGCACATCTATAACTAAATATCTAGAACAGACAAATTTACCTCATGCCTTTCAACAGGCAACCTTGATCTCCTTGATCCAGTCAAAGTCTGCGAAAGAGGAGCCAGATACTTTGTTGGCGGTGGACTTTCCTACAATATTATTTCTTTTGTCAAATTAAAGCTTTTAGACAAGAATCTGAGTGATTGAACCTATCCAAGTTGAAAGGAAAAAAAACAGCTTACAAATATAAGCTTCGACTCACTGTTGGTAAGCCCGATTGACGCAGAAAATTTCTGCATTCAGAAATCATGTCAGTGAACTAAACAAGAAAAATATGTCGCTAGTTTTGAAAGCAGATAGAGGGTTCACATATCAGTTCTAATTGTATTGTGGTAGCCAGCAATGGAGTCAACAACAAAAGCATGGAACTAGGAAATGGTAGAAAGAAAAATACCTCAGATAATGTCTTTGGAGCTACAGACAAATTGTTCACTGACGGCATATTAAATGCCTTCTGTCTTAAGACAAGATTTTCATTTTCCAAGTTAGTAAGCTTCTCCTGGAATCTGAATTCACAAAACCATGAGCCATCAGATTCTTTTCAAGGGGGACGCCAGAAACATAGACACTACATATTGTTCCAGCATCCAGCAGTTTCAAATACAGATGGCAACACCAAACACATACTTGTCCAAATTTTGCTGTAGATGGCTGCATTTTCCCTCCACATCCTTCAATTTCTCCATTGTATCATCACTACTTTTACGAGCCACAGTAAGTTCGTTCTCCAGTATTGAGTTCTTCATAGATAATGATTCAACTAATCTCTGTAGAATGTAAAAGAGATGCTTCAGCAAAAGTACATAAAATCAAGTCGAGCAAAAACAGAGCATGCTGTAGACTGGAAAAGTGCAGCAGCAAGCATCAGCTTGCCTTAGGCCAATGCAAAGTTACTCTATGACATCACAAAATTTAAGTGTCCTTTAGACAACTATCAGCTTCAGAGTGAGCTCCAGCAAATGCTACAACTATGTAGTGCCCTAGCCCGAGCCAATTCTGTCGATGATAGAATATGATGAAGATAGAAATTATGAAACCTTTAGGTTGGAGTTTTCTTTTTCTGCTTCAGCTGTCATATTGTTTTTACTCTGCAACATAGTGATCTCTCTCAGAGAATCATCCAACTGCTTCTGGAGCAACAAATTTTTGTCATGTTCATTTTGAGCAGCTGACTTTGCGGCAGCACATGCTGCGCTTAATGATTCAATTAATTTGTCACGCTTCAATATTTCTGATGACTTTGACTCTTCACTGGCAGCCTGCAAGTTCAACCACCAGGTGAATATAACAAAAATATGAGAAATCAAATCAAGAAAATTTACAATAGTAATTGATGTAGCAGCTGACGCTTCTGTCAAATGTAATATAATGTTCCGAAAATTCACAAAAATAACCTATTTCAAGGCCCTGAAAATAGTAATACTTATGTAGACAAACTTGGCCCATTGACAGATACATAATTTTAAAGCACAATCCAAGGACTGGTTCCAACAAGGGTTCAGAAACTGTCTTCGGCCTTTTTTTATTTCACTATGTATTACAAAAAACGATGTTTCAGACACCCATTAGAAGCCTTGTACTATTTATTTCTGTAACTATATCGACTCTGAAGTTTCACTTTTTATATACTTTCCAGCTCTCCACAAGGTGAAGTAGAAGCCCTTCCTGTCAGTTAATATTACTAATATATCTGACAGAACGTAAAAAGCTTTAAATGCATATAAAAAATAACTGGCCTAATATAAGCACAAACAACACAACACTATCAAATAATCGGGACACGTTAGAAGAATACGACAAGTAATGTTAACAAATAATACACTAATGCAATAAAGTGGCTCATAATATTTACCCGCAATCTCCTTTCAAGGGTAAGTCTTAAAGCAAGATCGTCCATCTTTTTCTCAAGCTTATTCTTTGCCTCACGCAATGCACCAGCTTCATTTGCAGCCTATCACATAAACCATCACATAAGAGAATTCCCAACACATTACAATATTTAAAGAAAATGAGAACCAAATTCAAAATAACTAATGCAGGTTCCAGTCATTTACGGAGCCTTGCTGCGCAAAAAGATAGAAATTTGGCAAGTGCCGAGGAAATATGGAATAAATTGCTCTGACTACTTTTAGGGTTCTTGCTTGATTACAATGGATAGTGCTGTTGTGCTTATATAGCCAGCCATCTAACAAACCCAAGACTAACTTGACTCCTAAGCAAATATCCTAACCGACTCATTTAACTTATCTCTATCCTAACAAACCAACAATCCAATCCAAAGTACTGTCCATGCGCAACAGGAACCACATGAACAGTACACCCTATCCCTGCACCGCTCTGGACTAGTGGGCCCAGGCTCTAGGTCCCACTACCCTAACAAGGATACAAACCAAAGAAATTACCATTTTGAGTCTCCTTAGCTCCCTTCTTGCATGCTTCTGTCTCCAAGCACACTGAATTGCCACGGTAGCTTGCCTGTAATGCTGGAAAAGCATTACAACCTTCCGCCTTCTCCATGTAGACTGCAGTTTTCCCATACCATAAATAAATAACTTGCCATTGCTTACTAACATCACATTTTTTTCATCACTGAACAAGAGAGAGGAGGGGGTTGCACCTGTATCACTGTAGCAGCCTTATGCTCCCTAATGGCTGAGAAATAGCGACGAGCGATAAACCCTCTAATATAAGACTGAATAAGCAGAGCTGCCAAACATGCTTGCAGGTGAGCTCGACGTAGCAGCCATCTTCGGGCATACTTCTGAATAATTATGGCTGCTGCTGTTTCTCGTCTGATCGCATACATCTTTCTTGCCAAACAGCCTAATTAGTGAACAGAAAGCATTAACAATTTAGTATCAGAAAAAGCATCCCATTCTCAACAGAGAACTCAAGATGATCAATCGTGCAATGAGAAGGGTTGACTCTTCCCCCAACAAATAAATTATCAAACTCGAGTTGAATTAATTAAAGTAATATACTTTCTGCAACAAAAACAATTTAACTATTAACAAAATGAGCTATGTCAGTGAAAAGTTTGGTAGCTTTTGGGTAGTCATAAAATTTCATACTTGTCATGAAGGATTCTTACAAGAACCAAAGGATAAGTTTTCCCGTTCGGGTCAAAAAAAAGTTTTCCCGTTATACCTAGGCCATTAATTGTTTTTCTGTTGTACTAGGACATGAAAATAATGCATCTAATTCCACTTCATTTGGAGGAAAAAGAAATAAATTTTGTTCTTCACTTTTTGACTATGTTGCTTCCAGAAAAAAATGTAGTAGCATGATAGGCCCACGTGCTTACCTCTGCAATATGCTTGTACAGATATTGAAGCCTCCCTTGTTTCCACAAATTCTTTGCGTGTGATAAATGTTCTGAAACGGGATTGAATGTGCCGTGCAGCGTTGTCCAAGACCTCAGCACGACGCATATCTAATATGGCAATTTGACCAGCTCTAAGGAACACCTTTGTTCTACCAAGCTATCATTTAAAACAAAATGTCAATATATTTCTTTAATATCTTTCCCACGATTAACTCAATCATATTATCAAAATCAAATATTTCAGTTTCAATTTTCTTTCTCAAGCACACAGGAGAGCTGCACATCATTTCATTAATAAGAACAGTATAACATAAAATACCCAAACAACACACAAACTACTAAACTACAGCAGTGAAAATGGTAAGACGGCCAACAGAAAACACTAGAACCAAGAGATCATAGACTACCTAGCAAACAAGTTCTGAAGATCCTTAGCACAGCAGCACTAACAATTTCACATATAATGATGGTGTGTTCTGATTTCGGAAGAATTGGATGTTTATATAAAACAGCAGTGCTGTCATTTTCAAATAAAAGATCTAAACCTTATACAGTTGCTTGAGATATATAAACAAGATCCAGTCGTGTAAACAGGCGTAATTCATTTCTATCATCTAATCATCACAAAACTTAAGTACATTAAACAATTGAATCTCAGCTGAGCAGATTACTTGAAAATTATCAAGCTTCATCTTTTCAAGAATCCCCTTTGTCAGTGTTCTTTCATCGTAACTGCACAAATAAAATAAACAAAATATCAAATAAGGTGACACATTGACAAACAGCAACCATTCTTCTTTAAAATATACAGACATTATAAACTCCCAGCTTTTACTATCCTACTACAATGAAATTACTACAATAGTGCTGCTCAATTAAACTTTACAAATCATCAGGCGATGCCACAGTTCTCCGCGCTATACAGTGTAATAAGTTTGGACCAGAAAAAGACTTGTTTCAAGCAGAAACTTCTTCGGTAAAGGGGAGTCAGATGATTCAAGTGGAGTTTGTTGTTACGTATCAATAAGCCATTATGCAGAGTTTTTCAGGCCGCAAAGAAAAAAAAAACTCCCATAAATTTCCATGTCTTTATATAACTAGTTTCTTGAAGGATATAAGAGATACCTCCCAATCATCAACTCTGGAACTAGAACAGCAAACCGATCAACAAATTCAGCATAAGTTCTTCTGGTAGGATAGCCAGCAAGACTAATACGGACAGCCTCTAAGACACCCTGTCATGTCACCAAGTGATAATTATAATGTAATGTCAATTAGGAAAACATGAATGTACCAAAATATGGAGTCAAAAAACAATGAAGCGTTAGTTAAGTACTAATTCCCTCCAACCAAAAATAAAGTATAATCCTAGGAAGCATGAATTTTTTGCCAACAATATTTCTATCAATATCTAAACTATCATTTTTTCTTTTTTGCAAACCTGAACGGCGGAAACTAATGATCAAACTATTTTATGACCGGGATGCCAAATTGCTAGTCTTTAGCAAAATGATGAACAGCTCGACAGAGTTTAATGGCCATCAGAGAACATATGGTGGAAATATGAAAAATTATGTCAATGAAACTCATAAATATGGTCCAGTTACTTCCCAAACGTCATAAATACAGTATGCCAACCTCATAAATCCACATAAGTTTATCGACCTATTGCACGAAAGTATAACTTAAGCAAAAAGAATCAACTTTTATCTTCAATGCCTAGTGCGAGCAGCAAACATGACAGTCAGCGACAAATTGCTATATGGGCAGATTTACTGAGTAATAAAACAATAAGAAAAAAATAATATTGCTTTAGTGTATGCTTCAGTGAACGTTCTTACCCCACATCGCAGTTGATGCAAGACACTTTGATTTTCAAAAAGCTGGGGTCGATTGGCAGAGTTGGGCTTTACACAGCGTACATAGTGAGGTTCAGTAGAGTTTAGGGTTTCCATGAGGGCTTGCAGTTGGAGCTTCAAAAGAAGTAAAAAAGAAACATATGAATCAGAAGAATCAAGAAAATTGAGTAGAAAGACAATAAATCAGTGTCTTAGTTACATGTACAAAATTCATAAAACATAGGGATCAAAGAAACGACAAATGGAAGAAGCATAACTCAAATGCAAAAAGGAAAGAGGCAATGAACTTTTTATTAATACCTTAAATCTGGAAGCAACTGAAGAAAACTTATACGAGGATCTTATAGATTCTTCCGGCAATGAAGTGAAAAGTCCAGAAACAAATGGGCACATTGAAGACGATAGAAGATTGCAGTGCTCTGCAACAATATAATCCCGGTTTTTTTCAAGAAAAGAATCTGTTTGATATGTGACCTGCAAATAGCTGGATGTTATTATTACAAATACAGTAACAATTAGTTGCAATACCTTGTGATCCTGGCTTACCTTCCCAGCATAGTGTGAGATGGTAAAATCTGTTTCTGAAAATTTTGTCTTCTCAAGCCTAGGATGGGAAGAGAAGTTTCTGAACATCTTTGTTGCAAAGGTCTCATGAGTAGATTTTGGAAACATGCTGTAAATATGAAATCAAAGTTGAGGACAGTGAATCATTATATATAAATGTTATATTCCTGGAAAACAAACAGGCAGCTTACCAAGCTTCATCCAGCAGTGCAATTATTCCAATCGGTTTCTGCTTGGAGGGCATAGAATACAATTAATTCCAGTTTACAAAATGTTTTTGAGAGCATCTAAGAGGATGAAGGTAGTAAAAGAGAACACATGTATATCAGCAGACTCCATACATCTAGCCATGGTTAAGGGGGTTAAAATGATAAAACAATTACGTGCCAGGAATAAGCATGACCAAATGAATGAACAGACATGGTAGCTGCGCTAAGTAGAGCTTACACTACTGATATTGCAAATATTAACAGCATCCTGAAATAAAAATTCTTGCTCATATGTCTGCCACAGTAAGCATATACTCTAAATGTTTTTAGGCAGGGTTCTTAACGCATACCCAACCCAAAGTCGCCACAGGATGCCTTAACCACCTTAAGAACCTTGCTTTAAGGAAATGGAAACATATAGCACTCACATAAACCAGATTACTACCAACCATTGTACAGGACTATAAGCACACAAATAGTTTGAAGACCTACAGTTGTATAATCTTAAAAGAAAGGCAGAGATCATCAGATCGACTTGACCAATAATATCCATAGCATGCAATAACATCCTACACAGTTCAAACCTATACCATAAAATGACCAGGAGAAACCAAAAAAAATATACCAAAAATAGAGACACCACAAGCTAGATGATTATACCAAAAATGGAGACACCACAAGCAATAAACTGGGGCACCATAAGTGGGGCTAAACAGGACTCAATGTGGAGGACACCGCAAATGTCATACCAGTGCTGGCAATCAATGAACGTGCCAAAAAATCTCAAAAAATGGTGATTCTGTCATGCAGTAATGCTCAAGGCAGAAGAGTGGTGACTGATCCTAGCATCGCTGGTGCAGGACGTAACAGAGTTCAAAGCCTGACTCAAGAAATTGCAAATGGATAATTGAATGCATGTACAAACAGATAAATGCTAGGTGGTGATAATACAAATACTGCACAACAATGATATATGAAAACATAGTTCAATGGAAAGATAAACAGTCATTTAACAGCTATCACACTAAAAACAAATCAAGGTTATAGAGCACAGATCACTCAGCCTATATCAATAAGTAAAGGGAAAGAAACAACCTTTTCAATCAAATCCAGCACATCCTGATTGTCAATGAACTCAATGTAGCTCCAGTTAATTTCCTCACTTTTGTACTCCTCCTGTTCCATCTTGAATACATGCTGAGGGAAGACATTTGCAGCAACCAGTGTCAAAGAAGCAAGTCAATTAAAGAGAACATCCTTCTAATCATACGGACAGATATAGGACATGCCTCATTGAAGTGTTGCTGAAGTTTTTCATTTGCAAAGTTAATGCAGAACTGCTCAAAGCTGCACAGGTAAATCAAGGAGCATCATTAAAAACTAGTTAGCAATGCAAAATCATATTCAATGTGATGGCTAATAACTGCATTAATTCACAAATATTTCACCAAATCATAGTAATAATGTGTGAAATGCATGAGCGCGCACAATGACATTTTCAAGATAATTCAGGTACATTGCCTATAACAACTTGCTTGGGACTCAAGCCTTTTGTTGTTATTGCTGTTGTAGTGGTGGTGGTACATTGCCAATAGAATGCCATAAGTAAACAATTAGCTAGGCTTGGCTCTTGCATTCATTTGGACACAAGAATTACATTGATATGAAATATAGCACATAGCTATAAGTGAAAATGAAAATAAATGACCTGTTGTTTTTGAAGCTTTCAAAGCCATAGATATCCAAGACACCTATTTGTACCTTGGAATCAACATCTTGACCAATTGACTTATTAATATTCTCGACAAGCCTGAAAATGGTTTTGAAATAGTGTTAAATAGATCCATGCCAATATGCCATTACAACTTTCTCGTTTTTTGAAAAATACCACTATAAAGGTCGAAATCAAGCCAGTGCATAACAATTTGCCTCTTATTTGAAACATGCCACTGACATACGTATTTTACTTGTATTTTGCGCATATTGGACAGAAATGCCCTTATCTTCAACCTAGCCATCTCTTGATCCCCACTCAGAACCACGCTCATATCTGCCGACATCCACCAACTGCCGTCATCACCTCTGCTCCCCTCATGTGTGCGCTCTCAGCCTACAGGTATGCATTCCATCCCTTCGTCCTCCTAGGTCCATTCAAGCATTTCCAATTTCTAGCACCTCAAACAGCATGAGGACGCCCGGATCAGTGAAGTCACCTCCATTGATGAGGATCCCAGGCTCGTCTCCCACAAAAAGATATTTTGACCTGCAACAGTGGGATGGCAGTACAACCTCCATCCTCCATGATCGGCCTTCCCAGTGACCAGGAACACCATGCCCCACGCTCCTTGTTGGCTCTTTCCAATGGACTTCACAAGAAGGTTAAGTCCACAGCACTCCAGCCAGACTTGATACATGTTGTTGTCGCCACTGCAGTAGATCTAGTTCCTCAAGGCTTGGCGGTGTTCATGGAGAATCACAGAGGTGCCTAGATCTGGCTACTTCCATGGGCACAACGGGACAGCGCTTAGCCAGGCTTGACTACCTGTGCTGCAGCCGAGGGCTCTGCCAGACCTTTGCTGGCCTCAAGGCAGTTGAGCCAATGGGGTTGTTGCTGGAGCAAGAGCTTGGTTGTGGCAGCCCATGGAGGATGGAGACTAACCAAGGGACATAGGTGTGCTGGAGAAAAGTCAAGGGCATTCTCGTCCAAATTTTTACATAATGGCATGTTTCAAACAAGAGGCAAATTACAATGGTACTGACCCCATCGACCTTTGTAGTGATATCCTCCAAAACTAGAAAAATTACAATAAATCATAAACATTATTATAGAAGAAAATACCAGTCAAATAGTCTTGCATATACAGTCTTCGCTAGAGCATCACGATTAGCGGCGGCAGCGGCACAGTCTAATTCTTTAACAATTATTCCTTCACGAGTATGTATAGACCGGCTACATAATGTTGAGACCAATAGGTCTGAGTCACACCTGTTTCAAGAACCAAAAAGGAAACTATAAGCAGCAAATTCAATTAAAGTACACAACAGCATTATCTGTCACATCTCACTTCCAATACATGCGATAGTGTCTGCTACAAGAAAATGGGAGTACTAACAGTCCATCATACTTTATACATGGAAACATAATTTGGCCTGAACAAGAAAAATGGTGCACGTACATTATTCATTAATGTGCATTTTCAACATGTTTGCCAGATTTAGAGTTCCACAGAACTTCTAGTCTTCTATGCCTATAAACAGACAGCATGGATGCTGACCATAGAAACCAGTTTAAATTATCTATGGTGCATGTTCAAGATGAGGTTTGGAAATTAACTATTTTTGGGTGGATATGGTATCATGTGCTTGTCTTCGCCTAGGACAAATTAAATAATAATTCATATAATCATTTAGCTCAATTCCACCCAATGCATCTCAAACAAAAACACAATTGTGGAAACGATAATTCCAGAGAAACAAAAATTATGAAAAAAGAAGGGGGAATATTTTCCCCTAAAAAATATCAGGATTGTTGATGCAAAAAAAAACATACATAAATAAGTTAGCTGCCGTTTGGAGGTGAAATTTTGAAGTTGAATCCTTAATTTTTGAAGAATCTGAATCTTTTCCTGGGACAAACTCAATATTGCCAAGATGAAGAATGGCCGCCAATGTCCGAAATATAGCATCCTGAAGAAAGTACAAAATGCAGATTCATTTTTCTAAAATATGCATACAGAACTGCACATAAGAGTATTACAACACGATTCTGTGAGGAAGATGTTTTCAAGTAACAACTAGGTGTGATAGTATCAGATAAGGAACCTGATCTTTTCTGCTAATCCCAACAATATCCATTGCTCTTTTCGTCTTCCAGTACTCATCTTCATTGTTTGTCCCTTCCAAATCATATGTCTTGCTTTGATTCAAGTAATGAAAACTGCTTGCATGCCCAAGCTTGTACAGATCGGCATCCTTTAAAGATAAACATTGCGTGTCAAAATTAACCTTACTACAGCATTGTATCATAACGTGTATTTTACAACCAAATGAGTTGGAAAATACTAAATTGGAAGATAATAAATCACATCACTATGTTAACGCACACAAAGCCCTGGAATAGTGTGTCCTCCAGAATAAGTGCAAAGTAAAACAAAGGAAACTTTGACCAGTGGTTTCCAGAAAAAAAAAAGTATTAATGGCCACGTAAAAATGGTATTAGCGGTTTTGTGGCTAGTATGCTTTCGTATTTTTCTGATTTTGCATAGATTTAAGAAAGATAGGATACTGGTATCCCCATATGGATATATGTGTCCATAACAGCACAGGGTAAATGCATCTGAAACATGCCAGGGAAGAATCAGAGTATGAATCTAATGATGGATCAAAAAAAAATAGTGCTCCAATACGCCTTTGAGTGATTTAACAAAATATCCCCATTGTAAATTGTTTAATTCCTCATCATGCATTCCACCTTTTGCTGTAAGCTTTCCTATGAACTTTTTTTTTTTTGAGAGGAATACCCCAAGGGAGACCCCTGAGGTGCAGGTGCGGCACCCAGGGTTCAGGGTTCGAACCCTGGGTGGGAGCACTCCGGCCAGTGGCCTTTGCCACTGCGCCGTGAGCCCCTTCGCTGCTTGCCTATGAACTTAATCTCCTAATTACAATAAAACAAGAAAGAGAGGTGTAAGATACTTGTTCCGTCCTTCCATTGATGTCACACTTTCAATGTTTGCATGGGTCACAGGGTAATAGAATAATGTTGTAGCCTTGTTGCCTACTAGTCACAAGGTTACAATAAGGTTTTTAGAACCGAAGGGAGTACAACACTACACTGATTTTCTTTACGAATATAATAATATATAAATATGATTTATACACATTTCAGCAACACCAGAACCTCAGAACAAACACCAACAAAATTGCATGAACCAGTATAGTAACATAAAAGCATTTAAAAGTTCATAAAGTCAAATTAACACGCCCTCTGTTTTTATTTGCATGTCGTATTAGGCTTCTTCTAAGTCAAACTTGGCCAACTTTGATCAAGTTTATCGAAAAAAGTACTAACATTTACAATGTCAAATTTGTTTCATTGAATCTACTATGGAATATATTTTGATAGTGCATATGTTAGTATAGTTGTTGCTATATTTTTCTATAAATTTGGTCAAAGTTGGCCTTTGGCTTAAGACAAACCTAATGCGATGTGTAAATACAAAACAGAGAGAGTAGCTTATGATGGGGGATTTCGTAGGGCTGTAAGTTGCAAAACAAACATGGGTAACTAAGTTCGAGTATGTCTTTAAAAAATTCATCAGGCAACTATCAAATCCATAGGAAAATGCCAATTTTGTCACTTTGAACTAATAGGGTGCACAGAAATAATAAATGATACAATAGAAATGCTGGTATTTGGTAGAGGTACCTTTCCAGAAGCACACAATTGGTAGAAGCAATGAAAATTCCTTTCAGGGTCAGTAATTTGCACAACACGGGACCTTTCCAAAAGATAGGTCCTAATAGCAGCTCCAGATATTCTACCACTTGCATCAAACTGTATCTCGACGAATTTTCCGAATCGACTGGAACCAAGAAAGCATTAGGGTTACAGTACGAAAAAAGAAAAGGCGGTCGAAAAGGTTAGATGATACAAATTAAAGAAGAACTTGTGTGTTATCTGGATAAAGAACACACAGGAACCATCGCACAATATCAACCAGCACTGAGAGAAACCTCACCTTGAGTTGTCGTTCCGAATTGTTTTCGCATTGCCAAATGCCTCCAAAAGAGGGTTTGACTGTTGCAGGGAACAAATTAAGAAATATTAATATAATGATATTATCAGCAATAGAAACAGACAATGCATAATGAGCAAAAAGATAGATGGAGAACTCTTAGTTTCCATAAATTACAATGGAGACACTGGTAAAACTTACTTCTAGAACCTGTTGTTCAACGGTTCGATCATCAAGAGCAGCTCTGCCACCAACAAAGGTAAGATACTGCATAATAAGTTTTGTTGTTTCAGTTTTGCCAGCACCACTTTCACCACTAACCAGGATGGACTGGCTCCGTGATTCATTCACCATAGCCCTAGTCAAATCAGCCAATGTCAACAAAACAAATACATTGTATAGAAACAGTGCCTTGCAATTCAATCACACTGCGACCCCTACCTGTATGATGCATCAGCTACTGCAAAAACATGTGGACTCAACTCCCCTAATCGGACACCCTTATATTGCTCCATCATGTACTCGTTATACAGGTGAGGCAGCCTCGTAAAAGGATTAACAGCAATCAAGATGCTTCCGGTGTATGTCTGTCTCAATAAAGGTTAAAGGCATTGTAAAAACTAGTCCAGAACTAAAGTGCCAAGATTAAATTAAATGTATCCATGAAGCCATGCTAATCAGTGGTGCAATGAAATCACAATTGATTATTACAGGATACTAAAATTCTTAAGCAAAAGAACACGTTGACAACACAAAATGGACAAGTAATAAATAATAATATACGTGAAAGAAACAACAATACAAAATGAATAATTAGGGCAGCTCCAGCGGCAGACTACATCGCCAGCCCCGTCTGACGTGGAGAAAGGGAGGAGAAAAAATGGTCAATAGCGATGAACTTGTCGCCAGTCGGTTTCTCGTGGCCCGAGGTGACAAGAGATGAGCAGGTGGGCCCAAGCAGTAGAGAGACTATAAAATAGAATGCTTTTTCTTCTGTCAGCTGCATATAACTAGCTACATCGCCCGTGCCCGCTGCAGTTGCCCTTATGTTCTATAAATAAACTGTTCATTATTCATTTCTATAAATAAACTGCAAAAGGATAATTATTATACCATGAATTAATTGGAGCTCAAAGCCATTGAGATGGATGCATCATTATTGTGTTCACATGGACAAATGATTTTGCCTTAATGGATCAGACTATCAATTGCCGACGTTTTTATTCGATTCCAACAGATTCAGCAGAAATTCTACCAAATCCGAAATATGATTAAGACATCTGAAAATCAGAATCCGAGAATGCGCTAAGGAAAAGTTGCTCCGCGTAAGCAATATGGCATTGAAATTTAAACATGTAATTGGAACTATTCAGCTTCATAAATTTGAAGAGAGAAAGATACTCTCTGGATAAGCAACTCGCCTACATTTCAATTAGGTTAAAATGCAAATCACCACAGTAAATAAAACAGTGCAGGTGAACCACTTACATATATTTCATTCAATGCATATCTTTTCTTCAGATTGTAAAGAACACCTGGTTCGTTCAGATATGTCAATTTGGTCATGTCATCAACATGACCCCCACCCAGGTCTTCATCTGTATCCCTGGGCAATAATTTCTCTGGCGAAACGGTAATCTGCAAACAACGAAGGGAAAGACTGAGCTAATCAAATCAAGTTACAGACATTTATCATGAAATCGAACTTTGCAGCTTGTGCTATCAACCCCAAAAGACTGTCACGCAGGGTGTTGCTTCCAACTGAATAACTCAACAAGACCTCAGTTGGAACATAACTGATCATAAGTTAATAACATAAAACAAAAAGAGCAGATTACACAAGTAACTTGAATAGTGAGAATCTGAACTAAGGACGCAAGTATTGCTAAACTTGAGGGAGCTGTCCAGGAAGACAGCGTCAACATAAGTTCTCGGTTTGCCCACTGTATATTAAATTGCGAGTCAGAGGTAATCCAGGCAACTGGTCGAACACGCAGAGTTCAAAAGTTATCAAATATAAGAACCGAAAATGTAATACATCAAAGCTTCGAACCACCGCACGGAATGAGGCGAAAGCGACACGAAGGGTGGGAGGATAGAAAGCTGAACCTTCTTCCGCTGGCTCGTGAGCACGACGACGGCGCGCTCCTTCGCCTCCGCCACCTCCGCCTCCACCCATCCCTCCCCCTTCTCCTCCACCCAAACCTTCGACCCCTTGCGGTAGCTCATCCCGCCGAAACCCTAGGCTCCCGCCGTCTCACCGAACCATAAGTCCCGCAGCGGAAACCAGTGGCGGCGAGCACGAGGTGAACTCAGCGGGCTCCGGCGCTAAGTTGGGGCTGGACGGCGGCGCCTATCGGAGCTCCGATTAGAGCGGCGGCGGCCGCTGCTGCTTCGAGCGCCAAGACAAAGCATCAAGTTGGGGGGCTTCAAAGAGGAAATCCGAAATCTCGAATTGTGCGGGCTGGTGACTGCAAAACTTCGCGCAGATGTGGCACCGGAATTTGAACGGGCCAGGGGCGGATACGTCATTTCAGCCTCCGTGGAGGGCACGGGGCCCGGGCATATCAAGGCGTTGCGCAGGGGAGCGGGCCAGTGGGGGGCGTGGGGCAGAGGCGTCTTTCTTGGGAGAGGAATTGTGGTGGGCCCACCGGGAAGTCTGGTCTGTTCAAATCGAACGGTCCGAATTACTTTAATCGTTTGAATATGGAATGCTTTGCTCAGTTAGGTCCCTAATGTCGTCTGTATTTTCGAAATCCGCCAGATGCAGTCAAAGAGTATGATGGGATTGCTGATGAACCGTTGTAATTCACCGGTCTGAAAGTTTATCTTTGAATATCTTTGAATTTGAGGAAAACACGGTACACACAAATTGTTTGACAATGAATTCTAGTATTAGGAGAACATTTCAATGTACTGTCATGGCGTGTTTGTGTCTAGAAGAAATATCAATCAAATGCTATTTTCAAATTTAAAAAGGCTCAGTCATAACATGATATACTTTGGTTTATCGAGCGTAGTGGGGAAGCAAGGATTGACCTAATAGCACGAGGCAAAATGTCCTATACAAACCCGGGTAGCTGGGGTGTGACTTTTTGCGCTCAATTTAAAATGAACGTAAGGCGTGTCATGTACATATAAAGTTTAATTATTCCATTTATCATTTCATGTGAAAAATTCCTCAGGGAGCTATAGACGGAGAGTCGTAGAGTCAATAATTCAATATTTCGTAATGGTTATTTATATTTCAAAAATAAATAGAATGACATAAGCAACCATTTGGAAGATTATACTGCGAGAAGTCTGGTAAAAGAGAACGGGCATCTGTTTTAGAACTTTGATGTCCACTAGCCAAGCAAAAAATAAAACCCCAGTCCGTAGACACAAGCACAGAAGTAGTTGTTCAGCGTGGTCCTTGCCATAACTCACAATAGCAATGGCAAGTAAAAATATACTCTTGCTACCCGTTCAAATTTCAAACACGAGATAGCGCTACGTCCGCTACGTGCCTAAAAAATTCACACTCCGTTTTGTTTTGCCCACGCGGCAAAGAGCACGTGCTTCGCAGGGCCCTTCGATCACAACGCGGTTGACGGCCCAGATGCACAAGAGAGCGCGCGTTCAAAACCAGGCCCAGTGAACCGCGCCGCGATTCGCTCCAGTGGCCAGAGCCCAGAGGCCACGGACCTTACGAGACCGTTGAGGGCCGCGCATCTTTTTTTTTTTTACCTATCCTTGTTTCAGAAATTACAATTTTACCGTTGAGAGCCATCCCCCAAACAAGCCAATATTCTTTGGCGCGGCGTAACTTTGACCTGGCCGGCGAAGCGGCGAGCCACGTAGGACGCATGTGTTCTGGCTGCGGCTGGTGTATGCGACGCGTTGTCTCACTGAGACTGGGCCCCACATGCAGATGACGGCCTCCAGCCCTCCACGTGGCGTTTGCGATGGTGTCGTGGCCGATGCGGTCCACGGGCTTGCGTGCGGTGGACTGGTTCGCCAGCGCCCAGCGGTGGACGTGCATTCGGGGAAGCTGTGCACGCTAAGGAAAGCTTTTCCTTGTTGCTACTACCTTTTTAGCCTCGCGATTTCTTCACTTGCCGGTAACCATTTACTATCAAGTCCTTTTCGCACCGACCATTAGGCCGAGTACGTCCAAAATAGCGTGGTTCCTAAGAGATAATCACAATCGAATGAAGATGGATCGGGACACAGAACATACCTGGCATAAAAGTCAAGATGCTAAAATGCTTTTTTAGAAGGGTTTTAAGAAAAATGGGCCCTTGTGTTTTTTGTCATTTACCTAGCGGACATCCAGATTTACACACTGCATATATAAAAGGAAAAAAGAGAAGTGATCCACACGCTGTACGTCAGGTCCGGAACTCTAGCCCAAGAAAGAAAACAGCCCGTGCAGGAGCAGTGGGCTCTTGTAGCAGCCCAGTTCTGAAAGTACAGCCGGTCTTAAACACGCGGGCCCGCCAATGATCTACTCATGAGCTTCACTTCGCTAATTTTAGGCCCCGTGTAGTTCACGCACTATGCATAACGCACGTTCCCCAATACGCTTTTTCTCTCTGTAAATACTATGCATAACGCAAAAACACTATGCATAACGCTGCATCTAAACACCCCCTTAGCCAGCGAATGGCATCCGATCCTGCTCACTGGTCAGGAGTCGGTGACTACCAGACGTAGACATTCTTTTCGTTCTCAATGTTGAAGCGTACAGATTTTGTGTCCTCCTAACTCATACCCAGTGCTTGCTTGCCAAGAGATTATCGCCGGTTTATTTATCTTCTTTACCAAAAAGAGAGCTCATCGAATGCGTGCCGGCAGCCCCAGAAGGAACATTGAGACGTTGGGACCTCGGCTCGGTGACGCGACAGTACCGACTTTTTTTTTTTTTGCTTTTTGGCCCTTTTCGGAAAAGAATATCACAAATAGACCCTTTGCGGAAAGAATTTCAAAAATGGACCCTGGGGTCAGCGCCGTGATTCACGGCGCTGAGCTATAACGTCTCAGCGCCGTGAATAGCGGCGCTGAGGTCCACACCACGTGGATACGGCTTGACCGTCGTGGCGCTGACGTGGCGCCTGACCTCAGCGCCGTAGATCTCGGCGCTGACCTCAGCGCCAAGATCTGTGGCGCTGAGTTCGGAGTCCGACCAAACCAACAGAGGGAGGTTGAAGGGAGATGAGCCGTCCGTTCTGGAACGGACGGATCAGACAGCACCGTGGCACCGTAACCGAACACTTCTCGTGATGAACAGTATTCTCGTGAACAGTACCGATGAACAGTATTCTCGAAGAACACTGTAGCATGAACAGTATTCTCGAAGAACACTGTAGCATGAACAGTATTCTCGAAGAACACTGTAGCATGAACAGTATTCTCGAAGAACACTGTAGCATGAACAGTATTCTCGACGTGGACGACGACGAAACGCTCGGACTGGGCCTTGCGGAGCACGGCAGGGCCGGGGGCGACGTCGGGCGTGCCCTCCTCCGAGCTGTCGCAGTCCTCCTCCGGGATGGAGGACAGCACGCCGGCGGCCCGGCGGCGGCGTACAGGGACGGCGGCGGCGCGCGGAAGAGCGGCGGCACGAGGAAGAAGAATGAGACGGCGGCGGCGCGCGGAAGAGAAAGGCCAGGGGGCTGAGCTCAGCGCCGTAGATCTTGGCGCTGAGCTCAGCGCCAAGATCGGCGCTGACCTCAGGCGCCACGCCAGCGCCACGACGGCCCAGCCGTATCCACGTGGTGTGGACCTCAGCGCCACTATTCACGGCGCTGAGACGTTATAGCTCAGCGCCGTGAATCACGGCGCTGACCCCAGGGTCCATTTTTGAAATTCTTTCCGCAAAGGGTCTATTTGTGATATTCTTTTCCGAAAAGGGCCAAAAAGCAAAAAAACTGCGGCACGCCACGCCGCGCCGCGCAGGAAGCAAGCAAAAGCCTCTGCGCCGTCGGTCGCTCGTGGCTGCCGCTCCCTCACCGGTCACCACTCACCACTGCCCCTGACCACCATCAAAATCACCACGAAAACGCATGAAAAGCTGCGTGCGACAGGCCCCTTTCCCTCGACGCGACACGGGAGGCAGCGCTGCTCCCCCCTCGCCCGCGCTCCGGCCCCCGGCCCCTTCCACACCACGTCCAACGTCTCCCACTCTCCATAGTCCATACCCCCGGCGTGTCTGCGCGAGAGCGCCCGCGCCCGCGGGTCACGAGGAACTCGCTCGCCCCTTGGCTGTTGGCTCTTGCCTGCCGCCCCGCCACGCTGCCAGGCTAGTCGGCAGTGGCTTTGGCCCATGCCATCACCGCGCTGTTGCAGTTGTCCCCCATCAATCATTCGCACGGACACAGGGCCCTACGGCCCCTGCCGAAGTATGTAGTATGTACCCATCACTGACACTCCACGAGGCAATCAGGCAAGGTCCTCCATGCAGAGGGCCCGGTCCGGTCCCCTTGGATTCAACGGTGAAACCCGAGACGCAAGAGAAGAAAAAAGAAATTACAGACGCAGCATAACTAACCATGCAGCGGCAGGGTAATACAAGCAGGCAAGCAGCAGTGCAGTGCTGCAATCGCCAGGGAATCACAGTGGCATGATCCAGGAATAGGAAGGCCCAGGATGATGTAACAGTAACACTGCCCAGAATGATTCTTCAGCCTTAAACAGTGCTCTGATTGAGCACAGCAGAATTGTCCCAGATGAACAACAGAACACGTCAGTAAAAAGCAGCCTGCACCAAACTCCATTCCTGCAGCCTGAACTCCTTTAGTTGCGTTTCGATTTTTCCCAACAAAACAATCTACTTTAGGGCCTGTTTATTTTTCCCAACAAAACAATCTACTTTAGGGCCTGTTTAGTTGGAAAAGTTTGAGAAAGTTTGAAAAGAAAGTTACCATTGGGAAGCGTGTTTTGTGAGAGGGGGCACGGTTGTCAGTGTGAAAAAAGTTACCACTTTTTAGTAACTTTCACCGAACTAAGCAGGGCCGGTACACTTTGCATTGTCCAAACCAACAAATTGGAATAACAGAAAAAAAAAATAGCTAGGAGTCCCAAGAAAGAGAAGGCAGCATGTTTACAGACTCACTGGGCCCCAGATACCTCTTGTAGATTGTAACCAAAATGCTGCAAACTGCTGGCTGAACTCCTGATGCCTGATAGACAGAGGGTCGATCTATTCTGTATTCTGAGATATCACCTCACCAAACTTCATGAAGAGCTCGGCGTCTGATGCACTGGATGAATTGGCGCAAGAGAGCGTGCTACCGCCTCGTAGGCTAACATACTCACTGATGTAGCTCGGAGCTGTGGCCGACTGCTCCGATCCATGTGGCTGTGCCTGCTTTGGGTGCGGGTCTGGGCAGACTAGGCTGTCCAGGACGCGCACGACCTCATGCATCGTTGGTCGATCAGATGACTGCCTCTTGCTGCAAAGGAGTGCCAATTGGAACACCTTCTTGACCTCACCAAGATCTTTGCACGTGTCGGTGATGTCTGGGTCGACCATCTCCATGACCGTGTTGTCTGCGGCTTTGGATAGGATCTGGAGGTAGCAGATTGCCAATGAGGACAACAATGATTCAAACCAGCAAGTTGCAAATACAAACATTTATAGAATCGCCAATTCCATGCGCCGAGACATTCATGAATAGCAGTTTTAATTCAACTGTCATTTTATTTCTAAAATAATAATAAATGACCCAAGAAGCTACCAACATATCAATGATCTGTTGAAAAGTAAAAGACAGCTGCAAATTGATAATAGTGTGCAGCACCTAAAAATTTTCAGACACATGATTGAAGGCAGGGGACAAATATGGCAGGCTTTATGGGACACTGGCAAGTTATAATTGAACTTTCACCAGCCATACAATGAATCACACCAACACAGTGAGCACAGATCTATTCACATGATGGGTCTCATGTTGCTGGTCCCCTCGCAGGGGCTCAGATCTAACGCAAATGATTGAATACATATTGAGCCATAAAATCTAAAGGTGTAGGTGAACGGTAAATAGTAAAATTTCAAGTAATTGCAAGAGAGTAAAATTAGGATTAAAAAGTTACCAAGTGATGAAGGTTGCACTCATCGTCGACAGGTTTTTTGCCAGTAAGCAACTCCAGCAAGACAATGCCATAGCTGTATACATCCGATTTCTCATTGAGCCGAGATGTGCGTGCGTACTCAGGATCAATGTAGCCAATGGTGCCCATCACGTATGTTGATGTGTGTGTCTTTGACACACACAAGCTCTTGGCTATACCAAAGTCAGCAAGATGAGCTTCATAGTCTTTGTCTAGGAGGATATTCTTTGACTTAACATCCCTGTGAACTATTCGTGGACTGCATTCGTGGTGAAGATAAGCCAGGCCTTGAGCAGCACCAAGTGCAATCTTGAGGCGAGCTTCCCAATCGAGTTTTTTCTTCTTGGATGAAGCTACTAAAATCAACAAAGTTGTACAAATTAGGAATGGTTGCAGAAAGTTCACAGTTTTCTTGTCGATCCATAGAAATTTGGAAAAAGATACCCTAACCGAAAGAACAGTGAAAGCATGCAGACATCTTTATAGTAAAGTGAGCAGTAGGTGTTTGCTGATAGAATAGGTGAAAGCTAACACAAGTGAAAGAGAGTAGCCGCTCTAAATACTATGTGTTTTGCCTAAAAAAGTACTGCTATACACTAAACTATTTGTAGCACTACTTCCAAATGCATTCTGTGTAAAATGTTTTAGCAATCTGCACTCACCATGCAAAACGTCCCAAAGGCTGCCATTTTCCATGTAATCATAGAAGAGAAGATTCCCAGCAGGTGACAGGGAGTACCCCTGAAGACTGACAAGATTTCGGTGTTTGATGCTTCCAACAGTCTCAAGCTCGGTCTCAAATTCCTTTAAGCTCTGTGGATAGTGAGCATATAGTTTTTTTATCGCAACTGGCTTGCAGTTCTTCAGGTCACATTTGTAGACAGTGCTTGATGCTCCATAACCAATAATGTACTTTTCGCTCAAATTTTCAGTCATCCTCATTATATCATCGTATACATAGAGGGCCATGTTCATGTGGAGGATCACAAGCTTGGGAGGAACATTGCTTGATGCTGCAGCAAGGTTGTCTGTCACGGTAAATAAGTAACATTATTTAACTAGCACAAATACGAGTGTTATACAAAAACAGCCAGCACGTCTGAATTCTGAACTGGAGGAACAAGAAATTATGTTTGAGACAAAAATAATTTATGATTTCAAACTACCAGTATGTAGACAGCAGTTACAAAATTGCTAGTGGAGTTTTATACGTTAAAGCAACAGATAGGAAACCTAACAGTTGTATCACCTGGTTTGCTTATAGAGACATCTTTGAGAACTGGTGAGCTGTGTGGCCAGCAAGCGGCTACTAGGATAACGAGCAGGATAACAAGCCCACAGACACCGATACCAAGAAATGCAGCCTTTGAGATAGATGCTGCAAACAAAAAAAGGGTATGGTTCATTAGTGATGATGATGAATCTATGCTCCAGAGAAACTTGATGAAGATAATATTGTGCATACATTTTCTTTTTGGCTCAAGGCTGGATGATAAAGGAGAGCACGAAGAACGAGAACCAGGCCAATAGCCACAAAGTCCAGGGTTACCCAAGAAGCTGGAAAGATATGATATAATCATATAAATATGGATTGGTAAAAAACATTTTGAAGGGGCCATTTAGTACCAGAGAGTACCACCTGTCAGGTGCAAATCGTGAGAAGTTGTTGTCTGTAGGTACATTGCCAGCAAGGTGGTTGTATGATACATTTCTGCAAAGTTCTCATGAACAAAACACTATAAGTGAAAACCAGACACCAACATTTTAAATAGCTTTTTTGGCTGTTAACTTACAAGATATTGAGACTGAAGCAGTTAGTAAGTGGTGAGACATCTCCAGAAATACTATTATTTTCTAATTTTCTGAAAGGACAAAAGAATACAGATCAGCCTGCAGTAATTGGGTGCAGAATACACAACTAATATGCAGTCCATTGGCCGGAGCCTATTTAACTGTACCTTATCAATTTATCAGTTTTGAAAGGATATAATGAAACATGTATACTTACAACAGTATCAGATTTTGTAGCATCCCCACCTCTTGTGGAATCAGGCCACGAAGGCGGTTATTGGACAAATCGCTGAAATAAAATAAAACGTGTCAACATTACTTGCATCAGAAGAGATCAACATAGTAAAGATTTGACCAATGTTAGATCAGAGGTACTCACATCTCCATGATGCTCCTCAAGTTCCCAAACTCAGCAGGAATGTGTCCAGACAGATCATTTTTGCTTAGGTTACTACAGAAATAAGATTAATATCATATCATGACACCATACAAACATTTATATTAAAAAGAGAGGTTATAAAACTTACAGCCTCAGAAGATGCTCTAGTCTTCCAATAGGTGAGGGAATTGAACCAGTGATCATGTTATAGGATAAGTCCCTACATATATCTTAGAGTAACATATCATAGCATCCAAAGATTACTTCGAAACAATTACTGATTAGCTGCAGGAGCTTACAGTGTGTCTAAATTTCTCATTCTTGCTACCTCAATTGGAAGTGCTCCACTGAGATGATTTGATGATAGATTCCTAAAAAGATATGGATGAATAAAATTATTAAGCAATATGATCAGATGTATATTATTATTATTGTAGCAGCCAGGCTGAAGAATCAGCTTATAAGAATACAGCTTAAACAGTACAAACTACGAATCAGCACCCTTACAGATAAGTCAGACTCTCGAGCTTGTGAAATGAACGTGGAATGGTTCCATTTAATTTATTGCCATAAGCATTCCTGTTACAAGAACCAGAAGGTTAAGTATCTAACCACCTTCTAAAAGAGAGTATCTAACCACCTTCTAAAAGAGAGTATCCGACCACCAGAGATGCCATAAAACTTCAGGAGAACAGATGGAACTCACAAACTAATGAGATTTATGCATGAACTCATATTCTCAGGGATAGGTCCTCCAAGGTTGTTGTTTGCAAGGTTCCTGCCATTGACATGGATCACCATCTGACTTAGCGTTTCAGTAAGTGTCCTATGTAAGAAATGATGTCAGAATTATACTTACAGGTCAAACAATTCTGTGAGCTTTCCAAGATCAGGAGGAATGAACCCATTCAATAGATTGTTATTCAGTTCCCTGAAAATGGATGAAGTGTAAAAATTGTGAAGAACACAAATTAATAAACTACCAAGAAGCAAAGTATCGTAAAAAATACACTCTTACAGGTAATGCAGGGTCGACATATTACCAAGCTCGGGTGGTATTGATCCAGTTAGCCTATTGCCTTGCAGGTATCTGCCAGCAAAAAATACTGTGAATCAGCCGTACTTAGAAAGGGTTTGACAAAAGCTAGAATGTTCTATCAGTGCAACTGCACAGGTAAAAAGCATCATTGATTAATCAACTGTGAAATAAATGTTCTAAAAGGTAAAAAAAACAGAAAGCTTACAATTTCTCAGTGTATGTCAAGTTGCCCAGTATAGGTGGTATTGGTCCAGATAGCTCGTTGAAACTTAGATCCCTGGATCGTTACATGGTAAAAAGAAGTCCATTTCAATATTGCGCTTTGCTTACATTTGAGTGCCAATACCTCTGTTTAAAATTCGATAAACCTTAGAACTTAGAAGTCATAATTTAACTTACAGCACTGCAAGTGCCTGCATAAGGCCAATCACTGATGGTATAGGTCCAGAGAATTTGTTCCCTTGCAAAGACCTGGTAACAGATAGTTTAAATATTTCAAGTCGTTGCTTGCAATAGTTAAACCAAAAGTATTTCTGTTGATAGAAAGAATTAGTATCACATACAATGTAGCAACTTGCAGGAAACCAATGTTGAATGGAATTTCTCCACTAAACTGATTGTTTGACAAATCCCTAAAATACCAAAAGTTCAGTGGTGTTGTACAATCGAAATTTTTAATAAGTGTGTTCAAAAGGAACAGAATGTATATACATACAAGACCTGAAAGCTCGTACAGTTCCCTATGGTTTCTGGTATCGTACCCATCAAGCTATTGTTCTTCACATCACTGAGATAAACAAAAGTAACTATGTGAATATAAAAAAGGGCATAACTTACAGAACTAATGATAAACAAAGGGTGGCAATGCACTCACAAGTACCACAGGCCAGTCAACTGGCACATATCAGGAGAGAGGCTTCCTTCTAAATTATTGCTTCGCAATCCCCTGATGCATGAGAAATTCAGATGCGAACGAGTGAGCTTGGCAAACCAAAAGGTGGCCTACTCACCCTACATTATGTGCATATAAGTTGTAAATGTCAATCTTGAATGCAGAACCGATTCATGCTATTTCTTGTAGAAAAAAATAAGTTGCTAGGCTCTTAAACTAGGCAGCTGAGGTACTACAGCAAAATGAACTTTGTCCTTCAAAGGAAATAATGTACTTACAGGTATTGAAGAACCTCATTCCAATATATTAGATTTGGAATTTCACCACTTAGCTTGTTTTGAGCCAAGTCCCTATGGTGCACATCGCATTAGATTAAAACTCAATTAACACAGCATAATACTTTATTAGTAACTTACAATATCTTCAAATTCGGAAGTTGAGAGAGTGTCGATGGTATAACCCCCACCAGCTGATTGTTCTTCAAGATCCTATAAATACAGGAAACAGCAGCACACACGATGAAACAGGTACTGTGGATCACTTTATTTAACCTAGATGTGGTGTGAAGGATATAGCTTACAAGTTCTCAAGGTGTTTCAGCTTAGATATGGAGAATGGTATGTCTCCTTCTAGACTGTTAGATGACAAGTCCCTGGATCAAAACAGGTGTGCTGTTAGAAATCATACACAAAAATAGGGATGATAATCCAGGGCACAAGAAATGCAAATTGAACAAAGAAACACCCTGTGAAAAAAGCGGGTGCTAGAAGGTGAAAAAACCATTATTTATGGAGTTTACAAGCAAGGAATATTTTAGCTAAACCGTTTTTAAAAAGAAAATGACATGACTAAAACTGAAACTGAAACCCACTTACAGAGTTTCAAGGAACAAACAATCACCAATCTCATCAGGGATCTGCCCGGAAAGTCCATTAGACTTCAAATCTCTAAACATAACGCACCACATAGGGAAAAGAATGTCAAGCACAGTTCAGCATCTAAAAGTTCATATCAGGAACACAATGCACCATCATACATTGAGATAATGTGTTTCAAACTTCCGATGGCCGGCGAGATTTCGCCCTCAAGATTGAGCCCCGAGAGGTTGCTGCATCGCATACAAGAACAGCATCAGCAGACGCGCATCGGCACCAGCAGTAGAGGTTAGTAGATTCTCTACAGGAAACTCCTTACAGAGCCGCAACAGCGAAGGTGACGTTGTCGCATAGCACGCCACGCCACGAGCAGTAGCTGGGTGACGCGCCCTCGCCAGACCAATCGGCCAGTGCGTTGCCTCCGTTGCGGAATGACTTCTTGATCTCCAGCAGTGTTGCCCCTGGATTAGTAAAAGCAGCAGCAGAAGAAGAAGAAGAATCAACACGAGAAAATTGAGGGGAAAACCGGAGTAGTTATGCAAGACAAATGAACAACAACGAAATTAAACAAATCAACACCGAAAGAAAAGGCTAGCAGAAGGCCTTACAAATGGATGTAACGGCCAGCACAGGAAAATGAGAATCTCCAACTACACGAAATGGCAGTAAAAACGCATTTTTACACAAAGCAAAGCAGATAAAGACCAAACGAAAAAACATTCACAATAGGCCGCATTCTAGGATAGGGATGGTGTGCTTGCTAGTTCGCGTGGCCGCACCCCTGCACTGCAGGAAGCCAGGAACTGCTCCCCAAGGACAGCAAAGAACAGAAGATGCTACTGCTAACAGGCAGCTAGGATTAGATTAATCAAGTAGGAAAAGGAACCAGCTATAAACAAAGACCCACGCCCCCCTAATGCTAAAAGCCGCCGCGTCCTAGCAGCGGCGCAAATAAAATAGCAACACAGCAGGAGCAAGCAAAACAACCGCGCCCCCCTGAATCCATCTGCTCCCGAGCAGGCAGCGCAAAACCCGCCGCGGGTAAAAAACCTCCGCGGGAAGTGGAGCGTAGGAAGCAGGCGGGGGCACCAACCGTCGTCGGCGACGGCGACGACCGCGAGGAGGAGGGCGGCGAGGGCCCGGAGGAGGCGAGTCATGGCCGGTGCTGAGCCGCGGAGCCGCAATGGGGCAGCAGTGGCATTCGCGAGGAGGCGTGGTATAATGGTCTCGGGGTTTTGGTTGGTTTCTCGGGCTGCGGCGCCTCGCTCCTCGAGGGAAGCGTCGAGTTGGCGAGAGAGAGGAGAGGATTTCGTGTGAAGACGGTGGTGAGGGGGGCCACGTCCATGTGGTTCACGGCCGCATCGGTCGTCACTTTGCTTTCTCTCTCCCCTATTTTGGGCTTCCGGATACCCAATTTACCGTCAGCTTCCTTTAATTTCAGTCTAAAAAATACGATTATTATTTTCCAAGGAGTTTATCTCAACTTTAACCAAATATATATAAAAAATAAAAATATTTATAATACCAAATAATAATAATCCCGCGTGACACCATATTGTCATATATTGCGATGAACACAGGTTCACTGACTAAGATATCAATGTGCCATGCCTGACAGAGCCCCTAAGATTGCCCTGAATCTTGAAATTTTAGTATCTAAGATATATTTAAGCTTTAAGCAAGACATTCCATATAGGCCAAATAATAAGACCCCATATGCACAAGTAGAACATTGGGGATAGCTATCTTTAGAGTTTGTTGCACATTGATCGAGCATTTCGGTATGTCCTAGCGCTGATTTCTCAGCAGTATTGATAGCCAGCAGTCTTGACATTTCGGTATCTATCTACCTTTAGCTTTATCTTCCTTCTACCTTCTTTCTTCGTTTTAGTAAAAATGCCTTCATCCTCTCAATGAGCGAACTTGTTGGCATTTTCGCTTTCATCCTACATTCCTACTCTACTTCCTTCTCTATAGTGGCAAGAGCTATGGGATTTGCCTCCGCCTACCCACCTCGCTAACTCATTGTTGTTGCCCTCGCTTTGACATTTGGGCGTCTTTGGTGGCCAGCCACAGCTGGCGACACCATGCACGTCCACGCCACAGCTTGTGGCACGCTTATCAAGCGCCATAACCTTAAGCACCTTTCTGTGTTGACTGTAGCATGGCGAGAAAAGCTGAGGCGTGAACTATAGTAGCGTAGCAATCTGTGGCGGTAAAAGCAGTCCCATTATCCTCCAACTATCTTCCACAGCTCTAACCGATGGCGTTGCCGTTGTCTTGTCTCGCTATATATATCCTCATCTTCGCTACCTCCTCCATGTCGATCTTTCACCCGCGACCCTTTCTCCGAGTTCAGACCTCTCCGGTGGTAACATAATCTGAAATCCTAACCATAGTTCGTCGGAGAAGAGAAGGAACATGTGTCCATTATCTCTCAAACACTTGGAACGTGCTTCTTTCCCTAACTTTGTCTGGACTTCTACACTAATGCTTTTGATGTCTATTTAGTGACGTCACTCAAAAAGGCTTTGTTACGACGGTCGAGCCTTGTATAGTCATGTAGAGATCCTGATAAAATTTCTTTTATCAGAAAAAAGGCGAAATACTAACATTCTACGGCGAAGCGGGGAACGAGGATCACCACCAAACGACTGAACGAGAGAACAGAAAAGAGAGGTATATCTTCCTCACCCTTTTACCCTCACACGGGGCCCATTTTAGTTCTGAGCATGGATAACGTACTGGCCGCCGTGGCGCGCGCATGGTGGGCCACGCCCAAACGCTTCCGAACGATGAAGGACGCCGAGGGCAACGAAGCCCCGACGGATTGGCGCTGTTTTCGCTCGTCGGCGTCGCTGACACCCTCCCCATTTGCGCGCAACAGTGTCCTCCTGGTCCCATACGCAGGCCATGCGGCCATGCCCGGACCTGTGATTCTCCACGCTCCAGAGATCTAATGGCACCGCCTGCGGCCGGCCGTAGCGAAACAGTCTGCCTCGGCAGGCACAGCTTTCAAATCGAGGCCCCAAGGAGTAAAGGTTCCCGATTCCTTTCCTTTTATCCGTCCTAACAAATGTTCATGGCCAGATAAACTGCAGCTAGCTGTTAGTTTCAACAAGGCCAGGTAAACTTTCCAGGATGGACAGTAGCATAAACAGTGTCAATGGGGATGAACTTCCTGGCAGATGAAACTGTCGACCTCTCCCCTGTAGGCGTAGGGTATCTTATTAGCAATATAAAACTAAACCGACAGAAAGTTTAACCGGCAGATATAGCTATATATATCAAGACATACAGTGGTGTGCGAAATGCATGCAACAGCGCCATGGATTCAGGATTCTGTTCTTCTATGCAGTTTCAGCATCGTCTGCATTTCTCCTTCAGGTAGTAGCGGGGCATATCAGCATAAGCGTTACAGTAGCACAGATAGATCTGAACTTGCGCAAAGAGAACCACCCGACCCCGCATGGTAAGAAAGATTAGCGAGCTGTCCGGTTTCATCTTGCTTCGGCGGCAGAGGAGCAGCCTTTTTATCGCATGGATGCACTGTGGAGAGCTTAGCTTATGCCACGCAAACATACAAATCTCAAAAGGCTCGCCACGCAGATATATTCCACGGGTTAATGATGCCCATTCTTGAGCAGCCTGATCCTAGAAGGGACCATTACCAAAACTTTTTCGTTCATCCGGATCCATTTGGCGAGACTGAGGGATATTCTCTAAAATTTTGCATAACATACGTTTTTCAATGTACTTTTTCTCTCTGTGCACGTGACCCAACATGTGCCCATTTTGCAAAATGAGATGAAGTATGTCCCCCTGAACGGACGAGTCGGCACCCCTCGAAGCGTGCCTGCCATGCCTGTCTGAAACGTTTGCAGCATCATTCCTGGTGTTCTGGATCGTCTGTAGGTTTTGAGGCCTGTTGTCCAGTCGGTTCAAACTTCAAACAGCAGAGACTAACTGCAACCTTGCAAGCCTGCAACTGGAAGGGAAACTAATGTGTACGTACGTACGTTCGCTCCCTGTACGCGGTAGCCGGTAGACCGTAGACGACTAGTGCCGGGCACGGGCCGTATGGTCAAGAACACCCTTCTGGCTTTCTTGCTGAAGATGACAAGATTCCGGTCAAATCTTGCAGAGCATAGTATGCTACAAGTGTATTAAATCAAGGCTAACAACCCCAAGCACCGTACCTTGACTACCGTAGATCCGGTACACGTACTTCGCCACTATTTTACCATGCGCGCACACGCAGCCAGCCAGCAGGTGGAGCGAGTGTACGTACGTATTGACCGATCTGAATCTTTTTTTTTTTGACTGAATCTGGTACACCCCTGGCTCCGGCCCGCTGTGCTGAATACTACATACTACCGGGCGAGAGAGGACGCCATTGGTTGCCCGCACCAGGCTTGGGCCAGGCTCCTGTGATGCAGCCTCCGACACCTGGACCACGGCTGGAGCCTGGCCGAGCAGATGCAAGAAGCACCACCGAGCCTGGCTCTCGGGAAACGTAGATGGACGCCCTGTTCGCTTGGCTTATCAGCAGCCAGCCAGCAGTATTTTTCTCTCAGAACAAATCAGCACCAACCAATCAGCCAGCGGTATTTTTCTCTCAGAACCAATCAGCACCAGCCACCAGTCACCAGCCAAACGAACAGAGCCGGAGTCCGTTTCCCACGGGCCTGCCTGGCTCGCTGGATGCAACCGAGCTCCAGCTAATGATGATATTAAGTAGCTAATTAGTTTATATTAAATAATATTAGTATTTTTTAAAATAATTAAGATTTTATAAGGAAAATTAAGAGATGTGAAAGGACGCTTATATAAAATAAACATTATAACCACACATGTTATAGTATTTTATCGCATGCGACGTATTTTCATACGAGCAACCAAACAACATCTCTATATGGCCTGGCTAGAGAAAAACAGGCAACCAATCACGCGGTTGTTGCATCTAGGGCTGGACGAAAAGCTCGTGACTCGTTAGCTCGCTCGGCTCGTGACGAACTTGGCTCGGCTCGGCTCGGCTCGATTTACTAACGAGCCAGCTCGAACAACCATCTCAACTCGTTAGTATAACGAGCGAGTTCGAGCTGACTCGCGAGCCTAACGAGCTGAGGACTAACAGGCCAGCAGAGAAAAATACGTAGCGTCTAAAGCCTAAATATGGCCCAGCAGGCCCAACATCGAGTCCAACCGAACGATGAAGCCTAGACTACTCTCATCTGGCCATCCTACTGCGGCTTGACTTGCTCGAGCAGCTTCTCCAGCTTCCTCCCTCCCCTTCCCCTCCTGCGACTCGCCTCGCTACAGCAACAGCACACGGCGGCGGCGG
>CM014270.1:71608639-71693556 GCA_004135705.1 Alloteropsis semialata | reverse complement strand
GTATTTGCCGGCCTCTGCCTTCTGCTCTGGCTCGCGAGCCGGCTCGAGCTGGCTCGAGCTATTAACGAGCCGAGCCGAGCTACGTTTTCTGCTCGTTTGGATAACGAGCCGAGCCGAGCTAGCTCGTTATCTGAACGAGCCGAAGCGAGCCGAGCCGGCTCGTTATCCACCTCTAGTTGCATCCACCGAGCCTCGAGCCTGACCAGCGGGAGCCTGGTTCCCAGATACGAGGCACGCTAGGCTCAACAGCTAACCAATCAGGCTCGAAATGAATGGGGCAGCCGGGGACTACTGACACGGCCGGCGCAGCGAGAGCCATTACTCGCGCGGCGACGAGACCACTCCTCCACTCGAGCTCGAGATAAGCAGTGGGCACTGGACAGCTAGCCGATTCTCTCGCTGCGGCGACCGGCGAGGGGCGAGCCCATGACGGCATGACCGTGAGTCCGTGACCCCGTGCTGGCGTCTCGTCCGCGGCTCTCCCGCTCGTCGCCGCCGCCGGCACGGCAATCCTAGCGGCAGGGGAGTAACGCCAGAGTATGGGGCGCGCGGCAGGATGGGTTCGAAGCGCCTGCCCATCACGCACAACCATGAAGCATGGGAGTATGGGACTGTGGAGTCTGCCCAACAGTGCACACATGGCAAGCTGGCAACTGCTCAACTGGTCGACGAGCCAGATCCCTTTCCCTTTTGCGCCTGAGACCATGACGCTAACGACTAGACTGCACTGCTGCTCCTGTCGCTCCCGACGGGGCATGGAACGTAACGTCGCCGTGACCGTGCGACGTAGGCGACGTAGGCAGCAGTCTGGGCCGCCCGCTGCAGCCTCTAGGAAGGCGCGCAAGCTGTATGCGAGTTAGGCTTGGGCTGAACTTACCTGTTTGGAGCAAGGGCTAGCCACGCTACTGATGGGCTGGTTCTGTACAAGTACACTCGGCGTCATGGGCCTGAGTTTCTAACTGGGCCGAACAGTAAGAAACCCAGGTTCTCTTTTTCTTTGTTTCTTGAGTTTCTGTTCAAGTGTTCAGTTTAGGCTCTGGTTAATTTTCAGAAGTTCGTCAACTCGACAGGCACCTACTCAATAATTTTCAGTGATTAACAACGCTTCCTTCAGCCATAACTGGTTCCATCAACTGGTAAACCAGAAGATCCAAAGCACGAGGTTTTCTCGCCGGGACTCTCCGGTTTCTTCGCTGAACTTCTGTCCACTAGTTGCTGCACACAGATTGCCCGGACAAAGCTTTTGCCTTCCCGCTTCCCTGCTGTCTCTATCGCCTACCTAAGCAAGGATGAGATGAGACGATGTTATCCCATCAATGTATATCCAGTCCACACCAATCTACTGCCACGAACATATCCTATTGGATCAGTATATCAACGCCTCTCTTTTTCTGCTCCTGAGGTAGTTGGGCGTTGGACCTTTGGGAAAAGAAGAGTGGAAGTATTCAAAGAATAGCGATGCCAATATTGAACTAGGGCATAATAGGAGGGTTCAGACTTCAGAGCATACCAACCCCTGCTTATGCAGGTCAGCAGGTGCTCGGCTGGTTATAAAACTATGACCTTGTTTAGATTGGGGGAATTCGATCAAATTCACTGTAGCAGATTCCTTTGGGAATTGAAAAAGTAGAGAGAGGGCACGAAGTTCAATGCGGTTGCTTTTGATCGAATTGGGCTCTTTTTGCGAATCTAAACAAGGCCAGGCTTTTGTTTAGTTCATGAAAATTGGTTGAATTTCCTGTAGAAAAAGTGCATTGGGAAGCGTGTTGCAGAGAGAGGGACACGTTTTCCAATGTGTGACTTTTGGTTGAATTGCACCAATTTGCTCCAGCTAAACAAGGCCTAAATTAGTTGTTTGGTGGAGCATCAGTGTCTGACATCGCGATTGAGCAGGCAACCAGGGGCGGAGGCAGAGGGTATTCCTGGTATTCCTAGGAATACCCAACTTATTTTGCAAAAGAACAAGTATACACCTATATATAGTTTATGTTGGGTCACATTCTACAGTTTTTAAGTCAAAGAGCATATTATCTAGCCCATGACATATGTCTCAATATCTGTTCATCTCTAAAGTCTAGCACAACGCATTTTAATTGTCACCCTCATCTATTTTACTTGTCAAATCCAAAACTTCGGCCAAGCTAATACACCCAAACTAATATGTCAGCAAAAGAGCAAGCTAGGTGCAATGGTTCTCAATATTATAGGATGACCCAAACGTCAAGGCCAACTTATATAAGGAGCAGAACATTCTATGCTTAGTTTTCCTCGCAAATTTCAAGTCCAAATTTGCAGCATAATTAAATAATTTTCTCTAAATTAATGGTCATATCTATAGCGTGAATCATTTAACATTTACACTCAAATTTACATTGTCATATTTGTGTTTACATCTTTTATGGTGGGAATACCCAACTTCAAAATCCTGGCTCCGCCACTGCAGGCAACAGCAGTGTCAATCTTGTTGTTTTGCTTTACCAAATCTGTTAACAACAGATACAGCAAGCATCTTTTAAAGGCAGAGCGTGAGAGAGCGAGGAGTTGAATGGATGCTGAAGCGTGCACATTAAGAGAACGGATTGCTGAGAGGCTGAGAAGCCATGGTATTGAATCCTATCAGCAAAACAATTACTAACATCGTATACTAGTGCAGTGCTGAATTCGAAAGTTGCAAGAGATCTCTCTAAGCAGGCTGGAAATTAGTTGGCCTAGACTGATTGACGAAAACCATGAGACCTGATCCAGTCATGGTTTGCTAAGCTGATACAGAGATAATATATAGATATAGATCAAAGTTAGGAAGCGGTCATGTCCTTTCATTTCGTAGGCGTAACCCCTCTCTTTCAGTTCGGCGACATTGATAAGGCAACGTCTGATTGGGGATACTCGCAGGCGTCAGGTCGAGCGAGCTAGACTACAAATCCAAGACTGTGTGGTTGACACTTGACACCCACGCCAGGTCATCGACGATCATGACGCTAGCCATTCGTGATGAATAAATAAAATGAAATGGATCCTTTTCAGCAGAAAAGGTGCCAATATTTTTGTTCCAAATTGGACAGCGATCGTAAAGTTAGCTAGCTAGGGCCTGGAGCTTTGCTTAACTCTATCCGATAGTTTGGCAATGCGCCGTTCATTCTACCATTCTGCAAAAATCAAAATTAATCGGCCTGTCGTTTATCTTGTAATAAAGGAGAACTCCTCTACTACTGCTCTGCCCTGTCACGTATGTGTCGTCGAATTTATATCCATAGTTGGCGTTCACTCTGCCGAAGCCTGAAGCTGCATGTGCCAGAAGCAAACGTGCACGCATCATGCCGAGTTTCCGGTATGCATAGTAGCCCATCAAATGCGGCTGAGTTCTGAACTTGGGAAGGGCAGAAGGCACGAGCTAAGCTAAAGCACTTCCAAGGGCAGGGTCAGGGAGCTGTCGTGAGCATGGTTTCAGCTTACGTTTGTGCCTGACAAACTGGCAATCAGAATTCAGAAGTGTGGCTCGGCAGTCGGCACATGCCATTTCCGTGCGTGTTACCTATGCCCGCTCCCCGCCGCTCAGGCTGTCCGCACTGGGTACGCAACCCAGTCCGGAACGCCGTGCTCCAGTACGCGTTTAGCGGAAAAAGAGCCGCAGCGGGTACTGGGAGAAGGTACGCCATCGTAGCGTTCGAGCGCTGATCCTCGAAATCCAGAGCAGGGAGCGGAGGAACGGCACACACCACGTCGGCGCAGGGCCCGCGCACCTGCGCGCCATCCCAACCACCAGCGAGCGGAGAGAGAGGGCCTCCTCGTCGTCCCGGCGTCCGCCCGCCGCCCCGCCTCCTCCTTGCGCGCGCGCCCCGCCACCGNGGCGTTGCCACCGTCGTTGACGATGCGCTGTTGCACGTCCCGGGCCCGTGCGCGGGCGGCTCCTCCATCCGCGTTTCTCCCAAGCTCACGGTTGAGCTGCTGTCGCTCTGCCTCGATCTGACGCCGAGCCTCATCCAGCTCCTGCAGCCTGACCCGCCGAGCGTCGTCCGCCGGGGCGTTGGGTGGTGGCGCCGCAGGAGCGTTGGCAGGTGGAGCTGCAGGGGCGTTGGCAGGTGGTGCCGCGGGGGCGCCATTCCCCGTCGAGCTGCTCGCGGACTGCACATCCCCGTCGGGGGTGTGACACATGAAGCACTCCCGGTAAGGGTCGAAGTTCGGCGGAGCCCACGTCAACCGCGGGCGCGAGCTTTGCTTGCTCACCGTGATTTTGGCGGTTGGCGAGACGCGGGGGTTGATCTCTGCCGGTGTCGGGGTGGCCACCGGGTCGCTTGGCAGGCCTGGCTGTCCCTCCGGGTACATGGCATTGTAGCAGTCGATGAACTCGTCCCAGGGGAGCTGCTCCTGCCCTCCAACCTGGAGGGCGAGGTTGGTGATCATGTAGGAGACGTTGCGGAAGCGTTCCTGGGACGGGCTCCGTCCCAGGGCGGCCGCCAAGTCCCCTCCGAGTAGGTCGAGGACGTAGGCGGTAGCTCCCGCCGTGGCGTGGGAGGGCTTGGGCCCCTCGTCGTGGAGCGTCTTGCCGTCGTCGCGGGCAAGCTTGGGGCGCACGAAAGTCGCCCCGACGATGGGTTCCACCGACTTGTCGATGACGAAGTCGAGGGAGCCGAACCGCAGGTGGTCGCCAGACGCCAGCGAGGCGCCACTGTGGGCCATCCGGACCCTGGTGAAGTGTCGTGACACGCGAAAACCCCCTACCTGGCGCGCCAACTGTCGGGGTTCTCTACCGCCGACAAGTAAATTTCCTACGATCGCGTGTCAGGGCTCGGATGGTGACTCGAGAGACAGGGGGTTTTAGACTGGTTCGGGCCTCCGGAGAGTAATACCCTACGTCCAGTGTGTGCCGGTGTTCTCAAGTCCAAGTCTGTAGTAGGGGTGTACAAACTAGTCGGGAGAGGGAGAGGGTCCCAAGTCCCTGAGCGGTGCGAGTGAGCGTGTTGCGTGTGCTGTGACCGAGTGTTCGACTAGTGTTCCCATGTCCCCCACTGATGTCCCCTTGCCCCCTTTTATAGCCTCAAGGGGAGAAGGGAGTGGGGGTAAGAAAGGAGAAAATTACAAGGGGAGTTACTGCCCCCGAGAGCTTCAACCAGCGTCGCTCGCCGAGCCGTACCGGGAGCAGGTGTTGACGGAGTGGGCGCCCCGCCGGACCCGGGATCGTACATCCCGGGTGGTTGGTGTCGACGCCTTCTTGGGTAAGCTTCCGGGTAGTTTCCGGGTCATGGTTGACTTACTCGAGGTCCTCGAGCGCTCCAGGTGTCCTGCTGGGGCTCCAGGTGTCGTCCGTGGACGCCTGGAACCGTACTTGAGTGCCCGGTGTAGCGCATGCATTCCTTCTCCAGACTGTAGCGTTCCTGTTCAGATGAGACGGGCGCCACTGTGGCTGCCGTGGCGAAGGACGGACGCCCATCATGCTCTGACGCGGCAAGTACCAAGTGGGTACGGCGCCGGATGGGCCGGGGCGTGGCCGGGTAGTTTTACCCGAGGAGCTGGAGACCACTCGGAAGCGGAGAACTCCTCGGGCGAACCGGAAAGCCACTCGGAGGCGGAGAACTCCTCGGGCGAACCGGAAAGCCACTCGGAGGCGGAGAACTCCTCGGGCGAACCGGAAAAGCCACTCGGAGGCGGAGAACTCCTCGGGCGAGCCGGAAAGCCACTCGGAGGCGGAGAACTCCTCGGGCGAATCGGGGGTCCGTCGGGCAGTCCCCAAGCAGTCGGGGTGCGTGGAGGGAGGAGCGGCCGGTGCGGGTGGGGTGGGGGGTCGGGGAAGAGATAATGGAGAGAAAAAAAGAAAAGGGAAAAAAGAAAAGGAAAGGAAAAAAAGAAAAAGGGAAAAAAGAAAAGGAGTAAACAAAAAAGAAAAAATAATAAAAGAGAAGAAAAAAGAAAGAAAGAAAAAGTAGGAGGAGATAGAAAAAAGAAAAGGAAAAGAAAAAGGTGAGGAGAGAGAGGATATGAGTAGTTGGGATGGTTGAATAAAATATAGTGTGGTTGAGATAGAGTATGAGATTTAGAATATGACGGCTGCGGAAAAAGTTGATTTGGAGTATGGAATATCGATGACCAGGATGAAATATTCCTTTTAGAGGATGCATTTAGGGGACCACCAGTGCGGAGAGCCTCACGCATGGGCTAGTTCAACTGACACAGCGACATCCGGCCGCCCAGAGACGCACGAGGGTCCACACAGCGTCAACTGCTTGCCATCATCGATCAAATCCAAGAAACCACCACGACAAATGCAAATGCAATGCTCAGAATCCTCAGGAACAATGAGGTCTCAGTTCTCAACACCAGTCCTGAACTACGGAAACAGAGTTGTTCAGGACGGCACGTATTAGGTGTCAACTGCTTCGAGCCTTTGACTTCTGCGATTTGCAGTTCCAACTTTCAGCATATTCTGGCTGAAGAACAAAGCGGGGCGTTTGGAAACTGAAATCTTCAGGCAGATTAACCATTGAAACCAGTCATGCTGTATACGTACGAGACGGAAGCGGTGCGCGCCTAACAACCAGCCTTCGGTTAGCTGGTGGCTGGTGCTGATTTGTTGAGAGAGAAAAATACTGCTAACTGGCTGATGGCTGGTGCTGATTTGTTGTGAGACTGAAGTACTGCTGGCTGGTGGCTGATAAGCCAAGTGAACAGGCTGAATCCTCCCGGCTCGCAGTGGGCCCAGGCAAGGCATCACGCCCGGGCCCAGGCGGCGTTCACCCCACGCGCGCGGCGTGGCGTGGCCCAGAGAAAACGAAAAGAAAGAGAGAGATCGGCGAGGAAAGGACACCCGCATCGCTGTCGCCGTCCATGCGTGATCATTTGTGCCATTTTGTCCTCCTAAAGCAAAAATGTGCCGGCCCTAAAAAAAAAGCAAAAAATTTCACGGCTTGTGTTGTGCTCGCATGTGCGCACGCGTACTGTTTGGAGCTGCGAATCGATACGTGTATCGAGCGGCAAACAGTACTCGTGTAGTCGTGTCAGCCTATTTTTGGGTTTACCTCGCCAAGTGAAATAGAAACCAGCTGAAAAATGTACTATGGGTCTGTTTAGTTGCGTAGGTAAGATTGCGAATTTTACCGTAGCAATTTTAAATCTAAGATTAGGAGGACTAAACATGATCTAATTATAAAACTAATTACACGGATGGACGGGAAATCGCGAGACGAATCTATTAAACCTAATTAATCCGTCATTGGAGATTGTTTACTGTAGCACGACGTTGTCTAATTATGGTTAAATTAGGCTCATTAGATTCGTCTCGCAAAGTTACCGGGAGGTTATAGAATGGGTTTTGTCATTAACTCACATTTAATACTCCATGCATGTAAGATTTCCTTTGATGAATAGTGAAGTTTGATGAACAGTGAAGTTTGATGAACAGTGAAGTTTGATGAACAGTGAAGTTTGGGTGAGACTAAACAGGGTCTATGTACGGTACTGAACGTGGTACGTATCTTCCTGGATGGATCCAGCTTGCTTCTGGAGTCTGGACGTAGGGTAACGGCTCTGTACAAACTTGTCAAAAAGTGCGGAACTGCACGAAGATCTGGCCTCGTACTTGGTATCAGGTTCGGCCAGTACGTGTTCAGATCAGAAGACACCGGAGTTAAGGTCAAAAGTTCGATTTGACGTGTCCTTGAATCCTTAAAAGGGCCCGTCCTTGATTACAGGAGTGTTTAAATCAGGTGGAACGGTAAAAAGTGGTGAAAAATTTTGACACTGAGAAACGTGTCCTGAAACGTGTCCTGTGAAAGAGGGCACGGTTATCGGTGTGAAAAACTTTTGGTGACTTTGGGGATTTAAACACCGCCACAGTCAATCCTTTTTGCTAATAAAACAGTGACAACCACGACGACTTTGCTAGTGAAACAGTGCCAACCCTTTTTTATTCCTTTTAAAAATCTTCTATAGCCAACTTGACTCACACAAATTTAGGTATTATTCTCGCAGCCGCCGTATGTTAGTTCATTGATAGTTATTGCATGTTTGGTTAGGGACGCAGAGTAGTGACCGTGAGTCATCCGATCCAATTAATGGCCGAAGTGGGACACATATCATGTGGTTCGCGTCGCAAGACAAGAACGTTTGTTACCACTTACCAAGTGCTTTCATGTAGCGTTAACCGCTGGTCCGTTGTACATGACCAAGTCGTTCTGCAAAATGTAATGTGTAACCGGAGTACCAGACCATCCCAATCCCATGTCGGACGGGCTCAACCGTCAACCCAAACATGCTAAATACTCTAAACCACCAGTTTGCTGAATTATGTACTGGCACTACTAGCTATTGCCCTTTTTGCACAGTGAAGAGAGTTGAAGCTGAACTTTTGTAGACACGAGAAGTACACCTCCCCTGTGTACAAGTAGCCACAGTGACTGCAAGATTTTAAGGAGCTAATGCCCATTGCCGTTATATTTCTTTTGGCGGAAAATCAAATATCAATGTTGCCATCAACTGTTCCGGGTGATAGACTGGTAGTAGGTTATTCGGAACCTAATCTTTGTTTTGACCGGTCTTTGCCGTGTTGGAAATCATCGTGGACTTGTATTGCGTGCATTATTCGTCGCTTCCTCGATGGATTGGTCTGTACAATAGAGTACAGAGAAGATGAGTGCCGAGCACCATCAAGCTGAAAAGAACCTGACATGCAACGGGGCCATAGAGAGATATTCCCCTCTTATCATAACCCCTTTTGTCTATGGAGAAATAAGAGAGCCAAAATTCTCATACATGAAGACAGGCACTTGCTGGTCTTTCCCAAAATCCAAAACATAGCTAATGTAATGCTCGGTAGGAGCCAAGCAGAAAACGACTGAAAACCGATATCATATTATCCTAATCAAGCAACGAACATAACAGAACAAAGTTGTTCGCTGGAACTACACTAGTTGAACTCTTCCTACGTAAAGTACTTTCTATGCCCAACTAAACAATTCAAAAAGGCACACAATTGTTTGGATCAACATCCAGCAAGCTACCAGCATAATTTCTGCCGGAAAAAATAAGGCCTGTGCCTGCCAGGCAGCCGCCGTGTACATCGTCGCAAAAAAAAAAAAAAAATGACGAGGCGCCATCCTGGCTCCACCCGGAGACGGCCACGCGTCGAAGGACGTGGCGGCGAGCGCACCCGGCCACACAAGCGGCCACATAGTCCTGGTCAACTCAACTAGAACCCTGCTTCCTCATCGCTGGGCCCCGCATACGAGGCTATCCGGGCCCCACGCGCAGCGGTAGCAGATCGAAGTTCCAGCAGAGTCCCACTCCGCCACGAAAAAAACTCGCTTTCGAAATCTCTCCTCTTTTGTCCAAGGCCGGCCCTGTTTGTTTTCGTTTAGCTTATAATTTAAGCGTGTACCAGAGAAGCGAAGATTATCTCGCTCTTCTTGATTCTTGCTTCTCGTAGTTTAAATCTCTAAAGCAGATTAGCACAGAAACAAAAATAAGCGAAACGTTTGGTGAGATTATCGCTTATTTCCACTGATAAGCCGATTATAATCGGAAACAAACAGGGCCCAAATCGCACCATTTAAATCTGCTCGACGCATAACGAATCGCCATAGTTAATCGAAGCATTAAACCAGGAAAAAAATAGAGAGGGGGAGCAGGCGGGGCGCGAGGACGAAACTACGAGAGGGAGGGAGGCCATCCCATTCGCGGGCTGGTTCGGGTCCACTTGGGCGGCGCCGCACACGCAGCAGGAAGAGATCAGCGCGGGGCGAAGCGTCAGACCCGTCTCCCCCGCCGCAGCCGCCGCCGCCGCCGCCGCGGGCACCACTGGTAAGCGATCCGTTTTGGTGGGTTTTGCCGATTTCTTTTGCCCCCGGCGCCGCGTCGATCGGAGGAGGCTGCGGCTAGCTTTGATTCCTGCTTCGCTCGGTTGCTGCTGTTAATTTTCTGAGGCATCTGGTGGCTTGTGCGGATTTCCCTCCTCCGTTTAACACTGCGATTGATGGATTTTGGAGTAGTCAATAGCAATTCTGACCGAGTATTCCGACCCCTATGTGTGGATTGTTAGATTTCCCTTCCTTTGGGAGCGGTGTGTGAATAGGCATCTCCAGTTTTCTTCCAGAGATGGGTTCCTGTCACTCCGCGAGCCGGGAATGTAATAATAGTGTAGGATTATGTGGTTTCGTTCGATTTTGTTACTTTTAAGATTCCTCCATCGCTCTTGAGTGATTCTCTCGGAAAAGTGGGATGTGTCATGTGTGCTCAGTGGGGGGACTTTTAGTTCTCTAAAGTACATGCAGTTAGTTGTTAGTGTTAGGTGACTTTCTGGATGGATATTAGATTGAGATATAAGCTTGTTTCATGCCGTTAGATGAGGATGTTTTGCTGCTTTTTAGAAGTGAAACACTCAATGTTGTGCGGATGAAAGGAGTTTTATCCGATTAAAAATAGGTGATCCAAAGCTGATACCGATAGCATGGCTTACAATTTGCTTGTTGGGGGTACATGCTATGACTGGATCGTGAAAGACACCTTGGAATTGCATGATAGTTCCTAATTCCAGTTCCTGTGGGACTAACAACTAATATTTGTGTGCTCGGTTACACCACTGAAATGCCAATCTCCTTGCTTACATGATTAGCAGGCGTTTACAATGGTGGACAAGAATGATGGGTCAGAGGGTCTTAAATTCAACACGTCACACCTGATTCAAACAACTGAAGAGGTTGCAAGAGCATTTATCGCCGCGGCTTCGGCTGCCACTGCACAGTCTGCACGGCCATCTGTTGTGCATTCTTCCAAAGATGAGAGTGGCAGCCCAATGCAGAAGCTTCAGCAGCAATTTTCAAAAATCATGAAGGGTTTTTCGTCCTCGCCAGACCTATCTGGACCTTACAATCCGGAGGTGCTCACAACGCAAAAACGGCAGTGGTCGAGGTTCCAGCTGAAGTCATTGGTGTGCATCTCACTCTACCTATTTGGCATTCCTTGTAAATCTGTTTTTGCACGTACTATGCAAAATATTTAAGGTTATTCGGAGCTGTAAGTTGCGATTGATTGATGTGAAGCTCTGCTAGTTAGTGAAACATAATTAAATTGGACACCATCTTGAAATTAGTTATTTAAAGAATCCACAAACTAGAATGTTCATTCCCTGTTGTTATCAATTATCATACCTCTTAGGCTTTGCAATTCATTATAGGAATGCTAATGCTATTTTCTTTGTTTCTCTTACTCTGCAGCGAGTTCATATAGGATAGGTCTATAGCAAGTCATGCCGCAATAATGATTGCTTGAATACCTCTCACTATTGTTATGTTGGGATTACATACCTCTCAATGTTGTTTCTTGGAGCAGGGTAATAGGTGCATCAGAGAACCATCACATCTGTTTGAGAGCATAGTGATTGTTGGGCTTCCACCTCAGGCAGATATCCATGAGCTGGAAAACATTGCATTAGGGAGAAATGATGATGATGGAAAGAGATCAAGAAATTTATTTGGCAATAGCCACCACCAAGTTCATGCAATATCAAATTTGGAACCACAGGTTATCATTAATCTTACCTACTGTTTCATGTTGTTTGATTTGATGAGTAATACATTCTGGTAGGGACCTGCATACCATTGTTTTATAAGAAAAAGTCAATTGTGTTGATTTTCTTTATTTTCCCTTTAGGTTCTTTTTGCATACCCTCCAGAGAAGCCTCTTCCACTGAAGTACAAGGATACCCTCTCTTTCTGCCTTCCCGGAGGTGTACAGGTATGCTGTACCCAAGCTACATGCAACTTTAGTTTTGATCTCTTTGTGATAACTGTGTGCAATTGGTTTTCAAGTCTTCTTGTTCATTGAAAAGCACATGAGCACTTACCACCTTGTACTGCTTATATTTTTATCCATAATCACACATTGGCTTGGCTCTTGACTCTTGACTCTTGATACAACCTCTTTTTATCCTGTGCTGTTGCCTGCATGCATGTTCTAGCAGTTAGAACGTCGTGCTGCTTTTCTCATGACTTACAAGTGATTCCCTCGAACCAAATTTATCTAGCGTATTGGTGTTTCCTTTAACCGGTTTGGTCAATTCATAATGTTAGAGTTTGCCAACTGGTTAAAGTTATCATATGTGAGGCAACGAGTGAGACAAACTGCCATTTGTAGCAGTGCTTATGAGGAAAAAGACAAAGTAGGTTAATATTGTGTTTATATGGAAATGTGAAAAACTGTTGATGATATAAAGGTTGATCAATGAGCATACTCATGAGGTTTTCTGATAGTTATTGAACATGATAGATGGAGTCATTTTTTTATGAAGTAGTTAACAACAATGTATTGCAAGTAACTATGCTATCTGAATCAGCAGTACCACTATACCAGGGAACTGGTCAACAACCCAATGAGTTGTTTAGTTTTGTTTCCTCACAGTTTTCATACTTTTCTTTGTTAAGCAATTGGACAATTTACCAATGTTTATATTTGCTCTAGGTTCATGCTGTCGAACGGACTCCTTCATTCAGTGAGCTGAACGAAATTCTCTTGGGGCAGGTAACTGTTACTCAGTTATGTTTGTGACTTTATGTTGCTTCAATCAGTAGATATCTTTTTGCACCTAACAAAGTCATCACTTCTGATACCATAGTAAACCAAAAACTCAATAGATTTACTGCCTCTACCATGGAACTCTTGTCGTTTCGTGGATTCTATTTGCAAGTAGCCATAATCTAGTCTTTTGATTTTTTTGTTGCTGCTATTATAATCTTTATTACCCATTTCAGGAACAGCTTAAGGAAAGCAACCAATCATTTGTGTTCCGCTTACAGGTATACCTATATCATTCTCTATTGCATCCTTTTTGCTGTATCAGGTGGCTAATAATTGAGACATTGCAGGTTGCTGATGACTCTACACTATATGGATGCTGCGTACTGGTCGAAGAGATCGTACAGCGACCATCAAAGCTGGTATCGATGCTCATGAATGAAAAACCTGTCTTTCCACGCCGGAGTCGTTACGTGATAACTACGCCCCGATGTTATTGCATCCTGTCCAGGCTTCCATTCTTTGAAATGCATTTTGGGGTTTTGCAGAGGTAGTTTCTTGTGAAGTCATCATCTCTTTATCTTCTTGTACTTGTTGTATCTGAATTCTGACACCTGTCAAATCATCTACTTTGTGTTTATATTTATTTTTAGACTAGTGTATGGTGCACTGACTACTGGTGCTTATATTTTCTTTTAGTTGCATAGCATTTGCTTGCTAATCCAGGAAGTTTTTATGCTACCACTCTCAGTATTGATATTCTACTTGATTTATTTCTTTTGTATGGCTTTCATAAGCATCTGCCATATTTCTTTTGCAGTATTCTTATGGAAGAACGTCTCGAATGGCTCACAGATAGTGTTAGCATTCTAACTTCGTTATCACTTGAGGAAGCCTGTGAAGAGAATGATATCTGTGAAGAAACCGAAGTTACAACACAGAAACAGTATTTAGATGGTAACACAACTGATGTGGATAAATCATCTGAATCGAGCACAGGAGTTTCATCGAAGGAGTTGTCTGACACTGACAGCAGTTCGGGGTGTAGAGATACTCAACTTGAATTAGTTTCTAATAAAGAAGGCTTACGGCAAGACAGTTCTTGTGCTAAAGAACAGAGTGATCTTGAAAGGGAAACTGCCACTCACTGTGATACCCCTGAAGAATCCGATCATTGTGTTTCAGAAGATACATCATCGGGTCAATCTGGAGTTAAGAACCATGAGCTTGATTGTGCACCAGATATCCAGAATGAATCTGGTGCTAGGAAGAACTGTGATGATTCTCCAGAGGGAAATGTGGATGATGAGCAGCTTGATCTTTTTATTACCGACACTATTTTACCACTTATGCGATCTCGCCTTTCTGAAGATTCTGAGTCATCTCCAAGGTATGGTATACCCACAATGAGTCATTAATACGCTGTTGTTGACAGGCACAAAAGAAAATGAATCTTAGGGCTGTTATGACTTTATTTTTTCATTCTTTTTGTGAGAAATGTTTGACCTTATTACTCACTTAAGTACCTGGTATTCTGTGAACATTGAACTCTCTATTTTTCTCTTTTGGATGGGAGTGTGCAATCTTTAATCGCATGGATGTTTAAATATCAATGAAGGCTGACAGAGAACTATTGAGCTGGTTCTTGAATTTTAAATCTGATTGAAGTCACCCTGTTACTCCTGCTATTGACTGTTGAGACCTAATAGCTAGTCATGACTATCATTTAAAATGCTTACTTTACGTGATCACCAGTGCCCAAGTAGAGTCACCAGATTGTTACTGTCATTTGCTGCAGTTCACAGGATTCTCCATCCGAAGGCAGAAATTTCAGAAGTGACACCCAGGAATCGGATTCAGAGGAGCCATCTTCAATTGGTCATGGAGACTTAGTTAGACACAACAACATACTGCAGTGGGCTAAGGTTCATGCACGAACTCAGGCACAACTGTTTCCATTATCCTTATTTTATGTGTTTGTTTGTTAACTTAAAATGTTTCTCCAGGCAAAAAAATATGGTTCACTGCAAGTTGTCTGTCAGTATTACCAGCTACGGTGTCCTGCCAGGGGTTCATCACTTACTTTTCATCCCTTGGAGCATTTGCATCCTTTGAGTTTTCACAGGCCAGGCGAAACAGTTCTTCATATTGCTGGTTCTACTATTGAGCTTAGATCACGGGACACAAGCTTAGAGGTTGCTGAGGTATGTTTATGCATTTAGGATTGACCTATTTTGTTGTGATGAAGTTATGACATATGTAGCATCTTGAAATTTTAGACTAGTATGCCTTAATGTCTATCCATTTTCTAGATGCGTAATGCACTCTTTGCCGAGGAGGAATCGACTGCTTTATCCACGTGGGCAGTGGCATCCATATGTGGATGCCTCAGACTGGAACATGTAAGTATCGAACTATTCCATGGTGACGTAATTCCTTCTTAGCACCATTGTTTTAAAGGCGTCGCCTAGGCGTCCGGGCGGTCCTAGCTCGCCTTAGAAAACAGGCCGCCTAGTCCGCCTAGGCGATAAGGCGCTCCAAGATTTTGGAGGACACCTTAACGCCTTTAAAACACTGCTTAGCACCTCATTAGAAGCTTTTAGGACATGCAATTTTGGTTGTGTAATGCCTTCTTGTTCAGTGGTAGCAATTCTTCAATAAAAATATGTTTTAGTACCTGCAATGGATCATTGTCCTCTTTTTTTTTAAAAAAAAGTAATCAGTGATCTAGCCTTCTACATTGTTGTGCATGTGTCTTATGTATTTTAGAACAAAAAAAGTAAAGTAGATTAATTGATATTATCTATCTGGGAACAATAAAAACAATACATTGTTGTACAGTTTTTAAAACAATAATTCTTGCAGGTAATGACACTCTTTGCTGCTGCACTCCTGGAGAAACAGATTGTTATTGTCTGTTCCAATCTGGTATGGTTCCAGAACTTTATATTTTGGCAATGTTTAAGCATTATTAAATATTATATGGTGCCTTTTGGTTTGGCTGCTTGTTCATTAGCTAAATCATTCTGTACAATGTTCCTTTCATGAGTTTATTTATGATAAAAAGAGGCATGCTAGGAAGGAAGTATTTTCTTATTCCTGCAACTCATGTGGTTTTGTTGAGCACAATAGTTTTGGTTGTCCCTCTGTGGATGAAACCATTGAAAGTTGGTACTAACATGCATTGCAATTTCCAATGACCAGGGAATGCTATCAGCTTCAGTTTTGTCCATCTTAGCTCTAATACGCCCGTATCAGTGGCAGAGTCTGCTCATACCGGTACTTCAACTTTTTGTGTTTTATCAAATTTTGGTCATCATGTTACTGTAACCTTCATATGTTCTGTTGCATCATTGATTTCCAGGTTTTGCCTATTGATATGATGGATTTTCTGGATGCACCAGTTCCGTACATCGTGAGTTCCTGATCTAAATAGCATTATTTGTTTTGACCAATGTAGCTGGGTAGTGTGGGTACTTTAGCAGGATGATGGGCTTGGGGAGGGAGATAAGCAGGCCTTGCGTTGGTTAAACATTGATATCTGATTATGTTTTGGCACATCATATATTTAAATTGAGTTTATGTAGATATCCGATGATAAATTTACAACTGTATCTTTAGGTTGGTGTACAGAACAGGACATCTGATGTGCTGAACAGGCTAGCAAATGCTGTAGTAATTGACGCCAACAGGAATCAGGTACCTGAAGTCCCTTACCTACTCATTGCTGCCATTGCATTCTGGAGTTCAATTGTGTGCACAACTGTAGATAGGTTTTTAGTTATTGAAAATTGTTAGAAGAAATGAGTCATAATTTTGTATTGAATTTGAAGGTTGGGCTTGGCAGCATTTTTAATTATCTCTATATGTTGAAAGAAACTTTTATAACTGGAGATGATTAACAGTTCTGGTTCATACAGTTCTGAGTAGCAGTTTAAACTCAACTTTTGTGAAACCTGATTTGGAGGTCTTCGCTTAATGATTGTGTTCTATCAGCCCATTTTAATTGTTTTTTTAAGAACACATTGCTGTTGCATGATTGATCATTGGATGCTGAGGGTTGCTGCTGATACATGAATTCCTTGTGATGTTCAGATTAAGTCTTCTTCAGTCCCCCAACTACCGCAGCACAGAGAGTTGCTTTCTACCTTGCGTCCATATCATTCCATACTTGTTGGAGAAAGTTATCTTGCAAGAAAGCGCCCCGTTTATGAATGCACGGATGCCCAGGTAGTGTCTTGGTTATCTAGTCCTTCAGAATTTTTCCATTATCATTTTTTTTTGTATGTACGAATAAGCGGCGTACTTTACTCTGCCTTTGGCTTTCTCTGAGCTTCTCTGGGACTGGAGATCGAGCAGACATATGAAATATCTGCCTTATTTCCTTTGTTTTTGCTTTGCCTTGCAAGTATAGAATCCCTAAGCTTATGTTCTATTGGTTTCCAATAAAATTTAGAGTTGGTCAGTGCAGTTTCTGACATTTTTGGGCTGGCAAAGCATTCTGGGGTTTTATATTCAGTCATGACCTTAAAGTATGACTACTAATATTTTAAGAATGCAGGTGGAAGCGGCCAAAGGTTTCTTGGCAGTGCTTAGAGACTACCTTGATACTCTGTGCTCGAACTTGAGATCTCATACAATTACCAATGTACAATCTAACAATGACAAGGTTTGTTCTGCTGCCCTTGCTGAGATATTTTCTGGCTGATTTTAGGTGCTTTTTGCATATATATGAATTATTGGTATGAAATCTGGATACTTTTCTTGTTGCTATTTTTGTTGGATAAAAAACTTAGGAAGGCTTCTTCTTTCTTTTTTGGCATGCTTATACCATTAGTACTCCATATTGCAAAAGAAGTCGTTTTGAGATTGTCCTGAGTCAAACTTTTTAAACTTTGACTGCAAATATTTTTGTATGTGTTAAGTTTAGAAATGTGAAAATGGTATGAGTAGATTCGTATTGAAATATTGTTTCATAAAAGTACTCTTTAAATATATTTTATAAATAGTTTATAGCAAAAAGTATTAGTCAAAGTTATGTTTTGGAGACTGTGTCAATGTCCTAAACGACTTCCTTTACAATATGGAGGGAGTATGCTGGTTGCTAAGTCTATTTGCCTTGCACAGGTTTCCTTACTTTTAAGAGAGAGCTTTATTGGTTCTTTCCCAAGCCGGGACAGGCCCTTTATGAAGGTATTAAATTGCATTCTTTCCTTTGCCTTTGATATAATTAATGAAGCAAGTCATGCTAGTGTTGTCTTGTTAATTTTCCTCATAGTGAACACTAAAGAAGTAGCGAAACACAAGAAAGTAATATTTAAATTGGCATGCTTCGATCCTTGACCTCTCTAGCCATGTCTCTGGCTAGTGAGAGAGAGGTGTCCACTGACCACTGCAGAGACTAATCTATATCGTCTTTGTTTGTTGACAGCTTTTTGTGGACACACAATTGTTCTCAGTACATACAGACCTAGTTCTCTCCTTTTATCAAAAGGACTAAGTGTCTGTTACAGACTTGAATATCTGTCTCATATTGCCAAGGTCAGAGTCAGACACTACATACCTTTGTATTCTTTATCTTGAGCGCTACATTCTTTATTTATGGTACCTATTATTGTTTGTTTACCTGCTTGCAAAATACTCCCTCAGTTTCAAATTGTAAGTTGTTCTGGATTTTATAGATACATAGCTTTTGCTATGAATCTAAACATACATTATGTCTAGATACATAGCAAAAGCCATGTATCTAGAAAACACAAAACGACTTACAGTTTGAAACGGAGGGAGTAACAAAGTAACAGGCAGTTGCTGCTCGAAACTCGCTAACTGCTTTCCAGTCCATGGGCACATGACAACTAGTACTGGGGCTCATAGCTTTGGTTGTGTACCCTTGATATTCTCCAGAAACACAATTTTCTTGTTGTCAGATAATAGCTAAAAGAAAAGAAAAGCCATGTGAATGTGATATCCTCGCTGTCAGCTTTTTTCTTCTTATTTCATCTTTGTTTAGTACTCTTTCCCGAGTTAAAGATTTTACTGCATCCATGATCGATTCTGAGTTTTGATGTATCCATTTGCACTGCAGCCTTTAGGTGCTGAGCTCAACTGTACATATCGGTTTAGAAAGAATGAGCTGCCTTCATCAAACATTGGCAGCTCAGGGATGGGTTTTAGAACTGCAACGGAAACTCCATATACTGTCTGAAAATCAGTAGGTTATCAGGATCCAGTTATGGATATTGAAGAAGAATGCCCCTATAGGTGTTGTAAATTAGTCTGGTGTGGTGATCCCCCATCTAAGATTTTGTAGGCCTGGTAGGTGCCGATAAGAAGCCTTTTGTGGATTGTATGTTCCTATAATGCCTGTGCTGTGAACTGTAATGGAACCATTGCTGCAGCAAATCTCCAGATGCAAATGTGTTCATTTGGGAATTAATCAAGCCAGCAACGCTTCATCCAAGAATACTGTAATCTGTAGAATGTCAAGAATCCAAGAGTTAATACAGTTCCAAAATGTGGCCTGTATCCATTTCATGAGCTGTAATTTAACGTGTGGTATTTTTCATCTAAACTCAGTGCGAGTGCAGCTTGTATCTCATTTTCTTGATGTGTGACATAACGTTTGACGTCAATGCATATGTGGTATTTGGCAAATTTCACCAAACCACCAGTGTAGTGTTCTGGTTTCGTTAACCATACGTTATGCAGTAGTATTGTAGTACTGCTATTGAAGGTATCTGCATCCTTTATCGGTTCGAGTTCTAACTGTGAGCAAGCAGAGGGGGCTTTGTCTCCTTTTGCATTGCTGTATACACTAGCCCACTTGACCTTTCATAGTATGAAGATTAGGCGGGGAACCATCGAAAGAAGAGTCTGGTCTTAGCTTATTGTATTTGACTGGTGACCGTAGCCTCGAGTTCACTCACTGCAAATAATGTTGGGCAGATTCATACGGAAAAGCTAAAAACTGGAGATGTTCTCCCTGGCCTTCCCTTAGGACAGTGGCGTGTCATCCTCCGAAGGCTGTTTCATACTTTCATCAGCACTCGAGAGTAGCAGCAGCCATACTCATGCTTTAGTTTACGGAATGGCACTTTTGACCGGGAGATTTTGGAATGTGCAACGCAGGAGCTGAGGAGCTGAACTGATGAAGAACGGCCGGTACAGTACGCCTTCGTGCGTGCGCACAGGGAAAGGACTTGGCCCCGTGGGGCGGTGGCAGGCGCGCAGTGAATGTGCCTGCCACAAGTACCAGCACCACCAAGCGCTTTCAACCAGTGGTCGCCACACTGCCCCTTGCCTCCCTGCAGCATCGCCTGGACGCCTGCAGTGAGTCTTTCTGACCGCCCCTTCCCGCTCAGCCGCTGCATGTGCCGTTCGCCAGGGGTCGCCAATCCATGCCGCGAACTGCGCTACGCTAGCTGCAAAGCGGCGAGCGGCGCGTCGTCCCCCACCGTGTCCGTGCGTGTACCGTCTGGCTCAGAGTGACGGGGAGAAAGAGAGACGCCATGCCACACCTTCTGTGCTCAAGAGTGAGAGTCGAGACTCGCTTGCTAGCTGCGCTTGGAAAGGCGCTTCTGGCGCTGGCCTGACGCGACTGCCTCCTGATGCTACTGCGGCGCTGCGGCTCGCTCCCCTCTCACCGGCCAGTAAAGCCTCCGGCCAGACGTGCCCGGTGGCCCGGTGGCAGAGGCAGACGACGAAGACTGCGGATCTTCTGTGAGAGCAAGTATTATAGAGCCATGTAAGCCGGCGAAATACCAGAACACGTCAGCACCATCCGACGTGGGAGAGAGAGAAAGCAGGAGAGAGCGAAACGAGCGACTCGCGAGGCGCCGAGCTGAAGCGGGCGAAATGCCCTGTATTGGCCGCTCGCCTCTGGTTCTCCAATCTCGTTCTCCCACGTTGCAACTGTGCTGGACAGCGCATTAAAAGAGCATGGGACCTACCACCACCGCTCAGCAGCTCAGGTGAGCTGGAACTCCTTGCAGCCGGCGAGCGGGCGTTCTTATTAGCCCTGCTCTGATAGGGCTGGGCTGTGGCGGACAGCGTCGAATAACGGAATAACCACGCCAGCCAGCCAGCCTTGTGGCCGTCGCAAATCAGGTGCTTGGATCACGGCCTTTCTACGCGAGGCCAAAGGGGGACTCGCCGTGGTCCTTGACCATGGACCAACCAAGCACCAATGGCCGATACGGCGAGTGGTCAGAGGATGCATGGTCCCTGCTCCTGGGTTGCCGGCAAGAGCCCATTCGTAGCCAGAAAGTCATGGCCGCCGCCTGCGCACCGGCCCACACGGAGCAATTTTTCCGCAGAAAGGGTTCCACCGTGCGCCGCGCCCACCGCGCCGCGATACTGCGCCCCCACTGGTCCTGGCCCAGGGCCAGGGCGCCGCGCCAGTAGAGTACCTCCTGCAGCCGTGCGCTGATCTCATGGCTCATCGGTCGTAGATTTTGAAACGTTCGATCCGATCAGCAGATGTTCTCTTTTCTTCTGGTGGTGGGGGCGTGGGGTTTTTGCTGCATGCTGTGCTGATCTTTCCTCTTTCTCGCCTTTGCATAAAACAATATAGTGCATTGCATTTCTGAAGACGCCACGGCATGGTAGGACTTAGGAGAGCATCTCGCCTTATCACGTAAGTTAGCACCTCTTTTTTGCATGTGCATACAGATAGCAGAGTGGCGTCGCATATCAGGTGCATATTTACGCATGTTCAGAATTCAATGGCATTTCGAATACAAGCCAAAAAATTCCGGGGCAGCAAGCCGGCACTACTCCTTTCCCTCAAGCAGGGGCGAATCTACAAACACAGCTTAAAAACTCCATTGGAGTAAGAGTTGGTGAAGGAGAAAAAAGAAGGAAACAGAAGAAGAAATAAAGGAAAAAATGAAGGAAGAAGAGGAGAGCCCCCTCAATATTGCATGCTAGATTCGCCACTGCTGTCAAGGCATCAATGCTCCGGCCCATTGCCTAAACTGCAGGTGTTCAAAACTAAAAATCGTCGCCATGCNNCTTATCAGCCACCAGTCAGCAGTACCAGCCACCAACCAGCCAGCAGTATTTTTCTCTCACAACAAATCAGCACCAGCCACCAGCCAACCAAACAGGCTGCAGAACCACCAACCATGGCATCTCCATTTACCACTGGGCACTGTGCCTCTGCCCGGCTCCTCAGCGCATCTCTCTGTCTGAGCCGCACTGACCGCGGCAGAAAAAGCGGACGGGAATGGGAACGTCTCTGACGAGATGCCCGAATCCGTCCATCCTTCCGTGCATGACAAGCAGCACACTTGCATGCTGATCACTGGCCTGACCCGACCCGGAGCATGCATGCATGCGCGCAGCGCAGGCAGCGAGTGACCGGACCGGCCTTGCGCCGTGCCTGCCCTGCTGCACAGGCAGAGGCCAGAGAGGCCAAGGAGGGCAGCACTGAACGTCTGAACGTATGCCATGCATCGGTTCTGTGCTGTGTGAACAACCAGATGGGATGCCTCTGCGCTGCGCTGCGCCCCATCTGATCTGACTGACCGCTTCTTTGACTCATCGTGAAGGGAGAGGAGGAGCCGACTGGGGGATGCCTCTGCCTGCAGCGGAGCGAGGGGGCCTGCAGCCTTCACTCACCTGACACACGCTCCCTGCTCTGTGCTCTCGCAGCAGCGAGCGTGAGGGGACAAAACATGTGTGCTACAACTGTTGCATGTGTTGCTTCTGTTCTGCGAGGGGTGATGCGAGGCCCTGTTTGGATCTACCCGTTATAAAATTTAGTACTACTGTTTACAATTTTGATCACTAATTAGGGGTATTAAATAAAGGCAGTTTACAAAACTACCTCCACAACCCCTGTGCTAATTCGCGAGACGAATCTAATAAGGCGTTTGACCACATGATCGGAGGATGGTTACTGTAGCGTCACTGTAGCTAATCATGGATTACTGTAGCTTATTAGATTCGTCTCGAAAAGTTACACTCATTCGTGAAGAGGTTTTGCAAATAGACTTCATTTAGTACTCCATGCATGTAAGATTCCCTTTAGCGCTTTTAGAGTTATAAAGAACAGGGCCTCTTTGCTCATCTGATCTGCCTGTAGGTGAATGAGTGAAGGGAAACCGAGGTCAAAATGGGTGGGGTGTAGGGTTGGACAGGCCCTCATTGTGGATCTGGTGGTTGTCTGCGATTTCTTTTTGAGCAAACGAGTGTAGTGGCTCTTTTTTTGGCAACATGATGCATTCAGGCATGCTTGAATCATACATGGCAGGGACACATGTGCTTCCAATAACAAAGATGTATCTCTACCGCTGAGTCTCCAGCAACCAGTCAAGAGTGCTGAGTTACCAACTGCATTTCAGACAACACGAACGAAGTTCAGTAGCTAAATATACCTTTTTTCAGAGCCTGTTCGGTTGGCTGGTGGCTGGTTGCTGGTGTTGATTTGTTGTGAGAGAAAAGTACTGCTGGCTGGCTGGTGGCTGGTGGCTGGTGCTGATTTGTTATAAGACTGAAGTACTGCTGGCTGGTGGCTGATAAGCCAAGCAGAGAAACACAGAGAGAAACCCTGAACTTGTCATTACAGTCGATCCCTGCGTGAGCCGGCCCACTGCCCTGTCCGGCCCTACGCTTATCTGCCACGCCCAAAATAGAGTCCTCGTCAGCCATCACCAGCTCCCTTCTCTATACTCGGTTTCCCTCCACCACAACGCCGAAGAAAAAAGACAACAAAACTGTTGCAATGAAGTGCGCTGGAGAAGGAGAACCCAGCAAAAATTTAGAGGTGAAAAAAAATACATTTGATCATGATGTAAAAAATGCGAAGCAAAACATAAATATTTCTATGTTTACCTTCTGTGCTGGGTGAAGGCCCATCGTCATTATGGCTGCCTGAGCCGTGATGGCCATTGATCGCTCTCAGTGGGGAGCGGTGGGCTTATCTGAGCCTTAAAGTGGCCCACGGTTGCAGGCCTATGGGCCCCTTGCCCCCTTCTGTTGGTGTCAGCGAGCATGCTCCCCGCTTCTCCCTTCTTTGACCAGTCATGTGCTGCTGTATTTGATGCCTAATTATTGTGTCTAACTCTCAACCGTGCGGGGGAAAAGCTCAATAATGGCCATTCTTTGTTTGCCGAAGGACACCTTTTTTCTGTAGATTTGTGGTTAGGATGGCTGTCACTATGCTCCAAGCAAAAGCCTTTTTCTGTACTGTGCTACGTCCTGCTCAAAGTTTGGCATTGGCGATCTTTTCACAGCATCAGAATGGCCCATAATAGTGCGCAAATGCGTTACTATTTATCTATGGCAAACTGAAAAAGGGTTTAGAAATCAATGCTTGACAGAACCAACACATCGAGTCAGACCGCGTGGGCACGGCATTACCGTTGTTTTGTGTGCCTGCCTGCTTGGAGATCTACATTAGCGCCCATTTCGTGTGGCCAAGAGAAGCGAATCCCGTTCACATTGGACAAACCAGCACCCCCATGTGAGATTAAAATGGAAAAAATAAATTACTAGGAGAAATGGTGATTGCAACTAGCTATGAGCAATCACATCTGTCGGGGAAAGAAAGAAAACGCAGAGCGAATCAGAGGACCCTGAAAAGCTCGCAACCTATCGTCTGCTCTTGTCTGCACTTTCGGCTTTACTTTTATCGGCAACTAATATCTACTTTGTATTTTATGTATTCACTTTTTGCACGGAGATACTCCGTATTTCTCTTAGCACTTCCATCATGAGAAACAACACGGACATGCAGAAAAATCGTATTCGAAGCCTTAGCTCGTAAACAAAACAATGCGCACGTAGTAGTAGACCTTAACTCCTAATAATTTTTAGAAACGCGACGGCACATGGAGCCTATCGACAGGCACAGGCAGGCAGCATGCACGAACAGAACAGGAGCCAAAAAAACTGGAAAAGCCTGAGCATCGTGTGAGCGTACGGTACATGCTCAAGCTGCTCTCGGCTCTCGTCCCTTGCTTCTAGTCTGTACGAGTAGCATGCTCCATGCTGCATTGTGCATTGCTGCTGCAGCCGCTGCGGCGTCAGTACTTGCACGCATACGCGCTGGCCTCTTTTCCGGCTTGCTTTTTTTCGTTGGCGCAGGCTCGGCAGCGGGCAGAGGGCAGATGCGGCGCAGGAAGCGTTGCTTTGAACAACAGACACCCATGTGCGCACAGTAGAAGACCAGACTGCCAGGGCGAGTCACTGTGCTGGGCAGTGCAGGCAACCAGGCAGGCATTTGTTTATGAGTTTCCGTAAAGCTGTCCGTCGGAGACAGCAGCAAGGCAGAAGAGCACAGCAGCCATGCGGCCATGCATGCAGGCTTCAGAGATGGCCCTGTCACCCATCCACCATTCTACCTCCACCCTATGGCAATGCCACAGCCATAGCCACCTAGAGAGAGAGAGATACTGTGCTATTACTGTGGTTCCCGGAAATAGGGGCGGCAAAGTACATGCTAAAGTAGGTTCAGTCGCGTATAAGCCTCAAACAGTGCCGATTAAGCTCTAAGAAAATGCTTTACTGAATGCGATTCAGTCGCGGCAAACAGGCATTTGACCACAAGTTCTTGCACACGGGTTATCTTACAGCAGCACACCGGCCAGGAGCTGGCTACTGTAGCAGAGCTGCAGAGGAGTAACTGGTGCGCCTGCAACAGTACAGGTCCGGTACACGTATACTCCTGGCGAAACGGTGGGTGGAGTGGAGTGGCCGTGGTGGGTGGCTACAGGCTATCTGCGTGGGGTGTCAGACTCTGCCTGTCTCCCTCTCTCCTCACTGCCACCTGCAGCCTGCAGCGCTGAGTCAATGATATTCGACTAGCGCCGCGCCGCGCCCTCTCCTGCTGTTCTGCACAGCACCTGGTGGCGTGGCATGGCACCGTGCGGCTGCGTCCACCCCCGGGGCACGTCTGACACCAACCAGCACAGTCCCAATAAACTAGGGGCACGTCTAACAGCAGTCGCCTTGCCTGTTGGGAGGGGCAAAACCTAACGGGCCTTCCTCAGTTCCTCTGCACCAGCTTGAGCCTAACGTGTAGCTACGGGCCTTTCCTCAGCCTGAGCAGAGCAGTACCGTTCACACGCTCAGGTAGCAGAAAGAGAAACTGGTCGATACTGTTAGCACGGCGTAACAATCATGCTTGATGCAGAAAAAGGTCGAGCGATGACAATCATTCTTGGAACTACAGTACTCTATTCAGGAATCAGGACAACATGGGTGGCAACCACAGTCCAGTATGAAGGGCGCAAGGTGTGAGATGAGAGCGTACTGTACTAGACAATAGTGAGGCTCCAAACAGACAGGCAACGCCCAGCGCTTGCATGCCATCGTCTCAGGCGGTCAGGCGCAGACGCGGCACACCAACGCCGTCGAGGACTCGCGGCTGCCGCGCGCTCGCCTCGCAGCTGGCGAGCCGAACCGTGACGGGGCGATCGAAACGGGCTGGGACTCACGGTCTCGCCCGCCACGTCTGCGGGGCTGCACGCGAGCGAGCGAGCGAGTCGGGCCGTCGGCAGCAGTCTCGTCCAGGTCTGGCTGTCTAGGGCAGAGGCTCCGCAGCGACTGCACGCCTGCGCCCAGCAGATTCTGCAGCGCGCACTCTGCATGACTGCCAGCATGTTCGGTTGGTTGGCGGCTGGTGGCTGGTGCTGATTTGTTGTGAGAGAAAAGTACTGCTGGCTGGCTGGTGGCTGGTGGCTGATGCTGATTTGTTGTGAGAGAAAAGTACTGCTAGCTGATAAGCCAACCGAACAGGCTGTGCATCTTGAGTCTTGGCCTTGTTTAGATTCACCGATTCAATCAAATTACACGTATTGAACTACGTGCTCCTTTCTACTTTTTCAATTCCCAATACACCTCTAATCATTGAATTCAATAGAATTAGCCAGGCCCTTACTCAAAATCTGTACGTCGAGCAGAGCAGCAGAGCAACCAATAACCATCCAAGATACTCCGTACTGACCAGTCGCGCTGGGCTCCTGCCCCCTCCTCTCTTGCTTCGGTCACGCCACGCGTGGGGTACGGGGCGCACGCAGAGGTTGAACGGCACGTCCCATCTGCTCCTGCTACCGATGATCCACTCGTACGAACCGCTACGGAGCATCGTCTGGTACAGTACGTGCCGGGTTAACGTAAGCAATCGGACCGTCTCGTGCGTACGCCCGTGTTGGTCAGGGATTGTCGTGTTGCCTTGACGGAAGCCGGAACGAGGGCCGTTGGATCTGAGCAGCGCTGGCCGTTGATCGTGTAACGGGGCTTTGAACGTCCGTACGAGGTCGCTGCCGCGGGGACACGATCAAATGGCTTTGCGGCCCAAAAACCCCACGCCGACGCCCGCATCTTCTAAACCCAATCCCTCGCCCTCACCCTACAAAAGCCCTTCTTCCCCTTCTGCTTGTCCGAGTCCTCACTCTACTCGCCATTCCGTCTGCACCTCGCGTCCCTGCCTGCCCCTCGGCACCTCGCTGCCGCTACCCACGCCGGCGTCGCGCTCCGGTCACCTCCTCCTCGGTTTGTCCTTTGCCGGCGGCGCGCGTTCGGTTAGGTAGCTAGCTCGAGGTCATCAGCGGTGGTAGCTAAGCTAGCTCCCGGAGAGAGAAGCCGGCCGTTCGCGGATCGATCGATCGAGATGATGATGATGAGCGGTCGTGCGGGCGGCGGCGCGAGCGCCGGGCGGTACCCGTTCACGGCGTCGCAGTGGCAGGAGCTGGAGCACCAGGCGCTCATCTACAAGTGCCTGGCGTCCGGCAAGCCCATCCCCTCCTACCTCATGCCCCCGCTCCGCCGCATCCTCGACTCCGCCCTCGCCACCTCCCCCTCCCTCGCCTTCCCGCCGCAACCCTCGCGTACGTTTTTTTTCTTTTGCTATTCTCCGTTCACGTACGCATCGGCACTTTGGCCCTGGAACCTGGATGAACTGATGATCGTTGTTTTGCTTGTGCATGCAGTGGGGTGGGGCTGCTTCGGGATGGGTTTCAGCAGGAAGCCCGACGAGGACCCGGAGCCCGGGCGGTGCCGGCGAACGGACGGCAAGAAGTGGCGCTGCTCCAAGGAGGCCTACCCGGACTCCAAGTACTGCGAGAAGCACATGCACCGCGGCAAGAACCGTTCAAGAAAGCCTGTGGAAATGTCCCTAGCCACGCCGGCGCCATCCTCCAACACCTCCTCCGCCACGAGCGCCGCCGCCGCCGCCACCACGACCTCGTCCCCGGCGCCCAGCTACCACCGCCCGGCCCCCGCCGCGCACGACGCCGCGGCGCCGTACCACGCGCTCTACGGCGGCAGCCCCTACTCGGCCTCCGCGCGGCCCGCCGGCGCGTACCACGCGGCGCAGGTGAGCCCCTTCCACCTCCACCTGGACACCACCCACCCGCACCCGCCGCCGTCGTACTACTCCGTGGACCAGAGGGACTACGCATACGGCCACGCCGCGAAGGAGGTCGGCGAGCACGCCTTCTTCTCCGACGGCACGACCGAGAGGGACCGCCAGGCCGCGGGGCAGTGGCAGTTCAAGCCGCTCGGCATGGAGCCCAAGCAGAGCGCCACGTCGCTGTTCCCGGTCGGCGGGTACGGGAACGGCGCGGCGTTTGATCTGACGAAGGAAGCGGACGAAGAAGAGAGGCGGCGCCAGCAGCAGCAGCACTGCTTCGTTCTCGGGGCCGACCTGAAGCTGGAGAGGCCGTCGGGCGACGACGCCGCCCCCCGCAGAAGCCGCTCCGGCCCTTCTTCGACGAGTGGCCGCACGAGAAGGTGAACAAGGGCGGTTCCTGGATGGGGCTCGACGGCGAGACGCAGCTCTCCATGTCCATCCCCATGGCAACCAACTACCTCCCCATCACGTCCCGCTACCGTAATGGTGCGTACTATTGGTCCTGCTCACTGAACTAATTGCCGTAATGGCTCTAGGTCGATCTCCATTAGCTTTTCCTTTTCAAGATCGCTGTTTGGTTATTTGTGCTGCTGCTGCAATCTGCAGATGTGTGAGGCCAGTGTTGCCTGATCGCCACGAGACGAGATGCCAGATCAACCTAGAGCACAACTACTGGTTCTTTTCAGGCGTGCTGATCCTGAGATGTTTGGTTTTGCTCAAGGCCAGTACAGTTTGAAGAACTTGAAAGACCTAAAACCTCGAAGCATGTATTTTTCCTTTTCTCCATTTTCTTTCTGTCCCTTATGTAATGTTGCTTTGAGTGTTACAGTTTCCTGCAATGCTTATTATTTTATACTCCCTCCGTTTCAGAAAAAATGCAATTCTAGTACAGTGTCACGTTTTAATATTTTAAGTTTGACCAATTATAGAAAAAAAATTATAGATTAAAAAATATCAATATTTATGATATGAAATAAATATCATTAAATTAGTTACAAAATATATTTTTATAACAAATTTGTTTAGAGCCATAAATATGAATATAACTCGCTAGAAATTTGGTCAAACGTAAACCATTTTAAGTGACACGCAATCCGTAGTTGCATTCTTTTTGGGACTGAGGGATGACTGATGAGGTTTGCAGAGAGGTGAGGCCTTTCTAATTCCTGAAGCGTTCAGCCTTTGGTGTTCTTGTCAGTGCCCTGTAATATTTCCTGTGAGCGCGCTCAGTTCTGGATTCCGCCTCTGCCTGCGATAGTTTGTCACATCTGTGGATTCCGCTCAAAGCTCAGTTGCCCATCTGCTCCACGGCTTAGGGGCTGTTTGGAGGCCGCTGCTAATGTTAGTGCTAGTTACTGTTTATAACTTTGATCACTAATTAGAGGTATTAAATAAAGGCAATTTATAAAACCAGCTCCACAGCCCCTGCGTTAATTCGCGAGACGAATCTAATGAGGCCTTTGGCCGTATGAACAGAGGATGGTTACTGTAGCGTCACTGTAGCTAATCATGGATTAATTAGGGTCATTAGATTCGTCTCGAAAAGTTACACTCATCTGTAAAGAGGTTGCAAATAGACTTTATTTAGTACTTAATGCATGCAAGATTTCTTTTAGTGTTAGTGCTAGTGCTAGGGATCCAAACGTCCCCTTACTTTATGCTTTGAGCTCAGAGACTGCAACGAATACAGAACAGTAATCACCATGCTTAATTAGGCAATATTCTACTGATTAGTATAGTGGTAGTGACGCAATGGCTTCTGCAAATCTTTGACTGACAGTAGGAGCTAGGAGCCTACTAGTGCCATGGCAGCTGCTCCTCTCTTGTATCCACTGTTCATACTTTGACTACAAGGTTGAAACCGCAGGTGTCCGTTCCCATTGAGCCCAACGGAACGGCCTGCAGAGAACCGGAGCTGACTGACCCTGGGTCAGTCTTGACGAATTGAATGGCATCCGTCCGCCGTGCCATTGCTGCTGGTCTGGCCTGCCGCATCGAGCCGAACGGGCCAGCTCCTGAAACGCTGTCAGGGTGTCAGGTGTGTGGCGCGAGCTGAATGGCGGTCTGCACTGCAGGCTCAGGCTGCGGCACCGGCGTCGCTGTCCCCCGCTGCATCTTTCATGCATGCATGCAACACTGTGATCTGCCTGGCGAGGCCGCTACTGTAGAGGTGGTAGCCTCTGCTAGTCTGCTGGCTACTGCTACCAGCAGCCTTCAAAGCCTGCCTTCGCTGTCTGCCCTGCCCGGCCCGGTGCCAGTCTCGCGAGTCATGGGCGCAAGTACCGGTAGTAGCGCCACGCCGCCACTGACACTTTGGTCAGCTGCGTCCAAAGCGCAGCATGGCATGCAAAGCCCAGCGCTATGCTGCCTAGCGGCATCAGTACGTGCTCGTACTGCTAGTGCTGTAGTGGCAGCTTGCCGGATGGTCCTAAACCTGCTCTTGTCTCCTGTCCTGTCCTGATAGTACTACTGTACTCACTAGTTGCGTGTTAAAAGTTTAAACCCAAGTTTACTGACGACCAAAACGTCGTCTTTGACTCACGATGATACAGTGAGACTGTCATGTACTCATGTACTCCAGTTGTGGTGGACTGGTAGTGGTAACGCTGTACAGCTGACTCTCTAGCTGAGCAGCAAGAGCTAGTCCCAATAATTCGATGCCTGAAAATATACACCAGCAAAGCCTGGAGCCAATGCGCGCTCGACACGGCCGCGCACGGCGCCAACCTGCACGCGGCGGCGATGGAGTGCGGTCAGAAAGAGAAAAAGGCACGCTTCTCCTCTGCAATCCCTGCCAGAAACCACCACGCCACCATCCCATGCTCATCGACACAACGATGGCGAAGCGCACGCGCGGGAGTGGCTGCTGGCTCGCCGCGCAGAGACGAAAGACCTAGCGCTAGCAGCGCGTGAGCGTCGCCTGGCGATCCGCACGTGAGGGCCTGAGCGCCGCGCGAGCCCCGGCCACATTCGGCGGCAGGCCTTCTCGATCTTGCTCGATCTGGCTCTGGGTTTCCCTCCACCGCCGTGCTGGGCGCAGCATTATTGCCGACGGAAAGTTGCTTACCTCTGCTACAGTTTTGTGCGGTGGCATGGTAAGATAAGGCCAGGCCCAACGCTCCATCCTGGATGGAGGCCTCGGTCTCCACATCAGCTTCGAAGTTCCAGATCAGCTTGAACGGTGGTTCTACAGATATACAGAGCAGCTTGCAGAAGTAGTAGTAGCTTGCTCTGACGGGGAGCAGAAGCACTCGGTCAAGCGCGCGTTGTGGCCAAAAAGTTAGAGACCTGCTGACAGCATGTGCATGGACCACAGGAACGTGTGGTGGAGAGAGCAACTGCGCACGAGAAAAGCAAGGGAATCTCACTGCTATGACAGAAGCTGTTCTTTTTTCTTCCGTTCATTGGGATAGATGCTTAAGCATAGCTTGTATACGTGGCCTGTTACTTTTTACTGAGACTACCAGCTGTGGTATCCTGCGTTGGGCTTGCCCTAAGGTCCCTACTCCTGACACTGTCCCCAGCCCCTGCCCGAGTCTGATCTGCCCATTTGCGTGTCTGCATGCACGCCAGCATGTGGCGCCTGATCCTCGTGGCACGGTGTGGCAGTGAATATCTAGATATGTTTACCCGTTTTGAAGGGAGCGGCGAAAAGCTAGGCGTTCGAGAGCATGCATGTCTGATGCCTGGCTCTAGTCTCCTCGACCATTGAAATCTGATGACGAAGTACCGTAGCAAAAAACTGCATGCGTGCAGTACATGGAAAATAACGGAGTTTGAAACTGTCAGACAGACGCAGCAGCTTGCAAAACACCCGGAGAAAGAGCTCATGATCATGTGTGTCCATGGAGCAGCACACGTGGATAACCTAGGAATCCGATATTTTCTGCAGAGGGCAAGTGCCTAAACCACTGTCACGCGCAGCGAGTGACGGGCCTGACGGCTAGTAGACATGTTAATTGCCCGATTATTCGCGGTTCAGTGCCCGTGCTTTGACGAGGCATCGTCTGACAGGCGCCTCGGGATAAGCGGCCCTCCAACGTGCCCGCGGGCGTACGAGCGCGGCTAAACTAAACCCGCGGCGAGGAGGGCGGCATAGATTAAGCGCCGCCTGTGTGGTACCAGCATTTCTGTTCTGAAAGGGAATCCGATGCAGGGATGTAGTGACCTGGTTTTCAGTGTTGGTTTTGGCCATGTCAGAGCTTAATTTGCGACAGCATTTCTCGTGTCAGGTGTTTTAACTAACCTCTCTCGATCTACGGAGCCACGCAGAGGCCCGCGGCAGATCTACCAGCTCTGCATCATCTGTTCATACTTGCGCAGTGTCAGCTCTGACACCCCGTCAGTGATGCACACGCTTCGGCAGTTTTGCTGGTAAAAGATTCCATTAGCGACCAATCGATGGCACGTTTGGTTTTCGAGCGCTCGCTGTTCATAACTTTGACCACTAATTAAAGGTATTAAATAAATGTATTTTACAAAATTAACTCCAGAACCCCTGCACTAGGAACCCTAAAGAATCTAATGAGGCCTTTGATCGCATGATTAGAGGATGGTTAATGTAGCATCACTGTAGCAAATCATCGATTAATTAGGCTCATTAGATTCGTCTCGAAAAGTTACGCTCATCTGTGAAGAGGTTTTGCAAATATACTTCATTTAGTACTCCATGCAAGAAAGATTTCCTCCGTGCTAGATGCTAGACTAGAAAAACAAACGGTGCCGATATGACAAACTGAAGACACCGATGTTCCGTTTGCCGCAATGATTTTTCTGTTGATCCTCGAGACAAAAACCCTGGTAGAAAAAAACAGTCTATCTACGTATGGCGGAGCGGAACTGCAAATGTTATGCTGTTATTTATGCAAGTCTACATTGAGCCCATGGCCCGCTACTACTATCCAATTATGGGCCCTAGGCAGGCCTTGGGCATAGGAGTTGTGCGAGGCCGATAGCGCCTCTAAGCTGGCAGGTCGGGTTCGGGTCCCACACCAGGAAAAAAAAACAATTCTATTTTTCTCTCGTCTTCTCGCTCGCGCTCGTGTCTGGAAACCGCCGCCGCCGATTCCGATCTCTTTCTTCGCGGATCGCGGCGCTGCCGATACGAGCACTAGGGACGAGGCCCGTCGCACGCGGACATCACCCGCACGAAGGCCGCCGTCTTCCGCAGGCGAGGGCCGCCGTCGTCCGCTAGCGCGACGCCGCGGCATCCCAGCCGCCGCTGAGGACCGCCCGCGTGAGGGGCGCCTCCGTCCGCAGGTTCGAGGGCTGCGCATCCCCTGCCGCGCTACGGATCCCTCCCGGCGCGAGTCCTCCCCTTGCCCACGTGTCGTCGCCGGTGACAGGCAGCGCCTCCACGCCGTGCTCGCCGCCGGTAGTGGCCTCCTGGACGAGGCTGGGTAAGCCGAAGGAATCTCCGGTCTCCCACCTCCAGTTCCTTTCTCTCTCCTACTCGCCGTCTCACAGGGTGTTTACGGGAAAATTTCCGGATTCTTGCGATTTTCGAGCTGTGTCGCCGACTCGCCGTCGACGAAAACCATCGGCTGCTGACCTTGCCGTCGTCGTAGCCCCGATGGCGGCGGAGGTGGATCAGAAAGGTACCGTTCTATGCCTTTCGAGCTGCTATCGTCTTCCTCCTCTTCTCCTCTCTCCTGTGCTGACCTATCTACTGAATGGGATTGTAGTGGTGGTGCATGTGCGGTCGACGGGTGACGCCCCGATACTGAAGCAATCCAAATTCAAGGTGCAAGTTCCATCTCCCCGTACTCCCTTTCCTAATTTGCGCTTTGTAATTCAAGATTTGTTTTACTCCCAGTATTGCTGGAAGTTAGGGTTTGTCATACGGTCTGTGCTCTCGATCGTGACTTTCAGATAAATGGCATCGCGACTTAGCTGCTTTCCTTACGAACGGATACTCAGATACGGACTTGGGACAGGGTTGCCAAAAAATGCACTTATTGTTGACATTGATGAATTTGTAAATGTGGAGTCAAAACATCTGTTTCTGTTTATTAAGAACGAGTAACCAATATGTCCTGTTCAGTTTGATAAGAAACTGGAGACTCCAATGTAGAAAGAATTAGTCTGAACTGCTGATTGTAAGACAAATTTGATGGTTGCTCGAAACAGCTCCCTCTTGTTGGTAACAAAGACCGTTCACGAGGTTTACTGGGTCTCTAATATGTGGGAGAGCCAGTGTGGGAACTCAAAGTAGCAGTAATTTTGTCGTGGTTGTAGTATACCAGAGATGGAGAGCAATTTTTGCAAGAGTTTTGAGTGTTTGGTTTATTTCTTGCCTAAATCCAAACCTGTTCTTACTTAGAGAAGGTTATGAAATAAAAGGATTCTTATATGTGAAGTACTCACCATGCAGTTGCTTACACGATGCTTATTGATATCGTTTATTTTTCTCTCTTCTGAAATATTGGAATCAATACCTTTCTCAGTGTAGTCCCATACAACACAAGTTCTTCCTAGCAAAGCTGTACATTGATTGCATTGAATTCTGCCATCTTCGGCTATTGCTGCAGTCTGTCCTTCAAATTGGCTCGAGTGATGTTCTCCTTTGTTTTCAGTGTTTCACACCATTAACTTGATTAAGCTCATGTATCTCCTACCAGATTTCAGGACGAGATAAGTTTTTGAAGGTCATAGAGTTTCTTCGCCGACAACTGCATCAGGATACACTGGTAGGGACACGTTTGTCAGTTTTATGGGAATCTAGTCTGTGACATGCTGGAATTTTACTGACTATTGTCTGTGTTGCCAACAGTTTGTCTATATTAACAGTGCCTTTTCGCCAAACCCAGATGAACTGGTAATTGACTTGTATAATGTAAGATTCTAACTTATATGTACTTATATACGTTGTACGAATCTTTCTTGTATCTTTACCATAGCAATTTCTATATCAATGTACATTTTGTTTGAGAGACCATCTTTGTATTTGTATCACTTTGTTACAACATCAAGTAGTTCTCTTTTATCTGTACCATAGCAATTTATATATCAGCATACATTTCGTTTGAGAGACCATCTTTGTATTTGTATCACTTTGTTACAACATCAAGTAGTTCTTGAATTTCTTTTAGTAACCTGTTTCGATATATGTTCTAAGCTCTACACAACAACTTAATATATCTTCATTCCTGAAATCCTGTGTGATAGATTGATGTCTATTACAACAAGTTAATGGCTTGATGATTTTGCATAGGTTTTCATCTGGAAACATTAACCACCACAAATTCCTGTCATTAATTATTATATTCGTTCCTGCCTGTTAAATTGATGTCCATCACGATCACATGATTTCGAATAGGTTTAATCTGGAAACAGTGACCACCACATAAAGTGCTAGCTCTGGTTGCAATTATTATGCTTGGGTTTCTTCATATGACATACAGGCAAAGAAGGCGGCTAACCATCTTCTTATATTGACACTGCAGAACTTTGGAATTGATGGGAAGCTGGTGGTAAATTATGCTCTATCAGCGGCATGGGGCTAAACCTGGAATTGTAGCAAAGAATTTAAATGGATATAAAAGAGGCTGCATGGCAATATAAATCACATCTAGTCGTAGTGTTAGTCAGACACTGTTCTAACCTTCCGACAATTCCACCCGCACTGCTCAAAGCACAAGTGACGGTGCTTGTGCCTTTGGCGGTCTGGTTTGTATAATGTGCTGATGATCACAGATTGGAAAGGCTGTTTTGACAACTTCATTACACTGACCCATTACGGTTCTTCCTGAATCATGGGCTGTCATACTGGTCTTATAGTCTGGTCTTGGACTCTTGGCCCAGGTTATGTTGTCGAAAGTCTCCAGTTGGGCAAGAGCTAAGCAGCTGGTCCAGTATTTGATTCGAACGATTCCTTGGGTTGCCAGAGGTGATTGCATCAAATTTCCAGTTCAAGATTTGTAACATGCTCAATACGAGTTTAGCTTAACGTCAAGCTCTGCTGTTTTAGTCACGCTATTTTTGAATTGCAAGGGATAGCACCATGCCTAGACTTGCGCGTTAGCGTGCAAGTAGTTCAGCAGCACTCCCACTCCCAGGAGAATTTTGGCGTAACATTCTTGTTTGTGACGAGACCTAGAGACTTGTTAGTTTCTCCGTCCGCGGCCCAGTAGCCTATAGAGCCGCGAGCCGGTTCATTGAAAAAGTCCTTTCGATGTCCCTCAAGTTTCGCTGTTGTCCGAGTTTCGTCCCTTATGTTTAAAACCGGATGTTTTGCATCCCTAAAGTGTCAATTCCGTTTGTGGGAGGTCCCGTGGCGGTTTTCTGGGTGGTTTTATGCCTATGTGGCGACACGTCCCCATACACGTGTGATCGGGGGCAGATCGAGGCGAGCGATGGAGCAGGAGGCCGTGGCGCTGTGCCGGGGCCGCGTGGAGGGTGGGCGGTGGCGGTCGTCAGCGCGGTCACCACCATGTACCGGTCACGGCTCTCGGCGTTGGGCAAGGAGCTGCTCGTCGAGGTTACGTGGTCGCGGACGCCCGATGGGCCCGCGCTCTCTGTCGCCGTCCACGAGGCCGTCGCCACACCGCGCCGCCTACAAAGGAGGAAGGGGAGCGGCACGTTCACAGCGGGGAGCTGTGTGGTGGGCGTGTTCTGGGACTATGCCGCGGCGTGGTACACCGGGCCCGGGCCCGAGCCGGCCTTCGTGGTGGCGGACGGCGAGTTCGTGCTCCTGCTGGGGGACCTCAGCCGCGGGTACGTTGAGCGACTGCACGGCGGGATACCGATCGCGAGGTCCTGGATGGTGCGACTGCGATGGAATTTCCGCGGCAGCCACACCATCTTTCTCGACGGCCTCGTCGTTCCTGCCGCGCCGCCAAGCTCTCCCTCGGTTGCCCCCTCCTCGACCGTCTTCTCTCTGGTGGCCTCCCCGCCGCCTCCATCACCGAGATCGCTGGCGAATCCGCCTCCGGCAAGACCCAGTTGTGCCTCCAGCTCGCCCTTCTCGCGCGTTAGTCCCCTCTCTCCGCCTCCGCCCTCTTCCTCCACTCCGACCTTTCCTTCCCCTTCACCGTCTCCGCCGCCTCGCCCCCAAATCCCGCCCCGATATCCTCGACCACGTCCTCCTCGTCGCCGCGCACTCCCCTGATGATCCCCTTTTCCTCCTCTCCCACGCCCAGCGCCTCCTCTCCCGACCCCGTGGAGCTCACGGCGGTCGATGGCACCGAGACGAGCTGGATGCGAGAAGGAAGAGAAAGAGCGGTTTTATACGTGAGGGACGAAACTCAGATTGTGGCAATACATGAGGGACGTCGAAAGGACTTTTTCCTTCATTTTTTGGTTTGTGACGCGGCCTTCCGGCCCAGCCCATAAAGCCGATGTAGTTCATTTCACACCAGCCCAGGAAAGCGTGCGGCCTGCGCCACCCATGACGCCAGTGCAATAGCAGCCGTTGGATGCACCCGCCGAAAGCCCGATCCAACGGCTGCTTCTGTCCAGGCATGAGACTGGGAGTCTTCCTCCGGAAGAAGCCGCGACGCCATCAAACCGCCTCTCCGGCTCTCCCGTCGCCGGTCGCCCCCGTACTACTCCCCTTCCCCATTTCTTACCCCCACCGCGAACACTCAAACGCTCGAATCAAATCAAATTTCCACTTCGCCTTCGTCTCGCACGCTTCCATTCCAGCCGCTCCAACGGATCGAGGCGGGGAGGAGGAGGAGGGTACGGTCGCTGCGAGCCCGCGATGGCGGCCGCGAAGCTGACCCCCAACGCCGTGACGGCGGCGCTGGCGGGGGACACCAACCTCAAGCCGGTGCTGCAGGTCGTCGACCTCCGGAGCATCGCGGTCAGCGGCCCCCCGGGCACTGGGCCCAGGTTCCGCGCCATCGTCTCCGACGGCGTCGCCACGACGCAGGCGCTGTTCGCCGCGCAGCTCTGCGACCTCGCGCGCTCCGGCCTCGTCCGCCGCGGCGCGATCGTGCAGCTCCTCGACTACATCGTCAACAACGTCCAGGGCAGAAGGTATATCTCTCCGCCTTCCCCTCTCCCACCTGGCTGGATCGATGCGTGCTCATTGCGCGCGGTTTGGTGGGGTTTGTTGTGGGATTCTGGTGTGCGCCTGTACAAAATTGGGTCGTAATTTCTGCTAATTCCGAGTTGTGCTTCTTAGCTTCGTATAGTTGGTGCGTGCGAGTAGCATTTGATTGAATTGTTTGTTGGCTTGCCCTGCACTTCAGGTTGCTCTCGTAGTAGTTTGGGAAATTTGTTTCACCAGTGCATGTATTTGCGTACCAATTTTTTGGTCTAGTCCATCTGTTTCGCCATCATTATAATTGGTTCTCATGGCCTGTGTTGCTGCTTGGATTGAGTTTATAAGTGCCTCTTATTTTTTTTTCAAAAAAAGTAATATTCTGGGACAATATTTATGTTCCTAACACCATTGGTGCTTGCCACTGCCAGCCATAAATTGATTTGATGTTTTTTTCTTCATGACAAAATGGTGGCATGTCTGTGCTTTGGCAGATCTGGCCGTGCAGCTGATGGTCAGTGGCAACTGGTGTTCATTTAAATGGTTGGGTATTTGATATACCTCAAATTTGGTGCCTTCATTTTTGTTATGCATGAATATTTGTTAGGCAGCTGTCATGTCTTTAATCACTTAATTGACCCTGTCATGGGATGAGATTTGATCGCTGTGGTTTAATTCTTGTTGGATTAGTTTGTAGTTTGTATCATTTTCTTAGCCGTCTGGCTACCAGTTAAACAGTATTTGCACTGGTTACAAGTTGTTATTGACTAGCCTTTTCTTTTTGCTGATGATAATTTATTTCTTGTTCTGTGTAAAGTGGCACAAGTTATTTTTTGCTCTTTATGATAAGCTGATTGGTTGCAATATCACAGGGCTATGGTCATTCTTAACATGGAAGTTCTTGTTCCAGAGTGTGAGATTATTGGAAATCCAGTTTTGCCTCCTGAACCTGGAGTTTCTAATTCGAATACCATGAGAGCAGACCAGTTTAATGGAGCACCTCGTGCCACCTCAGGGAGTACTTTGAGCACAGTGACAAGGCCCAATGAAAATGCTCCAGTTATCCAGAGACCGGTGGCAGGGAACTTTCCAAACATGGTCTCCAGGCAAAGTGACAATGCACAGGTTTTCCAAACAACAGTACAGCCATCTTATCGCCCGGCACCAAATTACAGAAACCATGGCACAATCATGAAAAACGATGCTCCTGCTAGAATAATCCCCATATCTGCTCTAAATCCTTATCAGGGCCGTTGGGCTATCAAGGCTCGAGTTACTGCCAAGGGAGAGATCCGCCGGTACCATAATGCAAAAGGTGATGGCAAAGTGTTTTCTTTTGACCTGCTTGATTCTGATGGTGGTGAAATACGGGCTACATGTTTCAATGCTCTTGTCGATCGCTTCTATGAAGCTGTGGAAGTTGGTAAGGTCTATGTGGTATCCAGAGGAAGTTTGAAACCTGCAAAAAAGGATTACAACCATCTGAACAATGAGTGGGAAATTTTCTTGGAATCTCAGTCAACCATTGAACTTTGTCCTGATGAGAACAGCTCTATTCCTGCCCAGCGGTTTAGCTTCACATCGATTGATAAAATTGAAGATACAGAGAATAATGCTATTGTTGATGTCATTGGTATTGTTGCATCTGTCAACCCTAGTACCACAATACAGAGGAAAAATGGCATGGAAACTCAGAAGAGGACCATTACCCTGAAGGATATGTCTGGTCGAAGTGTTGAGGTTACCATGTGGGGTGACTTCTGCAACAGAGAGGGCTTGCAGCTGCAAGAAATGGTTGAATCTGGGGCCTTTCCTGTACTGGCTGTCAAAGCTGGAAGAGTGAACGATTACAGTGGCAAGTCTGTCGGCACAATTTCTTCATCTCAACTCCTTATAAACCCTGACCTTGCTGAAGCTCATCGTCTTAGGCAGTGGTTTGATTGCGGAGGAAGAGATGCTTCAACTCAGTCCATATCCAGGGATTTCACTCCAGCAGCATCAAGGAATGAGATCCGAAAGACAGTAGCACAGATAAAGGATGATGGTCTTGGAATGGGGGACAAACCTGATTGGGTCACAGTGAAGGCTACTGTTGTATTCTTCAAGACCGACCCCTTCTGCTACACATCTTGCCCCAACATGATTGGAGACAGGCAATGCGGTAAGAAGGTGACAAAGTCTGACTCAGGCAACTGGCTCTGTGACAAGTGCAACCAAGAGTTTCCAGAGTGTGATTACAGGTATCTTCTGCAGTTACAGATCCAAGATCACTCAGGAACAGCTTGGGCAACAGCATTCCAAGAGCCTGGACAGGAGCTACTTGGTTGCTCGGCTCGAGAACTCTACATGTTTAAAGAGAACGAGGATCCTCGCTACACAGATGTTTTGATCCAAAGCTTGTATCGGGAGTATCTGCTGAGGCTGAAAGTGAAAGAAGAAACATATGGCGATGAGCGGCGAGTGAAGAACACCGTGGCCAAGGTGGAGAGAGTTGATCCTTCAACTGAGAGTAAATTTCTGCTTGATAGTATGTCGAGATTGACAGGATCATATTGACAACTTATTCTACATCTAGCAACTGCGGGTCCATGTGTTACACTCCTGAGAGGTGTGGTCGTATCAGTAGCTCACTCGCCCACTTGCCGCCCGGAGGTTTCTTTTGATTTTATTCATTCAGTACTCTTGATCCGTAGAGATTTGTCTGTGTGCCAAGTAGCTGCGCCTTGAAGCTGTGATGTCTAAGCTGCTTACAGTATTCTTTTCAGTTTAACTGAACAATCTGCTTGCAACTGTAGTTCATTTGAAGTTTTGTTTTGTATAAAGTTACTTTTTGGTATAACTTAGTTTGGTTTCATTTCATGATATCGAGAATTCCATACTGCAACGCAAGTCATCTTGATTTTCTTGTAAGTCAAACTTCTGGGTTTGTCCGAGTTCAAAGAAAAATTAGTTTCATTAAATCCACCTTGAAATTTAGCATTATAAATGCTTATATAATTTAGAAGGCCGCTTTTCCCTTCTACTCCCGCTGTCCAAATTACAGTTCACTGTTGACTTTCAAAATGCAATTTTGACCATTTGTCTTATTCAAAAAATAATGCAAATAAATAAAAATATGAGTCATTCTCGAAGTATCTTTGATAATAGAACAAATAATAACAAAATAAATAATACTAATATAAACTTTTTGAATAAGATGAATGGTCAAATGTGCATTAAAAAAATCAACAGTGAACGACAATTTGAAACAGAGTAGATTTCATTTGCTCTTGAACTTAGCTTCTGGCCGTAACACGTTCGTTAACTGGTGCTTGTTACACGGCAAAAGAACCGCCTGGCATTTACACATATAAGATACATCAATGTTTTCTGGACATCCCGGACCACGTTGGTTAACTGATGCTTGTTGCACGGCAACAGAGTCGCCTGGCATTTACACAAATACAGCAATATTTTCTGGACATCTGATTACACACGTTCCAGCTGACTTCGCACGAGAAAGCGTGCATTGCGCGTGTAGAGAAACATTTTGAAGATAGACACCGTGGCTACACCTAAGCTGTAATAATATGTACTCATCCTCCATCGGCCAAAAGCATACAACTATCTAACTAATAATATTTTCCTTGGAACCTATATCTTCATGACACCGGGATCACAAAAAACCTGACCCTTTTCCCTGTACAATCTTGCCTTTCTGCCCAGCAAACTTGACTGGCGCTGTGAAGCCACCCCCTTGCGACTGCAGCTCATTTAGCTCCTTCACTCGCAACAAAATGGATGGTGGTATTGGTATGATAGAAGGGTTAATCTTCCGTGGACAGACACCCTGTTCACAGTAGCAAACAAAATGAAACATTGTTGAAGACTACAAATGGAACAACAGGAGGCAAAGAAATTTCATGGTAAAAGATAAGAAGTAATAAGCAAAAAAGGTGTTCATGTGCAATGAAGAGAAGTGATTACATCTTTTTGTGCGAGAAGCTGTGTCTGGGTCGCTCTGATCAGGTTCCGCCATTTGTCCTGAGTAAAAAGCAGGTTTTATTGGAAAATGAAATCACAGTGAGCAAGTTTCAGCTGTACAAGAGAACACACCTTGAGATCCACTGAAGTACGGTAAGAATACGAGGAAAAGGACAGTTTCCTAATCTCAGACCACTTGCCAGCTCCATACCGGGCAACACCATCAACCAGCTTCATGACTTCACACAGGGTCCATNATAATAACAAAATAAATAATACTAATATAAACTTTTTGAATAAGATGAATGGTCAAATGTGCATTAAAAAAAAATCAACAGTGAACGACAATTTGGAACAGAGTAGATTTCATTTGCTCTTGAACTTAGCTTCTGGTCGTAACACGTTCGCTAACTGGTGCTTGTTAGACTATCTCCAACAGCGGAGACCTATATGCGAGACGCATTTCTTCCTTTGCGTCGTGCACAGAAAATGCCTCACGCACGCAAAACTTCTCGTCTCCAACGGCGGACGCAAAATCCGCCCGCTCCTCGCCGCGCCGGCGGCTCCTCGCCTGGCCGCTCCGCCCCCGCCGATCTCGTAGAGCACCAGCGCCCGCCCCACGCGCGCGTACTACGACAGCGCCAGGTCCGCGTACTCCCGCACCACGCGCGTGAACGACGCCAGCGCCGCCGGGAACTCCCCTATTGGCTTCCGCCTCCGCCCCATCCCTTCCTCCTCCTATTGGCTTCCGCCTCCGCCTCTCTCGGCCCCCATCGTCCTCCTCCTCCGCCGCGCCACAGCGTCACCATCTCCCCCGCCGCGCCCAATCTCCGCGCGGGCGGCCGTTGCATGCGCCCAGCCCTGCCGCGGGACCGCGAGGAGGAGGAGGTGGTGCGCGGAATCGACGGGGGTGTTTGCCACGGCGCTCGCGTCGAGGATGGAGGCAGGGGAGATGGAGGATGTGCACGCCGCCGCGGCGCCGAGCAGGTCATCAGCAGCAGGGGCGGCTCCGTGCTCGGGAAGAAGACCATCCTCGACTCGCCTCGCCGTCCGCGTCCCCGACTCGCCGTGCCCGAGCGCCGTCCGCCGAGCCTCGCCATGCCCGAGCGCCGTCCGCCAAGCCTCACCGTGCCCGAGAGCTGTCCGCCGTCCGCCGAGCCCCTTCAGCCGTCCGCCGAGGTGGGGAGGAGCGCCGAGGCGAGCAGGGAGGAGAGGCGACGGCTGATTTCCGCGACCCCCTCGGCGGCTGCGCCGGCGCGGGCGCGCCCATCTCGGCCCCTGCCCCTGCGCCGTGGAGCGAGAAGGCGGCGGCCGAGGCTCATAGGGAACTTCCTTCGGAAGCAGGCGGCGTCCGGCGGCGAGGAGCTCGACCTTGACCTGGAGATGGAGGAGCTCGACCTTGACCTGGAGATGGAGGAGCTCGGGAGGGCGGCGCAGCTGCGCGAGCAGCCATCCTTCTCCAGCTCGCTCGAGGAGAGAGAAGACGCCGGAGATTTGGGTGCGGGGAGGGAGCCGACGCTTTTCTGCGTTCCCTCTCTCCTCGTACGCAAAATGCCTATTCCATCTGGGTACTCTGTTGGAGCGAGGTTTCCGGTAGGCAAAACACTGTGGCGACGTTTATTTGCGGTTGGGTCACGGTATGCGTCCTTTGTTGGAGATAGTCTTACACGGCAAAAGAACCGCCTGGCATTTACACATATAAGATACATCAATGTTTTCTGGACATCCCGGACCACGTTGGTTAACTGATGCTTGTTGCACGGCAACAGAGTCGCCTGGCATTTACACAAATACAGCAATATTTTCTGGACATCTGATTACACACGTTCCAGCTGACTTCGCACGAGAAAGCGTGCATTGCGCGTGTAGAGAAACATTTTGAAGATAGACACCGTGGCTACACCTAAGCTGTAATAATATGTACTCATCCTCCATCGGCCAAAAGCATACAACTATCTAACTAATAATATTTTCCTCGGAACCTATATCTTCATGACACCGGGATCACAAAAAACCTGACCCTTTTCCCTGTACAATCTTGCCTTTCTGCCCAGCAAACTTGACTGGCGCTGTGAAGCCGCCCCCTTGCGACTGCAGCTCATTTAGCTCCTTCACTCGCAACAAAATGGATGGTGGTATTGGTATGATAGAAGGGTTAATCTTCCGTGGACAGACACCCTGTTCACAGTAGCAAACAAAATGAAACATTGTTGAAGACTACAAATGGAACAACAGGAGGCAAAGAAATTTCATGGTAAAAGATAAGAAGTAATAAGCAAAAAAGGTGTTCATGTGCAATGAAGAGAAGTGATTACATCTTTTTGTGCGAGAAGCTGTGTCTGGGTCGCTCTGATCAGGTTCCGCCATTTGTCCTGAGTAAAAAGCAGGTTTTATTGGAAAATGAAATCACAGTGAGCAAGTTTCAGCTGTACAAGAGAACACACCTTGAGATCCACTGAAGTACGGTAAGAATACGAGGAAAAGGACAGTTTCCTAATCTCAGACCACTTGCCAGCTCCATACCGGGCAACACCATCAACCAGCTTCATGACTTCACACAGGGTCCATGCTCGATGATGCTTCCGCGTCAAACCCCGCTTTATTTTGGGCTTGGAAGCAGCACTGCAAACGTTTGCTTGTGGGTTCTTAACCCCCTTCCTATCAAATGCCTCTGTATGTCCTTTCTCAGAATTTACCTGGCAGTGAGTTGAAAAGGAAATATTTATATGCGCGTATGAAACAGGTAAAAATTGCAACGATCAAATTGTTTGGAGGATAGGAGGTGTTCTAAGATCTAATTGCAGTTACTTGTTTAGCTTATCAGCCTTGCATTTTAAAAATTGGTACTGCATGACAAAAAGCATACCACCGGTGGAACTTCAGATGCTTTCCTCGTGTGGTTCCCCTCTTCACCCTCTTTTGCCAACATCATCTCAACTGCTGTCTGAACCCCAGTACATTCAACAGAAGGTCCTTTGTCCTGATATAGAAGGTAATGGAAACAAGTTTAGCAAGGAATACAAGACAACCAAAAAAGTTTAACAGCATATGCTGCAATTTATCCATCCATTTAGTTGGGAACTTGGATCTATGGAACATATAAAATCCCTGCTTCTCGCATAAAAGAGACTATTGGCATGTCGATGAAAAAAAGATGCATACAAGCAAGACCAACATGCAGAGCTTTTACAGACGACATGGGCAAAGAAGTCAGATATTTGCTAGTTTTGCACGAGGGACTCAATAGTCATCCAAATGAGGTAGAGTTTGGATGGAAAACAAAAGCAAAAGGTACCTTACCTAATTAAACCTGGGGTGGGGGGGGGGATATTCAAAATTATAAGTCAGACTGGACCAGAAGCTTTGTGCAAGTCGTCATCATTTTAAGAAATAAAGCTAGCTAAATGTGAAGTATTAACCGGAGAGAAGGTACTTCTGTGAAAGAGATAGAAAAGGACGTGGCATAGCATGTCTTATTTCGTGGTAATAGTAAAGGATCATCAAATTGGTGGAAGCTGTTAAAATAAATGATTCATATGTAAATTATTACCACGAATGAAATGAAGTCCTTCCTAGGGCGCCCCCGCCTCATCCTTGAAACATAAGGAACATGCACACTAAATCCTCCAAGAGTATCCTTTCTGGTAGGGTAGATTGTGCCCAGAGACTCAATCTCATGGAAAGGTGCTACCCGCGGTTTCAGCAACACTTCATCATGTGCAATCCCTTTTGCTGGTGAAGAAAGTTTTCCAATGGACTCATGAGTCTCAATGTCTGAAAGCTCCTCTATGTATCTTTTTGTTGGCTTTCTAGTTCTCTTGTTAGTGGATTGCTCAGCAAAGAGATTTCCTTCTTGTTCATCATTATGTACTATTACTCTTTTGAACCTCTTAGAAGACCCTTGCTGGTCCTCACTCTGATAGTAAGAGCTAGATGGTGAGTCCCCTTCATTTCCTGGATATATGACTTGATCCCTAACCGGATTAGCTTGAAGCCTAACCTTAGGTATTTCACCCATGTTTGATATAACTTGTTTGCCATCCTTTCCAACAATTTTGTAGTCTTTAACTACACAGCCTGAACTTGGAACATCACAGGAATTTGTCAAACCCATTGTAATCCGTCTTTTGAGCCATATCTTGTCCTTGACAGTAGTCCGACGCCCAAATGTAGCTCTAAATGCTTCCTGAAGTTCTCTAATAGTAAGATCATCCAAACAGATTTCTCCTCTCAGTATGGAAAAATCAGGCACAGAACTATTAACTCCAGAAACAGATGGTTCAGTAGATGTGTCGTCTACAGGTCTTGAACAGGCATCAGCCTTGTCCTTTTCAGCACTGCAAGAGTCATTTAACACCATTGACTTTGTAGTCTCAGTTGAAGCATTGTCCTGTTGAGCAATGCAGTTGTCCCCTTGTTCTGTAAGAAATTTATCTGACAGCTGATCATCAACCACTCTACATGTTGAGGGAGGACTACGGGGATCATCCAATGACTCTAGCCTGTTTTCCTGTGCAATGATATGCAGCTTCTTAAAGTTGCATCGACTTCAATATGTACAAAAGTAGTTTTACTTAAAATTGATATTATGAAGCAGGCAAATTGAACTCTCAGCAATTAACAAGACAATAATACATACTCCATATGAACACCATGCCAAGTTAAATGAGAAAATATTGACAATTAGGACCCTTGCAACGTACTAACGGCACTATCTAGTAGCCTAAACATATTATTCTTGCAATGGAACTAAATAACTACTCCAATGGCAGATAATTATGATGAACAACAGATAAATGATGTACCTCTAAGTCAGCCCCCAATTTTTGTGTGTGTAATTCTATAGCCTTCAAATTGGAAGAGCCATCTGCGCAGTTTTAGTATACAGTGAGCATAACTAAAAGTGAAAGCAGTTGAATCAATACAGGAACCTTGTAAATTCTAGGCTAGCAGGCTGTATTCTGATGAGACAGCATAAAGTCTTGTTCAAATGAAGTGGGATTTACCCAAAAGAAAAACATGTACTAACAAAGTATCAGTTCAAAACTGAATAATTCTATAGAGATCACCTTCCAAGTCAGACTTCTTCAGTAAGACGCAATCATTGCTGAAAAACTCTTCCACATGCCCTACATCTTCAATAGAAGGATGATCGACCTTCTCATCATGAAGAAAATGTTCAAATTGCAAAACATCGTCCTCTGTAGCCGGAACAAGTGTTCCGTCGCCTTCAACCTGCACAGATTCGAAGTGTTTCTCAAAGGACTCAGTAATCATATAGACATCCTGCTGTTTTTTTTATATTTAACATCAACCAGTATAACTATGAATTTACCCGAACTAGCTGATAAACCACAGGATCAGAACTGCCCTTCTTTTCAAAGTCATTCTCTTCATTTTTATTAACTAGAGCACCGCGTGAGTCATCCACTTCCATAGATAGGTGCAAAATTCATCCAAAGCTCGTAGCAATCAAAAGAAGGCAGTATGAAAACCTACAATTAGCAAGTGGATTCAAAATTATAAATTCACAGGACTAGTGATATAATGTGTCAATTCATGAATCCAGAGCAAACAAAGATAGCAATGATCTAACACATGCAATAAGTAAGTCTTGTTAGACAGACGAAAATTTGTGATAATGGATTCATGAACAAAAAGGAGACAGACCAAGGGACATGGATGATTATAACAAGGTGTTGTAAGAAGAAACAGTAGCCCCCATCTGATTTTATATGCTCTAAGCAGCTTTGCAATCATTGTTCATCAGTTTAATGACCAAACTTTAAAAGTTAGAGTAGAATTCAGTGAAAGCACATGAATTATCCTTTGGTGTAGATGCAATTATCAATCACTCAATCAAGAGCAGAATTTTGATAGAGAATGGAGTACAAAATCAGCAAAAATGTCATCACCCAAGCAACAAGTATACAACAACCCTTTGTTTCAGTGAGCTCTATCTTACGATAGACTGCAAACTTCATAATGAAAAATCATATTCTGGCATTATGCCAGCAAGCAACGTGAAATCTCATGCTCTTGCTAAAAATAGATTGATTGCTCAGAGCTAGTCAAGCATGCATAATGCAAGTGGTAAATGAGATATTTTATAATGAGTTGAGTTGTTCCAAGTTACCCACTAAAATTCTCCCCAACGAATGTTGTATGCAAATTTCAACGAAAAACACGACTTTTTGATCCAATTAGCTTTACCTGGGACTCAAATAACAGAACAATCATTGATCCCGGTACATGCTAGACGAACAAGACACATCACTAGTGGCTCCTAAAAGCTAAAATGATAGGATAGCTCTAGGGTATGTAAAAGAAAAAAAATAACCTGCCTCTAGGCAATACTGAATTTCTTAGCTAAATCGATCTCGTCCTAGAAAATGGTAGATGGGATCAAGTCCAAAAAGTATGGCCTTCACAAACCTAAACCCATCCAAGTTCCTAAGTGATCATGCCAATATCTAATGAAAATAGTTATTCCCACAGTTTAATCCACACTTATAACCATCACTCCACTGAAAATGCAGGAGCTCGTAGAAAGAGCTAAATTCCCCCATGTATTTAAGACATAATAATAGATGCATACACCGAGTTATTATGGAAACAGAAACAAAATCCCCACCGAAAACTAACAAAAATCCAAACGATTGGATCGATCATACCAAATTGACACTCTATTGAAGCCGTCATAATAGCAATTCCAGTACACAAATGGACTAACAAAAATCCAAACGATTGGATCGATCATACCAAATTGACACTCTATTGAAGCCGTCAGAATAGCAATTCCAGTACACAAATGGGCAGAATCGAGCCTACTTTTCACCTCATACTAAACTCGCATCACGTGCAAAGGTTCCTGCACAAAAATACTCCCTAATTCACTACCAGATGAAAGGCCAGGAGCAATCACCCTCAAAGCTCCAGCAACGCGACATCACGAAAAATTGGGAGCCAAAACACATCGACCAAACAGAAGCCGAGACGTCTGACCACACAGAACCCAAATTGGCTCACCAACAGCCCAATCGCACCGAAACCAGCCGCGAGAAACAGCCTGCAAGAGCACCAATCGAGCGGATCCCAGTGGGCCGGCTCACCGTGATCAGTAGCAGCGGCTCGATCCACGCGGCATTGCCCCGGTCGCCAGGACCGATGGGCAGATCAGATCGCGCGGCGGGGCCCGATTCCTCACTCCGCTTCGCTTCGGCGGGAGGGGGGGAGCTCGGTTTCGTTGCGATCTAGAGAGGTGGGGAGGAAAAGGTCGCCTCGTTTGCCATCGGGAGGAGGAGCCGAGGAGGTGGTTTCGAAAAGGTGAGGGGAAGGTGGATGGGGGATTCCAGCATGGGGTGGCCGCGCCGGCGGGCGGCTGGGATGGATCCCGGTTGCGGATCGGACGGCTGCGCGTCGAGGGGCGGGTAGGGGGTGGTGCGCCCACGCCCGTCGGGGATGGGCTTCTCGAGCACGCAAAGATTGCGCGAGTGAGCCGAGCGAGCGGGGCAAGCTCGTTTTTTCCGCGAAAAAACAGAGACGTGTAACCGCCGTGGTTCGGTTTTGTTTCTGCGTGCTCGGCGCGGCGTGAGTGCGTGACGATCGGTGCATATGTCTTTTCGTGAAGACTTTGGTGATATGCTTTTCAAATTTTATCCACGCCTGATGTAAAATCTAAAACATAGCATGAGGACGGGCAAAATCGTAATCATGCAGTGGCGGTTAATGTAGCTGATCTATACCAGTCAAAGGATCGATAGAGTGGCCAATTGACAACGCGCTCGTAAAAACACTTTTCCTTTCACTTTATTTTAGAGAGACGAAAAGCCATGCACGACGCGTCCATGGGAGCAGCAGATTCGGCCTTTGTGGGTCTCGTGGGCCGAATCCATATTGCTTAACCAGCTACCGCTAACTACGCACAAGCCCCACAGCTGGCCGCCTGAGATTAGAAAGGCTCTGTTGGGCTATTATAATCATCGCGTCTCCGAGCAAAATCGAGGCCCAGGTGGGGGGCTCGGCCCCAAGCGTGGAATGTGGATGGGCTGTGGCACGTCGCCGTGTGATGTACACTCCACCCACTGGGCTTGGATGGTCCATCCAAAATCCCAAATGGCACGATCACGGGCCCACGGCTCCGGAGTCCGCTCGGGACAGGGATCATGGCGAGGGGATGATCGCAATTAGTGCCCACTAGGTTCACTGGTTCTCTGCCCACCTATGTAAACTCCGCACTTTTCTTGGCTTTTGTAGGAATCAGGCCTCTAAATATAAAGAGCTCTATCTCGTCTAGCAGCGCTCTCTTTAATCTTTTATGCCCTGCTATTGGGCTGCACAATCATTAACCGTAGTTAGGAAAGGAAGCGCATCATTCCCATGTCTTGCAAGCAAAGCCATAGCCATCCACCCGTCCATTGCACCGGCTCGTCGGAGACATGGCCTTTCTTTGGTCATCTTTGGCCGCGCCACCTGGGATCTGGCATTCATGCGGCACCGTCATCCTCTCACACCACCTCTTGCTCTTGTCATTTTTACAGGAGATGAATTGATCTCTGCAAGCCAATCTTTTGAACACACACTATCAGAGGCTGCAAGGTCGTGGTACAGTCACTGACTCACACACACAGTCTGCTTTGGTCGCCCCATCAGCGGCGCAAAAAGCTCCCCGGCCCGGCCGTCCCCAACAAACTCCATCGTGGGGGGAGAATCAGAGAAAAGTAATCGGAAACTCGAGTGCGGACGGTGTCACCCACCTCCATTTCCACCTGTGCCTCCCTCTGCCTATGTATGCGCCGCATTTCCCAAACCCCTGATCGTCGTTCACCCCCGCACGAACGTGCCACCACCACCACCAAACGTCCAAACCATTCCTCGCTCTCCCCCGATCGAGCTCCCTCCTCCCGGCAACTCCACCCGATCACCGTCCTCCTCTCCACGCGCACGCCTGCAGACAGCTGTGGCCGCCCGTGGTCACCATGTCTCCTCCACATGACAGCGCCCGCGTCGCGCCGCCTCGGCCCAACCGCGGCCACCAGCCTTCCTTCTCCGCCGCGCTCCTCGACGCCATCTACCACTCCCTCGAGGCCGACGCCCACGACAACGCCGACGCGCGACCGTCCACGGAGACGCGCCCAGCGCCAGCGTCCCCGGCGCAGCGGACGCCGGTTTCGGGTCGCCATCGTCCTACGGCAGCCTTGTCGCCGTCCCGTTCCTCCGTCCGGTCGCCGCGGCTGCAGAGGCCGCCGCGGCCGTGCCGTGTCCGGCCGGACCCGCAGCCCAACTCGCTTGTCCTGCCGCCGCTGCCCCCGCCACATGAACCAACAACGGGGGACCGTGCGGGGAAGAAGAGGGGCAGCAAGAGCAGGAAGAAGGCGGCGAAGACGACGGCGCCGTTCGCGTGCCTTCTTAACGCCCTGCTCTGCAACAGGAGGTCGGCGAGGTCGGTCGATCACACGCCGCGGGCGACGGCCGCTGCTGCGTTCGCGGCGCCGGAGCCGGCGTCCGCGAGGTCGATCCTCTCGTCGCGCGCGTCCCGGCGTGAGTCCGCTGCCACGGGAGGGATCCTGACCCCGGCGAGGCGCGCCGTGAGGTTCTCGCCCGTGGCGGTGGTGGTGGACGACGACAACGGCAGTGGAGTAGTCGGGACCGCGACGAGGCTGCGGGACGCGGAGATGGAGATGGTGCAGGCGAAGGAGTCCGCGGCGGAGGCGGAGAGGCGGGTGGAGGAGCTGCTGCGCGCGCTCGGCGTGGCGGAGGAGCGAGAGAGGGCCAAGGAGAGCAGCGAGTCCAGCTCCGACCTCTTCGAACTCGAGACCTTGCCGGCGTTCGAAGGCGCCGAGCTGCCTCGTCCCCGAGCTTCCGCCGGCGCCGGGCTTCTGGCACGGCCGCGGCCCCGAGTTGTATGAGATAGCTCGCTATCGCTCTGTAACACAATGTGACGATGAACTGCCTGTTTTGGCGGTTCTGTGATCTAAGATTCTCAATGCAGGCTGTGCATTTCTTTTCTTCTGTTTTTGTGATGGTTTCAGCTCGCATGGATTGGAAGCGGCCAATGTTGGAAATGCCTGGCACTGGCACTGCAGACTTGGCGTGCGCTCTGTTCTCGTCCTTGTGTCCTACTACTCCGTATCCCCGCACCCAGGCAAATAATGCGATGATGCGTCGTGCGAATCAATCAAAGGCGCTTGACCGCCCTCAAAAAAAAAAAATCAAGGCGTTTGACCATGACTGACAACAGTATTTTCCATAGCTCGCCACAAATCCGAAATTGCATCCATAGGTTTACATAAGTCCGTAGCTCGGTTGGCTCGCTCGCCAGGTGCGCGAGCGGCCGGGCGCGAGTTCGATCCCCAGGATCGACACTCGCGTGCCTCACCGGGGTTTTCCCCTGTTTTCTTCTTCTGCAGGTACTGCAGCTGCCTCTCACGCGTGGAGCCACAAAGGGACTGCGATGCGCCCATCGCCTACGGAGCCTTGGATGGATCCGGTGATCTCACGAAGGACGCGATCTGGTCTGAGTGTAGTTGTAGGTTTGTTTGTATACTTGTGGTGTGCGTGTGGTTTGTGTGGGTAGCATTGATATGAGTTGTTGAACAGATACTACAGCTGTACCCAGATGAGAGGCTTAAAAAAAAAAGAGATGAACGGGCTTTTAGTGGAGCGGAACCCAGCCCACACATAGTAGGCCGTGCACTGTTGGAGAAACGCAACTGTGAGAGAAAAATGTCCTGTATCGTGTAGTGGCCCAACAATCCACACGAGCAAAAGGCCTGTACCGTCTAGTGGGCTAGTGGCCTAACAATCCTCACAAGCAAGTCCTGTATCGTGTGGCGGCCCAACAATCCCCATGGGCCCGTCCGGCTCTCCCCACGATCACGTGTCTCAGAATCGGCTATGCCCGCGTTGTATTCTCAAAAAAAAAAAAGGCTATGCCCGCGTTGCAAAACTGAAGCACGCGAGGCTTCCTCTGTAAAAATCGAACGTGAAGCAATTTTTTTTTAAAAAAAACTTTCGTCAAGTTACTAGTGTTTCATTACAGCTGTTCTGTAGTGGCCTGCGGTGGCTTATGTCGAAGAAATGGCTTCAAGCATGGCGGCAGCAGAGCAGGCAGCAGCATATGCTGTAAAAAGCTTTGTCGAGGTCCATTAGTTGCTTTCCGCCCATCTCTTCAGTGGTGAATATACCCTGGCTACCTTCACAGTATGCTGACCACTTCCTATAAAAAACCCCCCGGAATATTCACCGATCACACCACTTCGGTTATACTTCACTGAGGTTCTGCACCCATGCCACTGCACTTGCTCGTCCTTTGGAAACTGGAACGCCCCCCTGTCATGGCCACTTTCCTGAGCGCTGACTATTCTTCCATGGAGAAAGGCACAAGCCTACTCCAGATGAGATCTCACTGCCATTGGACTGCATCGTGAAAGCTAAAGGTGCAGGCAACCTTTGGCAGAAATAGGAAGCGCTGGGGAGAATTATGCTACTTTGGGAACCCTGGCAGGCACGCATGGGCTTGGAGCCCCCCAAAGTGGATAGCATCATCGGCCCGGATGCAGCAAGGCTTTCTCGGTGCTTCGGTGGTCCGGCAATTCCCGATTCGGCATTCTAAATTGCATTGGGTTCTCCATTACGGCAGAACAAGTTGATGTTTTGTAGGAATTCTCATGGTCATGGGGACCCCTTCTTCATTGTAAGCGTGCTGTTACTGTTACTAGTAAGCTTGAGATTCTGAAACACACATCTCTTTTAGCAGTGGCGCTTTGGGGCGTAGTATGACACAATGGCAGTCTGGCACTGCATCTCGATTGAAACAAGTGGCTCCATTCTTGGTACGCTTTGCATGAACTGCCTCTGGAGCCGGCCTGATCGAGTCTCCGAGAAACTAAATTCTGACAGTCTGCAGGTTTCGAGCCATATGTAAATAAGGGCCATAATCTTTTGTCTGTTTGTTGAAACAAGCAAAGAGGCAAAAACACTAATCAACGGAAATATCTACACAGAATGATTCAAGTGCCGGGTGCCTATTGTTTTAACAATGCAAATTGAACAACATAGGCATGTATGACTCGTCAAAAGGTGCAGTCTGGCTTCATATCTGAAGCATAGCGTGCACAAGTTATCTGTTGGGCCTATGGGTGGACCTTCTTCTTTCTCTTTTTCTCCAAGAAGGTGGTCCTACTTCTCAATTTCAAATATGCGTTCCAACTTTAGTTATGTGCAGTGCTACTAATTTATACATAGGACAAGTACCGACAGTTTTTGGTATTGCCAACTTGCTTTCTTAGTAATTATACTGGTCATAGGTTGCTAACTTAACTTACCAATGTAAGAGTTTAAATATAAATATATAATATTCATCAAATTTATCATACTGAACTGAATAAGGTCTTTTCAACAATGGCTCAGCTAGCTCATAGAAATCCGCATCATCATTTGCTTTCATGGATGAGAGAGAATGTACTATGGGCCCTTTTGGTAGAGCTTATGGTGGCTCAGTTTCACCTGTTTAGCATAAAACGAGACACTGTAGCGTGAGTCTGTTTTAAAAAATAATGCAAAAATGATCTAAAAGCTGAGCAAAGTTTGTTTTTTTAGCTTCATCAAAACAACTTCATAGAAAAAAGTGGGCTGAATACTTTATTGACGTGAGAGAGATTGTGAGACGTAAATGCTCTGAGCAATGTGCTATAAAATAGCCCATTGAAGAAGTATATTTTTTCTATAGCTTATATGATGTGGACATGTTTAGAGCTAGTGCACTAGCTCAACTGTTGAAAGAGACCTAAGATTCAGCTTGGAAAGCTAATTCATCAATCTTCTGCAGTAGTGTCTGCTCTAACATGTCGGCCGATTTCTCAAAAGGTGCAAATAAGTGCAAGAATGCGAGTAACCACGTCTGTAGTAGTGTATTTTAAAAAAAAGAAACTACATTACGCAACGGATGTTCCTAGTACATTATTTCTACCACATGTGTAAGTTAACAATTAATTTCACACCGTCATCGTCGAGCCTATGGGTGCCCGGAAGCCATACTCCATTTCATTATGTTTAACGAACGTTGCTATAGATAGCAACCCTTGGAATGAACTACTTGGACCTCTCTAACTACATTAAAAGGGGCAGGTACCTCGGGCCGGCAGGGTGGCCACGTCGGCCAAAAAAATTTCGGCCATCGGATGGCCATCGGACGGTTAGCCATAAGTTATCTTTTTTCTATATTTAGACCCTCGTATTTTTAAGAAATCAAATCTCACCAATTATTTACGTTTAGACCCTCGTATTTCTGATTTTCCTACACTTAGACCTTCCCATTTCTAAGAATCAAATCCCACCAATTATTTACGTTAGACCCTGGTATTTTAAGAGATCAAACCCGCGGTCCTAGATATAGGTGCCGGTGTTTTGCATTTAGATCTTTTTTTCTACGTTTAGACCCTTGCATTTCTAAGAAATCAAATCCCACCAATTATTTACGTTTAGAGCCTCGTGTTTCTAATTTTTCTACGTTTAGGCCTTCCCATTTCTAAAAAATCGAATCCAACCAATTGTTTACGTTAGACCCTCGTATTTTAAGAAATCAAACCCGCAGTCCTAGATATAGGTGCTGGAGTTTTATATTTAGACCCTCGTGTTTTCTCGATTTTTTTAAACCCTCATATTTTTCAGAAATCAAACTCATGGTCCTAAATATAGGTGCCGGTGTTTTGTATTTAGGACCTCATGTTTCTAATGAATCAACCTTATCCTACATTGAGTGGCGTGATATAGGTGCCGGCCAGTCTCAAACAACTTGACAAATGCAAATGCACAGTGCATGCTGGTGCTTATAGAATTTTATATTAAGGTACCTCGGCCGGCCAGGGTGGCCATGTCAGCCGAAATTTTTTCCGCCGTCGGATGGCCATCCGACGGTTAGCCATAAATCGTCTTTTTTCTATACCCTCGCATTTCTAAGAAATCAAATCCCAACAATTATTTATGTTTAGACCCTCATATTTCCGATTTTTTCTACGTTCAGACCTTCCCATTTCTAAGAAATCAAATCCAACCAATTATTTACGTTAGGCCCTCGTATTTTAAGAAATCAAACCCGCGGTCCTAGATATAGGTGCCAGTGTTTTGTATTTAGACCCTCGCGTTTCCTCAAAATTTTTTCATCCATTGCCATAAGCCACTGGTTTTTTATATTTAAACCTTCATTTCTCAGAAATCAAACTCATGGTCCTAGATATAGGTGTTGGTGTTTTGTATTTAGGCCCTCGTGTTTTCAATGAATCAACCTTATCCTACATTGAGTGGTGTGATGTAGGGCAACGGCCAGTCTCAAACAACTTGACAAATGCATATGCACATCGCATGCTGGTGCTTACAAAATTTTATATTAAATATTAGTCTAAAATACTCTGTAATTATAAATTTCCTGCCCACTTACAGACTATGTATTTATCTACTGGATTCTAGATTGTGGTATGTATGCTAAAATTGAAAAGAAAATTGGTGATCCTCACAAAAAAAATTCCTTTTACGAGTTCAGTTGTCTTTGCATCTTGTCTAGCCATTTGAGGGTCATTCTCGTATGTATAGTATCTGAGTTTTGTAATACACCAGTTGTAGTTGCTGGTGGACAGAAGCGGCTCTTAATTGTTCAAAAGGCGGAGGAAACAGGGAGAGCATATGCCCCATTTGAATATCTAATCTTTTAGGGAGCGTTATGTACAAAATTTTTAATTTTTAATAGTTTTATTGATGAAAAGTTCATTCCTACATTTCTCCCTTGGTCTCTCTAATTTCATAGATTTCAATCAATTGAATGTAGACTACTATAGAGTCTTATACAATAGTAAAACCTGACCGTTAAGGGAAGTATAGGTCTCTTTAACCTGGTTGAGATATATTTTAGTCCTATCGATACACCTGCGTTGGTTGAAAGCATTTGAAAATAAAAAGTAAAATTTTGTGTTATTACTTGCTACAAAATATAACATCTTTATCAACTGTTTACATTTAGATTTTCTTCATTTTATTACATATACTAGCTAATCATCTTACAAATTGTTTTCTATCTTGTAGTTAGGCAAGTAACAACATAGCAGTATGATGACATCTTGTAGTCAATAGTACCACTCTCTTTATTAGTTGTGTTGTAACTGACTATGGTTGTGCCCTTTCATACAAAGGTACCATGGGACTCTCTACCTTTGCTAAATTATTTAAATGGAACAAATGTTATGTATTATATGTGAACATGTATTTATCTGACGTACTTTTGTCGGTTTCTACTTTCTATCGATTGTAAAAGCAAAGAATCGTGCAGCACAACGCGCGGCGGGCCGCGCGCCAATCACTAGTCTACCCATTTATCGAACCAGTCCCTCTCCTAGTTGTATTGGATAATCGGATGCTCCCCTCAACAAACCATCGGTGACCTCAGGGGATGGGGCCACAGCCTGACGTTGCCAATTGGAAAATATGGTGCTCATGATGTTTAGTGCCAATTTTTCTCTTGTTTATTATCTTGACGTGTCATGTTAACCATAGTCCTTGCTATGAGCACACATCAACTTGAACAAGTAGAACGCTTCTCCTTTTTTTTTTATTTGAAGCCATGTGGTCTGCCGATGGCTTTCTTTTTATTATTTACTTGAAAGTTGAAAATATCATTACTATGACCAGTTCAAAATTATTCATATTGTAGAGTGACTAGACACATAGGATTCGATTGCAATCCTTGCTAGATAATATTTCAAAAAATATACAGAGATAATAGGAAATCAATTAACAACTAGTACTATTATGACAATATTCACACGCCAAAAGCCAGGCAGTAAAGTAGCTTATGAGCATTGCATTCTTCAGTAAAAGTGTACCAAACTTTGGAAAGTGGTCACACCATAAATTACATTATGCACATCAAGTTACACTATTACCATTATATTAATTGTTACTGCTTTGATCATTCTAGCCCAAGCAACAACCACATCCAAATTATATCATTTGTTTGTCTCTTATAGCAACAACTATCGAATGCATCTATATTCATGATACAGATTGGTCCCCTCTGTTAATAAAACTAAACACTAAAAAAAACCCATGCAAACAAGCAAAACTCTATGTTTTTTCTACTATCTGACAAGAGCCATGTGATCCGCCAATGTTTTGTCTTTATTACCAGAAGAAATCATTACTGCGACCAATTCAACATTATTCAATCATGGCGTGACGGGACATACATAATTTACTCGCAACCCATGCTGTATTTTATTTAAACCATATGATAGAAAATGATTGTATTATTTATTTAGATAGTCTAACAAATACTATAATGGTAATGTTCATATCAAATAGCTTTAAAATAAAATATAAGCATTGTATTCTCGAAGAAAAAGTACACTGGAGTCTGAAAAGTCGGCACGCCACTACCGCATTATGCGTGTTAAGGTGCGCCATTATGAATTTGTTACTCTCTCCAAGAATAAATAACTGTTACTGTAACCTACCGATCAGATCACGCCGACTGAGTCATAATAATATCTGCTTTTATGATTCGTTCCTCGCGTATAGCACCAGCTACAACTTGATGAATCTAGAATCTAGATATTAACTGGTCCCCTATCTCAGTAAAACTATCAAACACCTTAACAAACACCCTTAATAAACAGTTGCGCCTCCTTGTTGCTTTGCTGGTATCAGCCTGCAAGCTGTAATACAACTTAGCCTTCGGGGAGCGAAACCATTTACAGCTTCTTCTGGCCAGTGCTTGTTGCTGTCCCCACTTGCCATAGCAAAAAGTGGCACACCAGATGTGGACACACAAAATTGCAATAAAATAGAGGTGTGGGGGCTCCTAGGAACAAGATGAGGATAAAAGAACGGCACAAGTGATGCAGTCGAGGGGCAAGACTACAGAAGGGAGGGCGTGGAGGTGGCAAGGCGCAAAGAGCAGCTTTGCTCGGCGGACACACCAAGGGAGCGGGCGCGTGGGAGCCATGCTTCTCCCCTCTTCATCTTCCTCCTCCGCTTCCAAAGGTTCCCTTCTATCTCTCTTCCATGGCCCATATGAGACACTAGTAATCCTTCTTACTGTGTTGATCTTGGATTTCGCTGTTAATCCTACAACTGCTTTCTTGGAGCCCGTTTCTTCCCCGCATGCGTTCTTGGTCCCCGGAACAGTGGATTAGATGTTTGCGGAGTTATTAAAACTCGTGAAATCTTTTAGGACCTTGGTTGAGTTCTTTGGAGCTAGCATCTTCAATTCTTTTGATGTGGGATCATGCGTGCTACCTACCAGATTTGGTTGCATGTCCCTTGTACACACATGTTGACTAGTCTTCTGGACTTGTGACTGCTATTGGATGTCACAGCGGTGGAGCATTACTATCATGTGGTTAAACATTTTGGCGGATAGGATGTGTTAGCTAGTATAGCTTGGAGTACTTCTTGACTTCTAGTAACTGTTAGATGTGCATTTTGGCCAAGCAATGACCAAATTTTCTTTTTCATTGGAGGAGCAACTGTTTTGTCTCTCTAGTTTTACTAGGGAAAAACTCTCCAAAATAGGCACAAGTGACAAGTCTACGGAGTCTATAACACACTATGTGGAATTCAATGACACTGATCATGACAAGAGAGAACAGTTTTGATCTTTGCCCTGCTAGTATGAGAAACACCTAAGCACAAAGTACTATATATTTTAGGAGGATATTATTGGTCCTCTTTTGCTACATCGGTTTAGGAATCTTTGTTACATTCTGATTTGTTTTAGAAATTTACGCTGTGCAATAATTCCTTCATTTGTTTTATCAGGTAACTCCTTTAAGAAAACGGTTAATGGACACATGAGATCAACTTTAACTTTTGATAATAAGCAACCTCTATTTGCGAGTCAAGACATTGAGTACGGCCAGCCAACAGTAAGACTCATGGTGATCAAAAACTTTATTTTTTAACACTTATAAAGTCACTATTCTAGTTTTAACAATTTTGAGAGTTCGCCTATTGCTTACAGGCTGATTTTTTTTCTCTGTACCCAGGCTTGCATTTCATACCCATACGATGATTCTGGCTCAGGTTGGGCGGCAGCCTATGGGTCACGCGGCAGTGCTTCCACTGTGGTATATGCCCCTCTAATAAATTGCTGTATTGAAATCTCTCAAGGCCTTTAGACTTCTGATGAAGACGCATGTTATTAGCATTTGAAAGTTAACATGATAACATTTAATAATTTAGGAGATCTTTTAGTTTTCAGTTCATTCTGAATATATCGATTATGTTATTTCACCTGACTTGTTGTCCGTCTTACTACGATATTATGTAGAAACTTGAGTAGACTAATATCCTATAGTACCTTACCAATTTTCGATTTCAAGGAGACACTGTTTGGGTCGACCCTTAGTTCCTTGCATAAGCATGCATAAGCTATCAAATCAACATAATCCATTCTGTGAAGCATATTTGCACTGCCTTTTTATTCCAAAAACACTTGCCTTTCTGATAGGTATCGGTCATAACTGAAATGGGAAACCATATGGTTACTAGTAATAAGATAGCGGCAGCTGTCTCTATCCAGTGGTGAAAAGTATCTAGACGACAAGGATAATGTCACTTAATTTTGGTCTATTTGCGCTACTTTGAGCCAGATTTTGCATTTTCATCATGCACCTATAGCCGCAGCTGTCTCTATCCAGTGGTGAAAAGTATCTAGACGACAAGGATAATGTCACTTAATTTTGGTCTATTTGCGCTACTTTGAGCCAGATTTTGCATTTTCATCATGCACCTAGTACATTATTTCATAAATCTTTCTACTATTTAGCACACAGAAAATGGTCAGTATCCATTTAATTCACTAGCTGCTTATGTTAGAAGCTAGCTAGTTTTTGGCAGAATTGATTTTGATACTTGGGGTTGAAAAGTGAAAACAATAGTTGAGTGGATGCCATACCAATGCTCTGGTAGCTGTAGCTCCCTGGTCTAGTACTGTTTTCAGAACACTGGCCATACCCAATGCTTTCTGTGTCGACAGGTACCAGCGTGCTGGCAACTCAAAGACACACATACATAGTACCATGTACATGGTTGCTGATGTTTGTACCAGTATAAATCGACCTGTGCTATCGACAAATCAAATCTTGAGGCATCTGTCCATCATACAGCTTACCTGCATTTTCTTTATATATAAAAACTCAGTTTTGTGGGCTTGTCTGATCAGTTGTACTTAAAGCAGTTCCGTCCCCAAATTGCTGGTGGGGGGACAGCTACAAGAATTCCCCTGCCATTGGAATTCGCAGAGAATGAGACCATATATGTGAATCCCAAACAATATCGCGGGATACTTCGAAGAAGACAGCTACGCGCTAAGTTAGAGGCTCAGAACAAGCTAGCCAAAGCACGAAAGGTCCGTGTTATTAGTTCCATATTTACTTTGGCCTTGTTGCCTCACCCCTCCACAGTTCTTGCAAACTTCTTTTTATCAGTAATCTCCTTCACTTGGACTAATTAATTAATATTGGATACAACTCCATGACAGCCTTACCTTCATGAGTCTCGCCATCTTCATGCAATGAAGAGGGCAAGAGGTTCTGGCGGACGATTCCTCAATACTAAGCAGCTCCAGCAGCAGCAGCATTCTCGCACTGCCTCTACCAGGTCCAACACAAATGGCACAAGGTCCTCTGGTTCAGCTCATCTGTGGCTTGGTGGTGACGCAGCTGGAGATCGAACTATGTCAACACCCAAAGCAATGGCATCACAAGACAATAGCAAGAAGGCTGTTTCTTCAGCCCCTGCCTTCACCGTGACTCCAATGGTGTCGCGCAGAGATGACGCTTTCTTCCAGCACCCAGGCCATCACCTCAGCTTCTCTGACCATTTTGGGCAGGCAAGCGCGCAAGCTGGTATGCATAACGGGACTCAGCAGAGGGTTCCAGTTATGAGATGATGCATGGTTTGCGAACCTTAGCTGGTGATCCAGACTTCTAGGGGTCCTCGTGTCCGGTGTGGTCTCGGTCTCTGAGGCAATTCATCCTTGGCTTAATTTCAGGTGTGTTAGAAGCTACCTAATGTTTCTATACCGTGTTGCGGTTTGCAGAGCCCATAATTCAGGGCTTGATAGTAAGTTGATGACACCGCTATTGTTGCGTTGGTGTGTACGTGTTACAATAAACCTATATGCATTATGCTTATGGTTGTACGTTATTATGCCACACAATTTGCCCTCTTCTGTGAATACAGTCTGATGTAGTGTTAGTGGTACAGTCTGTTTCTTCAAGTAATCAAGTGTCTGCTGCTTGTCACCGAAGCTGTTTATGAGACTACTCCCAATGCTTGTAATAGCCTTAAGTCATAGCCAGCCATCGCGACGGCAGGTGGACTTCAATATTTTCCGCTCCCCCAACGGATTCCAACACCGCGCCTTTTAGCTTTGGTGCACCATCATGCGCCTCTAGTTCATGGTGACACCGATATCCAATTAGGGAAAAGTCCAAATAACCCTTGGCCGAAAACCGGTTTACCGGTCTTACCGGCCTCCTCCAGTATTTTTTTCTTAAACCAAAATGCAGAACATTGCTTGTGCTTCCTTCATTTTTAGTACGCAATTATCTGGGTGGAGTAACTGCAAGCACATGGTGAAGGTGAAATACATCATAATTTTCTTTGGCATACATTAAAAGTATGCTATACTTGTACCTATCTTGCCGAGAAGCATATTGTAAACGTTTCTATTTTTACCGTGATCTTGCGGCAGTTACTCCAAGCCAAGTATTTGAATAAAACTAACACAAAATAATGAGCTGAAACCTCGAATTTTCCACTATAAAACCACCTCACCTCGACCCATCAGAATGCATAGGCATTGGGCAAACCATCTACAGCTCTCAAACACTGCATCCTTAACTACGCCCAGTAGTACCCTGCCGGCCATGAGAACCAGCCACAGAGCACTGCTTCTCGCCGTTGTCATGGTGATGGCGGTGCTGCAACCAGGTAACTATCCATTATCAGGGCCACTGATTTTCCGTCCCACAACCGTGGTGTCTGGACAGAGCGATAATGCGATCTGCATTTCTCCACGCTAGGTATCTGCACGGCGCCGGCGCCGGCGCCGGCGCATACGTGTACGGAGTTCCTGTACAACACCGGCTGCAACGACGCCAAGCCGTGCCGTGACAAATGCTCCAGCCAGCTAAAGGGCCGCGGATTCTGCTACTACTCGGCGTGCTGGTGCTTGTACGCCAGCAAACCAAAACCATCGCCGCCTCTTCACATCTGATAGGCCACACGGGCGGGGCGGGCGGCCGTGATGAGGTCGAGATTGGTATCTCATCCAAGTACGGAGTATCCTAGAAATGGACTCGATCTGTACTATTTTTCGGCCGGGACTGTTGTCAATTGCCCTGAATCTGAATGAATAATGATCGTAGATGAATGGTTTAGATTGCTCATGTTCTGCTTACAACGTCTTCAATCTTGCACCCGTTCTACTACCCGCGGTTTGCCAGCACAGAACCGTGTGCCAACGCAAAACGGCCGGAGACGTTCGCTGAATTCCGAGTTCTGACTTCTGAAACGGGCAGTGCAAACCTGAATTCCGGAGAAACTTGCGCTTGCTGGCCACTGCCAGACCACATGTTTTCTTTTGTGGAGACTTTTTATATGATTATATCACGAAAGGGTGGCAGGGCAATCGATGGGCAGTAACTTGATGAGCAACCGTAGATCACTTCTTCAATCTTTACAAATAGCCCCTTCTTAGGCTTGTCTCTCTCTAATCGTCTCCTCCCGCCCAGGCGCCGACGGCAGGCAGCCTGCCACCGTCGTCCTCCCACATTAATTTTCCAGTCGAAAGCTAGATCAAAGAGCCAAAGAGCCAATCCACTCATCCCACGCTCAGGCTAAGACCACCTCTTCTTCCTCCCGCAGCAAGAACAGGAAAGCACGCGATCTATCGCTATCGAAGCCGAGCAAGCATACGAATTGCCGCGCTTGAGCTCGCGCGATCAGGAATGTCAGATTGGTCCGCGGAGAGTGCGCATCCGTCTCTTCCGTCGCCAGCGCCACAATGGCGACTGCCATGGGGGCGTCTGTTCTCGCGGTTTTGTGATTTATGTAACTCGAAGTCCGTGAACAGAAATCTCTTTCATTGGCTTCTGACTTGTTATTTGTAGGTCAGGTGAAAACAAATTAACTAGGAGCACCAAACAAACGATGGCGAGTTCCAATCTTCCATGGCTGCTGCAACATTAACGAGCAAGACGGTACTAGCCTCGTATTGCCACTCACTGACCGAAGCTGATGCCGATGTTGCGGCGAGGGATTTACTACAAAGATTTTTTTTTTTTTGAAGCGGAAGGAGAAGTTGACACTGACAGTGACGCTGATATCCACGTATTGCAGTAATGGTATAGTGTTAGAATAAGGGCCTGTTTAGATACCGGTCCATTCTGCAGAATGGATTGGTTTTGCATTCTACGCGCTTTCCAATGCACTTTTTTCTCTCTGTGCACGCGGCCCAATGCACCATTTTGCATTCCATGGTATCTAAACACCCCCTAAATTGTTCCTTTGTAACAGGTATAGTGTCAGTGTGTAGGCACCTAAATTTGCCAGACTTCAACTTGTGTGGCCCGAGCATACATCTAGATCCTCGACCAACTGAACCCCCTTTCTTGCGCCAAGATGCAGCATTTTTACCTGCTTGTCATGACCTCTTCTAAGTAAAATCACAATGCTAGCTATTACTACAGTTGTCATTTAGTGCTAGTGCTACTACTTGTGCTTTCTTATTTTTTAGTAGCACAAATCGGATGGAGTAACTGTAATCGGTTGGCTAAATATATCATCATTTTTTGGCAGATATTAAAAGTGTGCCATATTTGTTCGTATCTTAACAAGAAGCGTATCATTTTTTACCTGTTCTCGCACGCAGTTACTCCAAGTCGATTATCTGAACAACATGAATAAAAAATAATGACCATAAACCTCGAGTTTTCCACTATAAACCACCCACCTCAAACCCATCAGAGTTCATATGCACTCAGTCACCCTTTACAGCAAACAATCAAGCAGTTGCATCTGTAGCCAGGCCTGATACCAACACTGACCCATGAGGACCTGCCGCGGAGCACTGCTCCTCGTCGTTGCCATGGCGCTGCTGTCAACAGGCAACTATCTCTAAGCAGTGCCACTGATTTTCGATCAGGACCATTCGTAGCGTCTGTTCATGGCAATATTAGGATCTGCATTTTTCGCTGCAGGGATCTGCACTGCTCCGGCGCCGGCGCCGGGGCCGGGGACTGGCTTGGACGAGTTCCCGCCGGAGTACTCGTGCTCGATGATCCTCTACTCCGGCCGCTGCGACGCCAAGACGTGCCATGACAGATGCTTCCGTCAGCTAAAGGGCGACGGACTGTGCATCCGCAATGCGTGCCAGTGCTCGCACTTGTGCAGGCCGCCGCCTCTCGACTTCAGATCTGATACGCCACACAGGCGGCCGGCCGGCATGCATGATGCATGACATCAAGATCGATGTCTCCTCCAAGCTGTACTAGAGGATATGGAGTCGATTTTGTGCTCTGTCGCGGCCGCGACTGTTGTTGAATACCCCTGAATGAACAATAATCGCAGATGAACGGGCTCGATGGCAAAAGTTGCTGCTTACAGCTTCGTAATTTTCTTTTGCAGACATTATTACTGTGTGCCTATACCAGTTCATACCTTGACGAGAAGCATATTGGAACGTTTCGATTTTGAGGCTTGTTTCAATGGTTGAAAAGGCACTCTTCAATTTTTACCATGGTCGTCGAACTCAAAATTTTCACTATAAAACCGCCCAATCCAAGGCTCCAAGTCGATAAAATCTAAATACATGGATAAAACAATAATGAGCAAGAGCAGTGGCATATGTTTTCACAAGTCACAAATAAAGCAAAATCGTTCTCTATTTGTGAGATTCGTTCTAACAACATGTAAAAAAAGAAGATTCCCTCTCTTTTCTGGAATTGGATATTGAAACGACCCGGATTCTTATTTCTAAGAATCCGGCTCCCTGTACCATTATGTTAGTCCCAGAATCAACCGTTAACACATACAGAACTCATTCCAGCAGAATATCACATCCATACTTCGATTTAAGCATTAAACATTACATAAAATGTCTTACATAAGTGGATAACTCTGAAAGTATGATTATTACAAGCCCCTTGGGCTAATTGCGACAATAAGAAAGCTAAACGGAACGGTAGCTAGTCTTCAATCTTAGCGAACTCCTCCATAGGCTCTTTAGCTCGAGCGTAGCAGCAACCTCAATTGTACCAGCCATCGGCATTGTTATCATACTCCGATTCGTAACCTGCGTCATCACAAGCTGTTCCCAAGGAATGGAACAATTCCACATCACCATCTCTAATGCAAGCTTTAGGTGGCCTAATTCTAGTATAAGAAATATCAAGGATAGGTTTAAGGTTAATCCTATGCAAGCAGCATCTTCTTCCCAAAACCATTCTCACAACACCACAAGAAATCCTGGCGCACCAGGTACCCGTCTCCAAGTATCTTCCACTCTTCACTCTCTAGGTGATGCGAAAGCTCCCACCCTTCGCATCTCAACTGCCCGAGGCAGGCCCTACTCTAGAGGGGAGGTAGAAATCCCTAAAACAATGGCGGATTGTGTGAAACTCACAGGGGCGTCCATTGACCGCGGACGGCGGCTATATATACATTAGACTCTGCAGAGTTTGTACACCTGGAACCACTCGGGCTGCAAGCCGACCGTCGCCGACTTGAGACACAACCCACAGCATATACCCTAGCCAGTGAACGGTACCTTCCTGCTTTTCCCGGCTTAGGATACACTGAAGACGCAACTCGGTGTCCGAGAATTGTGATGGCCTCCCCCGGTGGCCAAGTCCCGGGGTATGAGCCTCTTTCGGGGGACAAAGACCAGCGCCAGTTCCCCCACACACTTCCGCTAACTCCTTACAGTTCGGGTACCGCACTTAACTAGGCTGGCTGGAACACCCCTCGTGGATGTAAGTGTGTGCACGAAGTTCTGTGAACCAGGCAATCCAACTCGGTTTTTGGTGCCGGGGTGAGCGTCTCCGTCAAATAGCGTATCCACCTCCAGTGGTTCGCTCGCGCACCCATTACAGGTATTGCCGCCAAACTCCTCAAGTAACACAAAGATCATGTAACCGCCACAGGTACCCCGTATGATGTGCCCAAGTACACACCCCAAGCCCTCGATACGAAGATCGAGTTAATCTGCTCATCCCCGTAAAGTTTCCAAAACCCCTTACTCCTTTCCCGGGTTTTTGCCCCACACACTCCAAGAGTCCAATCACAACCATCCCATAACACATGCAAGCATAGCATCAAGTATAGCAGGCTTTTCAAGGAATACGATAATTTAAACAAGGCTATGCAATAGGTCATATTCATCATCATGCAATAAAGTAAAGCGCTAGCATACTAGTTGCAATGCCTAAATAGGATTCAAGCGGAATGGGCGTGTACCTTGCATTTGGTAGTAGTCCTCTTCAGCTTGTTCTTCAAAGTGATGGTAGTAGCCGTCTCCTCCTTGCTCCTCCTCAGCTAGCCCTATTTACGAGAAGTAAAGAAATACATCGGTTCCTATATTCAAATGAACTCTAAATAAAAAGCAAGAAGAGCCAAAAGCACTCAACTCATGTTCTAACGCGTAGATCATGTTTTTAGAAAATTATAGAATATGGTTTCATAATTTTCTGAGCTAGGATAAATTTATTATCAATTTTCTTAGATAAAACCTATTTCTGAAATTACCCTAAATTCCAAAAAAGAAAGTAAAACAGAGGCGACACATGGCAGTACCAGAGCGTGCCATGTGGCATGCTGACGTCAGCATGACAGCATCAGTGGGGTCGGTCACTGCTGACGTCACGATGACGTCAGCATTGACCGGTCAACGGTCAATGTTGACTGGTCAACGAGTCAGCGGTCAGTGGGGCCCACAGGTCAGTGACACAGAGAGAATGACAGGTGGGGCCAGACGGTCAACTCGATGGAAAAAGAGAAAGGCGGACGCGGGCTACAGACGGGCCGAAACCTTCCGTGGGCCTTACTTGGGGAAGGGGCTTTTGTGGACTTAAGGTAGAAATTGGCCCATGGCCTCTTTGCTGGTCGGAAGGGGAAAAGAGAGAGATGAGGCCGGGCCCACTGGTCAGTGACCCCGGCGCACGGCCCGCGGACCAGAGAGACAGAACGAGGGTGAGGTCAGGATCATCTGCGGCTGCTGCGGCTTGGCGTCGGTGTGGGTCTCCGTGTGGCTCCCTCCGGCGAACAGCAGAACGTGTTCGCCCGCGGCGTCTTCTAGGTGCTGGTACGCGACACGGCGGCGTGGCAAGGCGAACCACCTGTTCGTGGCCGGGCATCGAGCGGCGAAGGCGTAGGAGCACGGAGACCGAGGGATACAGGGGATCGGCGGTTCAACGGCGAGTTGGCGATGAGCGGTGGTGTCACGGCGAAGCAGAGCGGAGCATGACGGCGGGGCTCGGCGATGAGGAAACAAGGCCGCGGGGTTTCGTCAGTGGAGACCGTGACACGAGCGGGGTGGTCCTCCTGACCACGGCCGCGCAGTGTCCACCAAGGTTGCAGAACAGGGCGCGATCAATCAAAACGGAGAGGGAAGAGAGATCAAGGGGGTCGACGGCGAGCTTCACGACGAGGAGTAGGGAACAGAGGGGAAAAAGGGTTCGGTTGGGGTCTTCCTGCAGAGAACAGAAGCGACAGGAAGGTCGGCCTGGCATGGGTAGGGCTAGGCGCGAAGGTCGAGCAGACTACGGCGACGAACATGATGCGGCGGAGCATAGCATGGCGGCCATGATAAGGCGCTGGCCGATCTTCCGAGAGGTAGGTGATAAGTTCGATTGGTGGAAAACTCGACGTTGGCGATCCGGCTTCAAATCAACACGATTCGAACCCTGCAACCGTTACACCACTCCGACTTCAAATCAAACACGATTTGAACCCTGCAACTGTTACACCACTGTTCCGTTGGTTATCAACCAAGCGCAAATTGATTGACCTCGCCGAGAAGGCTTTTCCCTGCAAGCGAATCAAAGAACACAAGCAAGAAAGTAAAACACACAATCTGAAATTGCAGATCTATATGAAAAACAATGGTGTTCAAGCTCTGATCAACAAAGGACTAATCGCCACAGGGTTGTAGAACAAGAACGGGGGCCTTGGATCACTGTAAACGGACTTGTCACCACAGTTACAATGAATCTATCACAGTTTCGACTTCGAAAACTTGACTAAACAAAACCAAACCTAAAGTGACGGTGGCTGCTGAGTTTAATACCCTCAAGGGGCGAGCTAGGGTTGGGGGCGGCCAGGAGGGGCGCCCACAACTTGGGCTTAAGGCCCGACACGATACAAAGGCCCGACATGGCCCAAAAAGGTGACACAGCACCTTGTCATGGTCAAAAAAGAATGATCCACAAACGTTGTAGAGCTGGGACTAGAACCAAAATGACGGCGTCGTCGTCCTCTTTCCAACGCATCAAAGATCACCTCGTTTCGATGTCGTATAAAGGAGATATCGCCGAAAACATGCAGGGGTGTCGGCTGAATCCGAGGCGAACGTGGCAGCTGAGTTGGGGACGAATTGCAACTTGGAGAAGACCATGACGCGTGTATGTTCGGCATGGCGATGTACTCATCAGGCCATGGCGAGCACGGCGAGAGAGGAGGCGGGGACTCACGATTTCGGGGAAGAAGAAGGGAGTGATTGACTTGGGGAAGATGCGGTACGGCTTCTCGGCTCCTCGTCGGTGTTCCCTCTTCCTCTTCGGCGCGGTGGTGACGCGACGGCGGTGCGGTGGCGAACAGCTTCTCGTGGACGGTGACTTCGCGTGCGCCTTCTCCTCCTTGAGACCGCACCTCGGCCTCCACTCCAGCAGCGGCTCCGCCTCCTTCTCTCCCTCCTCCTACTGCTACTCCTCGCGTGGGGGTGGATTCGATGAGAGCAGAGAGGGGAAGGTTGGGGGATTTAATAGAGGAAGGAGACTTGGGGAAGGATTGAAATGGGGTTGTTTGGGTGCGGCGCTTCCTTGGCAGCCAAGGGGAGCGGGGAGCAAGCGCATGTGCGTGGGGCCCCTGCGATTGCGCGACCAGCGCCAATAGCGGAGGAAAGAGCTTGCGCGGGCGCGGAGCGGAAGGGAGCGGGCGGCGTCGCGTGGCTGCGTGACGGGGAAGAAGCACAGGAGCAAGGTGGGTCCGGGGTGTCAGCGGGAGAAGAGATGGGGAGCGGGCGCATGCGGAAGTGGGTCAGCGGGGAGCTGGGCCAAATGGACCGACTGTGGAGGGGAGAGAGGAAAAGAGAAGGGGAGGATGGGCTGGGCCGGCTGTGGGGAAGAGAGGGAGATAGGTTAGCTGGGCCAGGTTCGGGGAAGAGAGAGGAGAAAGGGAGTTGGGCCAGGTTTGATTGGGTAGGGAGATTAGGCCTGGGTACGTTTAGTTAGTTTAGTTAGGGTTTGAATTCGTATTTGAATGGTCTGAGTTCAAATACAAATTCCACACAAACACACACAAGTTTGCACAAAAATTTTAAATTCACCCAAATTTAAATCCTAGAGATGTTACAGATATGCCCGGAACAGCACAACACCTACCTGGATGAACAAACTTTTAAGGATTTCACACATATTGGAATGTTCCGGTTTTTACCATGGTCAATCTCGAATTTCCATACTATATTTACGGTACTCCATACTCCAATTCAAGTCGATTATATCCAAATAAAAAAGATAAAACAATATTTATCAAGAGCAACACCTGCTCCGAATCATTCAGGTGGCATATGTGCTCACAAGTCATGTTTAGCTTGGGGCCGACTCATCCTCTCTATATGACTCTCGCCGTTAGGATGTAAAAATGCTTTCCTCTTCATGAAAAACATGCTAAGACACGGTTGCTCAAAAAAATTATGAGATTCACTCTAGCAACATATAAAAGAGACGATTTCCTCCCCTTTTTTGAAGGAAATGAATTTCAAAATGTCCAGAACAGCACATTTGTTTAGGCTTTGAAAAATTCAAAGTTCACTCCTGGACCAGCGTGGATGCCAAGTGTTGACACCGGATTTTCGCACCAGGGATACTGAGTCAGGTGGTGACGTGGTGAGGCTGGCACTGCGCAGTGGGCCCGTTGAATGGTCAAACAGATGATGCCAGAGAAGGAAGCCGATGTAGGAAAGGGGTCCGATAAGCAGGAAAGTCCGATCTAATGATGAATGAAAAAAGACGCATTGGCTAAGAAGAAAGCGTAGCATGAGCAGGGACTATTTCCTTTTCAGAAGACGTATTGAGAGTCCCATTTTATATTAGATTTAGTTTATTTTATCTGCAAGTTAGTCAAGTCCGATCAGGACTCCTCATGACCAGGGTATAAATATAAACCCTCGTCCATTGTAAAGAATTATTCTCACAATCAATACAACCCGGCTTCACGCCAAGACCCTAGGAGTAGGTTAGAGTAGATCGACGAACTCATTGGTGGATGGGTGTAACGTCCCGGAAAAATTCAAATCTTAAATCACGAGTTTTCAAAATCTTTATCGATGAGTTCCTAAATCCAAATCGTCCGATCTACCTTGTGTTCAAATCGTCCAATCATCCAATCTCCAGAAAATCCCGATCGTCCGAAAACCCTAACCGCCGACCTCTCCTTTTTCTCGATCTGCGCGTCGTGCCGACCGGCTGACCGCCGCGCGTGCGTCCTCGACGCCGCGAATCCCGGCCCGTCTCCCTTTTTCCCTTTTTCCCTTTTTCTATTTCCTAATCTATTTTCTTCCCTTTTTCCTAATTTTCCTTTCTTTCTTTTCTTCTCTTTTCTTTTCTCCTTTCTTTTTCTTTTTCTTCTTTTCTTTTTCTCCTCCTTCCTCTTCCTCCCTTCCTCCTCTGTCTCCCGCCCGACACCCAAGCCACCGCCGCCGACCTCCATCTCCCTGACCACGCCTCCGGTCGCCCATCTCTGCTCCACCACCGCGCCACCACCACGCCCGTGCGCCCGCGTCCCTGACTTCGCCCGCACGCACTCGCGTACGCGCACGCGCGCGCACGAACGCGCCGTGCACCGCCGCTCGCCCAACNCGCCGCCCCGTCCCCTCCCCTGTGTCGAGCCGAGGAAGAAAAGAAGAAGGGCGCCGGCTTTTTCCGAAAAACCCCCTGCCAGATCCCGGTTTCCATAAAGAACCCCTCCACCTATTGCCAAACTTCCAGAAAACCCCCTGTCTTCTCCAGTTATTTCCAAATATGTCCCTGGTTAATTCCAAAGCCCCCCAAATACTTTTCCAAATTCACAACCATGCCCTTCCACCTTATAAAACTTTCACAGATAGGTCCCTGGCCCTTTATAATCTTTATAAAGAGGTCCTAAAACCCCCGTTTAAGCCCTAAACCTCCTCTAACTCGTCATTTCATGCGCCAAATCACTTCGGTTTTCCACCAAACTTCACCATGCCTATCTTATATCCATTCCGGCCGAGCTTTACACAAATCATCCCAATATAATTCCGTTTCCTATTTTATTTTGTTCTTTCCTGTTTCCAACTCATCGGTTAAGGAATGTGTTTTCTTATTGTATGTTTGTTTGATCGTGGCCTAGACGAAGGAGTGAACGAGGAGGAGCAGTACCGCGAGCAGGACTACGCAGGAGAGTACCGCGAGCCCGACTCCGAGGACCCGTACCCCGAGCAGGATCTCCCAGGAGCTTTTGTTGACGGCAAGTCCAATCCCATCCTTTGATGCATGTTTATCCCATGTTTTATAAACACAACCTATTAAGCCTTTGATAATTGCATTGTTTTAGTTTCAAAACCCGGTTGGTTAGCCACTCCTTGATTGACATGACATTCCTTGATCACCCAGTTATCACTAAATATGATTTACTCTGTTTAAGTGATAACGCTTTCTAGAATGCTTAGGTTTAGAATGCATAGGATTTGTTACCCTTACTCAATCATGGCTATACACTGTTTTGTCAAGGAATAAATGTGTGAGTTGGTTTGGTTTTGGGTTTTGGGTTTGAAAAGAGTAAAACTGTGTGGATAAAATGGATGGGCATAACTTTGTGAAATGCCATTAAGGAGGCTTGTACCTTTGTGGTTAAGCATGTTGGGAGATATCCATTTTGTCCGGTTTTAAACCAAAGTGATGTGTCATCTTGCCTAACCCACTTATCTCGTACAACCACTCGACTCTTGTATGGTGCAAGGGCTTAGTCTAAATCCCACTAGCCGTGCTGTTAGTTGTCTGGAGGCAGGTGTGCAGCGGGAAACCAAGTGCCGTCTTAGTGACATGGTTGCCGTCTTAGTGACATAAACCCCTTGGTGTTTTCTCGTGATGGCTAGGCAGTTTTGGCTATGGTGGGTAATGACTTCGATAGGATCCGCACTGACACCAAGGTGATCGTGTTGCGGTACCCTACTTGTGGTGAAAGTGTACACCTCTGCAGAGTTTCCTAATCTATTCGAATAGCCGTGCCCACGGTTATGGGCGAGTTATGGCTTGGTCACAATACTAAGGTTTTGGGATGGGTTTGGAGTGTGTGTTTTGGAAAGAGTTCGGCTTTGTGCCAAAGCTACGGCGGATGGGAAATCCGGTAGCACTTAAAAGATGGATCCTTTGTGGATCAACCCCCCCCACTTGTTTGTCTTGTTTTAAAGAGCTTGCTTTGCTAAAGTTGTTCCTTGTTAAACCATTGCATGAGAAAAATTAGCTTTATTGCAAATTTAAACCTTAGCCTTATTCCTTGATTTATCATATGCATAATTCTGTGTTAACCCCTCCGTGGGTGTGATTGGGCTTGTTGAGTACTTTTGTACTCACCCTTGTTGTTGTTAATCCAGAAGAAGACCCGGACTTTGTTGAGGACGCTGAATAGGTGGTCGCTTCCGCACCCAGCTTGCCTGTGGAGTTTGGTCCCGCCCAAGATGGCTTCGCTGTCGCAGAACTCTGATCCTTTGGTTGAACCGGTCTGGTTCATCCTTTGGCTTACCGCCGTAGTTTACCTTTTAGCAGTCTTAGTTTGTATCAGGTGCCCGCTTCCTCGTGGGCTGTGAGTTTCTGTACCAACTGTTGAATAAATGTGTATCAGCCTCCTGGGACTGATAATTTGTATCACATTTAGTCTCTGCTTAGGCAGGGGCGCTTCAGCACCCAACTTTGCCTGTGGAGTTTGGTCCCGCCCAAGATTGCTTCGCTGTCGCAGAACTCTGATCCCTTGGTTGAACCGTTCTGGTTCATCCTTTGGCTTACCGCAGTAGTTTATCTTTTAGCTATCCTAGTTTGTATTAGGTGCCCGCTTCCTCGTGGGTTGTAAGTTTCTGTATCATCTGTTGAATAAATGTGTATCAGCCTCCTGGGACTGATAATTTGTATCACATTTAGTCTCTGCTTAGGCAGGGGCGCTTCAATGGGCTGCATCAGTTCCTGATCTCCAGCTTACCAGTAAGATTGTCAACTTATCAAACTAGTGTAAGCTTTGAATTGAGGCGTATCGCCCTTTCTCGTTTATGCTGTTCAACCGATTTATCTTTGGATCATCAAGATTGGTCTAGATTCCCTGCGTCGGAGCTAGATCTCTATTGATTATTCAGTAGTTAATCGTTTACCGAGTTGTTCTTTTAGTTTTCGGGCTTGATCTAGATTCCCTGCGTCGGAGCTAGATTCATCTTGTTTATTAGAAGGCAGCTTATGCGGTTGTTTGGAGTTGCTAGATTGATACTTTTGTACTCACCCTTGTTATTGCTAATCCAGAAGAAGACCCGGACTTTGTGGTTGAGGACGCTGAATAGGTGGTCGCTTCCGCACCCAACTTTGCCTGTGGAGTTTGGTCCCGCCCAAGATGGCTTCGCTGTCGCAGAACTCTGATCCATTGGTTGAACCGTTCTGGTTCATCCTTTGGCTTACCGCAGTAGTTTACCTTTTAGCTATCCTAGTTTGTATTAGGTGCCCGCTTCCTCGTGGGTTGTAAGTTTCTGTATCATCTGTTGAATAAATGTGTATCAGCCTCCTGGGACTGATAATTTGTATCACATTTAGTCTCTGCTTAGGCAGGGGCGCTTCAATGGGCTGCATCAGTTCCTGATCTCCAGCTTACCAGTAAGATTGTCAACTTATCAAACTAGTGTAAGCTTTGAATTGAGGCGTATCGCCCTTTCTCGTTTATGCTGTTCAACCGATTTATCTTTGGATTATCAAGATTGGTCTAGATTCCCTGTGTCGGAGCTAGATCTCTATCGATTATTCAGTAGTTAATCGTTTACCGAGTTGTTCTTTTAGTTTTCGGGCTTGATCTAGATTCCCTGCGTCGGAGCTAGATTCATCTTGTTTATTAGAAGGCAGCTTATGCGGTTGTTTGGAGTTGCTAGATTGATTTAGATTTGCGCCATGTGAATTAATATGATTCTTCAACAGCTATGAGCATTGGTTTAGTCCGATTTGAGCAATACTTATCTTACAATATCGTTCTAGATCCGATTCATCTTCACAGCTTTATCTGGTTGTTCTTTAGGTGTTGCGTTTGATTTAGATTCCCTGCGTCGGAGCTAGATTCTCGCAACATACTAAAGATTGATCTTTGATCGTCAAGATTGATTTAGATTCCCTGCGTCGGAGCTAGATTCCTCTTGACTATTCAAAGACAGCTTTGAATATCGGAATGATCTTGTTACTGTTTTATTGTTTATTTGCTTAATCTGATTAATTACCTGTGCGAGCATCTTGTTTAGTTGTTGGGTTGATGAGTTGAGTTTGATTGTTTAGCTATCTGATCTGATCATAGCTGGAGTATGTGCGCTGCATCCGTCTGTGAAATCGTGTCGAAACAGTTCTGGTCCGATTGGTTAGCTAGATGGTCCGATAAGATGAATCAAACTGGCAACTAGGCAAGATGGACAATGTATCGGCTCACACTTTGATTATTTAATATCTTGCTCAAAGGCATAGCTGATCCGTTACTTGCATATCGGCCATATTTTATGCTTTATTTTATTATTATTAAAAGGCTGATCTGTTACATTAATCAAGGTCCGGTCCTGATTAGTCCGATTCTGAGGTCCGATTCGATGTCTGACTGAGGTCCGATTACATTGGTCCGATTGATGTCATCTATGAAGTCCGATTTTGAGGTCCGATTGGCATCGGCCGATACAAGTCTGATTGGGTCTTGGCTAAAATCCAACGTGCATCTGCCGTCTGGAATAGAGCCGGCACAATCAAAGAGTAATTTAACTGTTTATTCCCTTGTCAATTTCAGGTCAAATTGACTGGCACGCCGCGAACCTGGACAAAGTACAAAACCAGCACCGGAGTGAAGCAGATCTCCCTGGCCTTGTTGTGTTGCTCGCTGAAGATACGACCGCCGATTTTCCGCGTCAACACCAAGTATTTTTGTAATAGTATTTATTAAAATTATATATTCTTGTGATTTGTTGATAAGAGTTTGCTATTATCTTGATGCAGACTTCAACTTCTCGTCCAGACGTCTGGTTAGCCGTTAGTTCGTTTTAAATATTGACCAGTTTTACGTAGCAGAAGTAAGAAGACACAAATTGTCAAGATCCTGTAATTTCAACATTCCTTCTTGGTTGGCTTTGCGCGATGTAATATAGTATTTTGAAGAAATATTTTATGTTGGACCTAACGCCTTGAGGCCACTCCCTGACCTGAAGCTGATGCCAAAAATGTCACTGGGAGGGATTCACAATGGAAAATTGTGTCTTTCTTTTTTTTTCTCAAGCTGAAGGATAAGTTGACAGTGAGACTGTGGTATGCGTTAGAATAAACACTTGATTATTTGTTCCTGGTCTAGTAGTATCAATGTGTTGGCACCTAAATTTGCCGGACTTAAAACATGTAGCTTGAGCGTACATCTACATCCTGTCATGCTCAATCAACTGAACCCCCTTGCTTGCGTCAAGATGCAGTTCACCTGTTTGTCATGACCTCTGAGTAAATTCACATTGCTATCAGGTACTAATAAAGTTCTCAGTCAGTGCTACTTGTGCTTCCTTAACTTTTAGTAGCACAAATCAGTACGGTGTAATTGTAATCGCGGGTTGGTTAAGGTCTTGTTTGGATTTTAGAATTAATAATTAGCTAGCTAAGAGCTAATGGCTACTAATTATTAGCTAGCTACCTATTAGCAAGATGGTGTTTGAATTCATCTGCTAATTTATAGTAGGATAGTTAATTTTGTATTATTAGCACCTATCAATACCCTACAACTAGCTAATGGACATTATTAGCAGGATGAAGTGCTAATAATTAGCAGGCCCATTTGGATCTCTAACAGCTAATTTTAGTAGCTAACTATCAGTTCTAATGGATCCAAACAGGCCATAAATATATCGTGATTTTCTTTGCTCACATTAAAAATGCGCTATACTTGTTCGTATCTTAACGAGAAGCATATCAATTTTTACCTGTTCTCACAGGCGGTTACTCCAAGAGTAGATTGTCTAAACGAACCGTCAAAAAAAAATAGAGCTCAACGGTCGAATTTTGCACTATAAAACCATCCCACCTCAAACCCATCAGAATTTATATGCGCTCGGTCCCGATCCACAGTAAACAATTGCATCTGTCGCCAGGCCTGATACCAAAACACTGACCATGAGGACATGCCACACAGCACTGCTCCTCGCCGTTGCCATGGTATTGCTGTCAACAGGTAATTATCTTTGAGTAGTAGTGCCATTTCTCCACACGACGGTGACATATATTCTTGGCAATAATAATGTGATGACTGATGAGCATTTGTCCCTGCAGGGACGATGTGCAGAGCTCCGGCGCCAGGCCCAGGCTTGGACGAGTTCCCGCCGAAGTACGCGCCGGCGGCGGCGCCGGGCCCGGGCTCGGTCGTGTTGCCTCCGGAGGACGCATGCTCGACGATCCTCTACTACTCTAGCGGCTGCGACAACGAGACGTGCCACGAGAAGTGTTTCAGACAGCTGAAGGGCGACGGGCGATGCATGCGCGAGGCTTGCCAGTGCTGGTACATGTGCAAGCCGCCGCCTGTTGGCATCTGATGCACAACACATGCAGGCAAATGGGTTGACATCGAGATTGCGTCTCTCATCCAAGTATCCTAGAGGCTATGAAGTTGATTTTGTACTCTGTCTCGGTCGGGAATGTCGTTGATTGCCCGGAATGGGGAATAATCGCAGATGAACGGGCTCGATGGCATACGTTGCTGCTTAAAGCTTCTTGAATCTTTATCTGTTCACTACTTCCTGTGCTATCCGTTTTTCCATCATGGGCCATGCCCGAATTTTATTACTCAGGAAGCAACGAAATTACAGAGTATTTCGCGGTTCTGGTACCTGTGCTATCCGTTTACTCATATGGAAAAGCTTACGGAGAAGTAGCGGAACCGCATCTTGATGCTGCGTGCCTCTTGAGTCTCGACGGCGTGACGGACCTCGAAGGTTCGCACGGAAGACGCGTCCTCGGCTGCCGACGCCGTTCCGGTGGCATCCTGCCCTCCTCTGCCAGGCTCCACCACATCTGAGCTTGTTGGCCCATTTGTGTGCGCACATATGGCAAGAGTGGGCCTAAACTCCCTCGGCCCACCTACCCGCCAGCGGAAAATTCCGTTTCGAGATTTTCCTCGATCTGGTTAACAATAAACAGCTAATTTAGCCAATCAAAGCGAATCTGCAAAACAAATGGATAAATTAAGTGCAAATATGTAACTAGATACGATAATAAATAATAACAGGACCACCCAAAACCACCCCAAAATTGGTCCATAGGCCAAGTACCTTCGAACAAGGAACTAGAGAAACAAAAACAAACACCAAGCTGGGCATGGCCAATAGTTACGGTGCAACTTAGCCTTAAAGGTAGGACCCGTGTCAATAAACCTAAGTTATTGCGTTGTGCACAATGTGCAAGCACTAAGTGTGGTAGTGATAGTGAGAATATGTAGAATGGGGAGGAAAGAGAAGAGAGAGATTCTTAATTTTTTATTCACTTGAGTTTGCATCCTGAGTTTGAGGTCCGCCTTAATGATTTTTTCCTTGAAGTACATGTCCACAGTGGCTATGATGTGAGCATCTATTGCTTAATGTCACCTTTTTAGCACATTGTGGCTGCTCTAAGAGAAGACGAAGGTCAACCACATAACGTAGTGCTTTTCTTTGAGGGTTATATTGACTTCCATGTCACTGAGTTTTCACCAGTATAATCCATTGCAGGTGGCATGGCGGCCAATGTTACAAGTGACGATGGATCCTGAGCGTACCTACTTCCTCTGTTCCAAAATAATATTTGTTCTGGCTTTTTTAGATCCATATATTTTGCTATGTATCTATACATACGTAAAATCTATGAATCTAGAAAAGCTTGAACGAATAGTATTTTGAAAAGGAGGGAGTACCTTCTTCCTAGCAGCAAATCATGCGATCAGACGGACTGCAACTCTCGTTGTGCTTACACTAACAAAGGGTGAAGAGGGCGGCTGCGTTTCTACTGGATGCTGTTGCATGTACCCTTGCGGGCCTGGGGTGACCGCAAGTAGAAGCCATGAGTGACATGCGTTGGGAGGGTCACTTGTTCTTAACGTAGTGGATGGGTTTGGGCTATGGCTAGTGACTACATAATCGTTTGAGAATCTTGATCTGTGTGCAATTGACGGTGAATAAATGAGGAGCTTTTTGATCCATCACATTATGCTAGAGAGCGATGGGGCGGAACAAGAGTCAAGAGATGAGTGGGACTGAATCATTTTTCTTCCTCCTAGATGGAACGTTTGTTTCCTACTGGCAGAGCATTTTGTTAGAATATTTTTTCTCTACTGGTTGAAACGTTTCTGGTAAAGTTCGATAAGGGCGGCTGGACCGAAGGGCGTGCGATGGTTACGGCATGTGATTTTGGCCTGGCATAGGTCAACAACATGATGTGGGCTAGCCCATAAAGTGTATATAGGAGAGGCGTGGTAATCCTACTGGCTTTTGGTAGTTGGATAACTACTTAGCTTCCAAATGCTTTAAGATTTGTGCACGAAACATCAGCCATCGAATCAGTAAGGCTGGCGGCGGAGGACGCGGCAGCGCGGGAGCGCCGTCAGCCGGGCAGGGCAGGATCCCCTGTGGGCGGTGCTGCGGCTGGGGCGAGGACGCCAACCTCATTAGGAAGGGAGGGGTCGAGGGGAACGGGGGCGGAGGCGGGGGCGGGCAATGGGCAGGAGGCGCGGCGGCAATAGCCGCCGGCCGGGAAGGAGGAAGAAAGTGGGGGGAGCGGGGAGGAAGAAGAAGACAACAAGATGAGCCGCGGTGGGCCGGAAGCTAACTCGGTTAACTAGCTTCCGATCTCCATATAGGAGCCCCCGAGAGGTGTGCTCTTTGGAGCAGTATGTGGAGTAGTATGGAGACTCCTAGCTAGCTTGGATCGAATATAAATAAACTACATAGGAACCCTCCTAACATACTGGTTAGATTTTTTAGGAATACGATACGAAAAACTGTCAAAACTAGCTACTGGTAATTGTATGGCTTATCTAGCATGCACAATTTAAAGTATATCTAAATATAACGTCAGCACATCCTCTGTATATGAGACCCATGGATTTTGTGGCGTCGTCTATCACCACCGTTAACACACACTCCGAGTCCTAGCTTTCGAACATTCCATCATAAACCTGCAGGATGAGGATTAGTCCCTTGTTCTTCATAGCAGCCATTGCCCTCCTGGTGGTATGTTCAGGTATCCTCGATCCTTCGGAAGTACATAGTGTGCTCCTGTTTAATCAATCAAAATATTGAAATATTTTTGAACAGGTAACTGTTGGATGAAAGTGAATGGAAAAACTGATTCTCTGTTGTAAACTGTTGAACTTGTGTATTACAATATATACAACCCCAAGGGGTGCCAGATGTAAAGGCGTGACTCTACGAAGATGTCCCTACGAAGAAACCGCTAGGAGTGGTTACTAATTATACTAATTATCCTAATTGATCACTAAACTAATCAATCTTAACACTCCCCCTTGATCAATTTGTTCTGTAGAAGCCTTTACTTGTTCAACTATTATAGTTTTGAATCTTTGGAAAAACCCTGTGGGAAGAAAAACCAAAGTATATTGATATACCAGGCAAAAACTCCTTTAAAACCCAGTGGGAAAAATAAGGAGAAATACCATGATATATATACCATGTGTTCATCATTACCTCATTAAAAACTTTATATGAGAAATCTCCAAAGAGTAAAACTTATATAAAGAAAAGAGTGTAATGTGATGTTTGAAGTAAGTTATATTTAGAGTGATTCTCCCCCTGATTCTTGCAAGTCTCTAAGTCTTCTCATACCAATTCCCTCAACACATTTATGGAATGAGGAGTATGGTAGAGATTTTGTAAATAAATCTGCTAGATTATCACACGACTTAGTTTGCAAGATTTCAATTTCTCCATTCTTTTGAAGTTCATGGGGGTAGAATAACTTGGGAATAATATGCTTAGTCATATTACTCTTAATATAACCAGACTCCATTTGAGTAACACATGCTGAATTATCTTCAAAGATAATTGTTGGTGTATCTATCACACCAATACCACATGATTGTATGATGTGATTTATCATTCTGCGAAGCCATACGCATTCGCGTGATGCTTCATACAAAGCTATTATTTCAGAATGATTGGTGGAAGTAGATACTAGTGTCTGCTTTGTAGATTTCCAAGAGATCGCTGTTCCTCCTTGTAAAAATACAAAGCCTGTTTGTGATCTGCCATTATGAGGATCTGACAAATAACCAGCATCTGTATATCCTAACAAAATTGGATCTTGATTTCTACCATAAAATAACCCAAGATCCTTAGTACCATTAAGGTATCTGAATACAGTCTTTATTCCTACCCAATGATGTTTAGTAGGTGCTGCACTATGTCTTGCTAATAAATTTACTGCAAATGCAATATCAGGTCGAGTGCTATTAGCAAGATACATTAGTGCACCAATGGCACTAAGATACGGGAATTGTGGTCCCAATATCTCTTCTCCCTCTTCTTTTGGTCTGAAAGGATCCTTCTTAATGTCTAAGGATCTTACAACCATGGGAGTTTTAGCTGGATATGACTTGTCCATATTGAATTTTTCTAATATCTTTTGAGTATAGGCAGATTGGTATACAAATATACCAGAAGGGAAATGCTCAAGTTGTAATCCTAAGCAAAATTTGGTTTGACCCAAATCCTTCATTTCAAACTCCGTCTTTAAATGATGACGTGCTTCATTAATATCAGCTTCGTTGCCAATGATATTAAGATCATCGACGTATACTGATATAATACAAAATCCTTTTGAAGATTTCTTAATGAAGACACATGGACAGTCATCATTGTTTATGAATCCTAATGATATAAGGAATTCACTTAACCGATTGTACCACATTCGGCCAGACTGTTTTAAACCGTATAACGATTTCTGCAACTTGATGCAATACATGTTGCGGTTTGCCGTATTTTCTGGTATACTAATTCCTTCAGGAACTTTCATGTATATATCAGAATCCAGTGTACCGTATAAATATGCGGTCACTACGTCCATCAACTGCATAGATAGACGATTTTGTACTGCCAGTGATATTAAATATCGGAAGGTTATTCCACTCATTACTGGAGAATAAGTTTCGTTGAAATCAATGCCAGGTCTTTGCGTAAAACCTTGTGCCACTAGCCTTGCTTTATATCTTACCACCTCATTTTTTTCATTTCTTTTACGAACGAAAACCCATTTGTATCCCACAGGAAGGATACCAGAAGGTGTTGGCATTACAGCCGAAAACACTTTTCTTTTATAAAGCGAGGCAATCTCTGTTTCAATTGCTACCTTCCACTTATCCCAGTCCGGACGCTTCTTGCATTCCGTTAGAGATTTTGGATCCAAATCAGTTTGAAGGATATTCGCAATTTGTTCAGAGAGATAACAGTCGACTATTGTGGACTTACGATCATAAGTTTTTCCAGTATCTATGAAATTTATAGCAATTTCGTCTACCCTTATAGGTTCATCATTATTTCCCAATATGATGGACCTAGGGACTTCCGATGTTCCAGCCTCAGTGTTTATGCGCATAGTTGAGCTGGATTGTGGATCACATCTATCCACAGGACATTGTATGTCCTTTAGGTGTCTCTCAACTGAAATTTGAGTTGTATTTTCAGTCTTCTTTTGCTTATTTGCAATCACATCTTGCTTCTTGGAAGTGCTTCTCCCCCTCTTGTTTCCAATTTGGGGTTGAGTGGTTTTATTAGGTACCTCCACTCTTTCGGGCACATTCCTTGCAGGATGAAGAGATTTTGTAACACCTTTATAATCAGAGAAAGCGTCTGGCAGATTGTTTGCAATATTTTGCAAATCAATAATTCTTTGAACTTGTTGTTCAGTTTCTATAGTACGTGGATCAGAGAATGAAATGCCTGTTGCATTCCAATCAATTTCCTGGCATTCCTTTGGGTACAATTCTCCCCCTAATGCCGGGAAGTGATCCTCATTAAAAATACTATCAGCGAATCGGGCATTGAATAGATCCCCTGTTAAAGGTTCTAAATACTTTATGATTGACGGAGATAAGTAACCTACGTAGATCCCCAATTTCCTATGAGGACCCATCGAAGTTCGCTGAGGTGGTGAGATGGGTACGTACACAGCGCACCCAAATTTACGCAAATGGGAAATGTTCGGAGGATTCCCACGTACTAATTGCAATGGGGAGGTTTCGTGATATGCAGTTGGTCGTAGTTGTATTAGATCAGCAGCATGCAGAACTGCGTGACCCCAACACGACGTAGGCAATTTGCTATTCATTAGCATAGGTCGTGCAATGAGCTTAATTCTTTTAATTAATGACTCAGCCAAACCATTTTGGGTATGGACATATGGGACAGAATGCTGAAGTTGAATTCCTAATGCCATGCAATAATCGTTAAAAGTACGGGATGAGAATTCAGCAGCATTGTCCATTCGGATTGATTGAATCCGATGTTCAGGGTAATGTGCTTTCAACTTGATAAGTTGAGCCATTATCTTAGCAAAGGCATGATTGCGTGTCGATAAAAGGGACACGTGTGACCATCGAGTATATGCGTCTATCAAAACCAAGAAGTACCTGAACGGTCCCGATGATGGTTGGATTGGACCACAAATATCTCCTTGAATTCTTTCAAGGAATTTGAGGGGCTCAGTTCGAATTTTAAGATGTGATGGTCTTAAAATCAATTTTCCTGTTGCACAAGCAGTACAACAAAAATCTTTATGTTGGGGAAATTTTGTTTTTGTCATATCGTGACCTATGGAATTGCCGATAATTTTCCGCATCATCCCTATTCCAGGGTGCCCAAGTCGATCATGCCAATTTCGGAATGTATCGACATCTTGGAAAATTATCTTGTAAGCAACATGTGCTACGGGCTGTATGTAAGTATAGTACAATCCAGTTTGGAGTGAAGAAATTTTTTCACATATTTGTTTGCCATATCCCGTAAGTTTAGTAACTAGAAGAAATTCTTCTTTATTATCGTAGTGTGTTTCCACATGGAAACCATTCTTACGGATGTCTCTGAAACTTAGAAGGGTACGGGTAGAATCAGGATACAACAAAGCATCCTCAATTATAATTTGTGTACCCATAGGGAGAGTAATAGTGGCTCGTCCGGAACCAACTACTAACGCATCGCGTCCAGCGATGGTCATAATATTTCCTTCCTTTTTCTTAAGGGTCTGGAAATATTTTATCTCTCTAAGTATAGAGTTTGTAGTACATGAGTCTACAAGGCATAATTCTTCCTCCGTTGGATTGATATCAGTAGTCATTTCTATACAAAATGATTATAAATAAAATGCTTAAATATAACGTATGCCAGAATGCATATGGTATAGAAAATATCAAAATAAGAATATGATATTATAAAAATTATGAGTTGGTATAACTAAACAATAGTATGTACAAACTCAAACATATTAAATTTACAAGTCAGGTAACTAAATTATTACAACACATATCTAATATGATATCAAGTTCAGGACCGAGATTATTTCAAATCTCCAAACATATCTCCAGATT
>CM014270.1:71585059-71605706 GCA_004135705.1 Alloteropsis semialata | reverse complement strand
CGCAATCCCGACGCGATTCCCCATCTTGAGACAGCGATCTGCCATTACTTTCCCCGGCAGCTTTTGCCCTCTCCTCTTGTGCGGACTGCCGCCGAGTTGGCTCACAGCGACGTCGCAGTTGCCCGCTGTAACAGTTACCCCGGCCCGGCCCGGCCCGGCACGATTCTTTCGCCGATCCCCGGCAAAGAGCTGTGCCTTTCAGGCAGAAAAAACTCGAGGCGTTCAAACGTGTGGACGCCCAAACAGCCACGGCGGCGCGAGCTCGAATCACCCTCGGAGTCGGAGGTGGACGAACCCATCGGCTTCGTTTCACGTAGCTCTCCGACGTTAACGCGCTGATGCCGCGGCTTCTGAGGACCCGGGGCCGCCACCGCCCACCCACACATGCCGGGGCGTCACGTCGCGGGACGGCGACGGCTGCAAAGGAGCCTGCGAGAAAGACAGCCTGATGGGGATTGGAACACAGTTCCTAAATTTTTTTCCCCCTTTATCCCTTCTGAAATTTTTCCCATCTTTGGGAAAAGCTGGCACGACAGGGCCATGCTACTGCTCCTGAAAAGATATGCATTCAGGTTTGTATGATCCGAGGCTACCGTCATATCAACGTCTGGCCACAGTGGAATGTAGGAGTACATGCATGTGACAAACCGAGCGTTCATCAGGGTCAGATCACATGGACCATGCATGCTTGGAGACACAGGTGCTGTGGTTGGTTGGGCTGGAGCCATCTCACCAGCAGTGCAGTGGCTTAGCTTCTTCCCTGTTCGATTACATCGATCATGTCACCAATCAAAGTGAGATCGTTTGATGCTAATGTGGGCTTATTAAGCGTAGCTTATATTAGCAGAGACAAGAGGCACATAAACGTAGCTATCTGTCAGTTGTTGCATTATTGGTCGGCCATGTTCTCCGAAGAGGAAGCTAGCTTGCATTGCAGCTGCAGCTAAGGCGTCGCTCTCATGCAGCGAAAATGGAGAACTGGACATATCCTGCACTGTGCAGGAGCCGGCGGGGACTGACCTTGCCCATGTTATGACCATCAATTGCAGAACTCAGCTGATCTGGAGCTGGAACAAGTGGACTTTGAGGGCGACCTTCTACTTCACAAATCATAAAGTTGTTAGAAGATATACGTAATCAAGCAAAGGAGAAGAAAATAGCGAAAACGAACAGTTATGCACAATTGATCAATGGTGGCTCTTAATAAATCCGAATATGCACAATTGATCATTATGATTAGTATTTATTTCTTAAATTTAAATAATATGATTAATCTAGCCATGCAAATACGCGGGCTGTCTTAGTAGTTTTTAATATTAGAGGGGTAGCAAGATGTAGTGCGTGGTGCACAAAAATGTTTGCAAAAATCAGGTGTTGTATAGAAGGAACTGGTGATTAGCATTGATTTTATCGAGTGATATACAAATTAGATTGTTTTCACCATCAGTTCTAGAGAGAAGGAGAGAACTGGCTGGGGCTGAATTGTTCTTTGAGCTCGTGTATTTACCACCATGCATGGCCTCTGCCTGCTCAGTGCTCAGACGAAATGCCCTAGCGCAACGTCGTCTCACGCAGGGAGACCAGCCCCTCAAGGCGCTTTCGCACTGTTCCGGCCAACGTCGTCTCTCTTGCAGCGCTTACGCTGGTGAGCGCACTAGTGAAGTGAGCTCGTTCGTCGGTGCCATAGCGGCGCTGTTCGCGTGCGGCAGCTGTAAGCTCTCCCCATACAGATAAATATATTCATATTTATGTTTTAGCTGGTCTCTTGGTTGCGGCCGGATTGAAGCTTTGGTTAAAAAGGAACAGCTAGCATAGTCACGTGGCATTGTCCTGTTCCGTTTTTTTTCACATCGCAGTACTTCAATTCAGCACTTGTGGTCCTGCTACTGCTAGCTACAGTGCACATGGCACAGTGACTGTCCCAATCCAATCATCGAGCAGCACATCAGGGGAAAAAAAAGAGACATGCACGGGAAAATGCGGTATGTAATATATACACAAACACAACTGGTTCTGGTTAGGTGCAATTTGAATACATGATTCATACGAATGTCCTACATTTGGTACTAGAAAACAAAAGAGCCAGGAGCCCGGGGCCCGGGGGGTCCCATGTACTTGCCCATTTGTTGTTGTGCTCACTGCTCAGCTCTGCCATGCATGGCATGCTACACGCAGGATGCAGCTTTACTTCAGGACCACGTTTAAATGATGCTCTCAGGCCTCAGCAGATTGGTTCCTGGCCCGTCGTCTTCTCATAAAAAAGAGCAGCGTGGTAGCAGCAGCAGCAGCAGCAGCAGTGGGACGACGTCAGTCAGACTGCTAGTAGTACATGCTGCTGGCGCTGGGACACAGTAGCATGCACGGCTTTCCTACCACTTGTGGTGGATCCGGCGATGGAATTCAATTCCGCCGTGGTACTGAAACCAAGGACGATTGCCCAATTTTCAGATCTGGACACGTACCCTGTCGTTCCCATCAACCTCGTGTGGCTCTGCGGATCGCTGTGCCAAGAAGATCCATCCACTGCTCTCCACCTTCAAAGAGAGCGATTTTTTCCTGCTCACATGTATCTCACCATCACAGTGGGGAGGAAAAGGTGAAGCAGAGGTTGTGTCTCCATATCTACCAGCCACACGGCACGCGGCGTGACTGCAGGCTGACTGGAAATCTGGAATGGTTGGGGTCAGTGTTAGCACCATGGGCCAGGCCCACGACTCAAGCAAGGTGGACTCGTCGCTCCAGGCCCAGGACACAAGCAAGGCGTCTGGGCTCCGCAGGTCCGACCGGCCCAAGACCAAGAGCTCTCGCTTCGCCGGTGATGAGTGGCTGTAGCTCGACCGGCAAGGATAAATATGTAATCGGGAGAGGAAGAGAGCATCAAACAAGTTGTATGAACTCTAGAACCCTAAACCTCTAAGCGGATCTCGTCCTGCCGAATCCCCTCTCTTCCGGTTCCCTTCCCACTTCTGCTTCTCCTCCTACTCGCTCGTTAACAAATTGGTATCAGAGCTCTCCTCCTACTCGCTCGTTAACAGTCAGCTTTCACTTCAACGATCCTTGGAATATATCTCCTCTTGGTTCGGTCGGTCGCGCTGGTTCCCCGTGCACCCGAACAGCCAGACACATAACTCGGCTGTAACGTACACCACCGATCGGATCGGAGTCGATGTGCCAATCTGCACGCCACGACATGCGCAGGGTGCGTACTCCTGTGAATTCTCGCGGCATCAGTTTCCGGCCTATTAACTCGCGGTGGTTCGCGGTCGATCACATTTCACATGCCTGAGCTGACGAGCGGGACTGGCGCATGTGCATCTGCGAGACTGCGACACGTACGGTACCTGCGCGTCCACGACCAACCAATAATCGAACACCCAGACTGCGGTAGCTCGAGAGATTTACAGCGGCTGCTCCCTCTCGAATCCGTGGACCTCCGCGCGGCCGGACTCGCGCTGCCGGCCGGCCGGTGCCCACTGCCCACGGCGCGCGTACCACGCTGCAGCCGCCGGCGCCCAGCGCGCGGCGCCGTGGTACTGTACGTACTCGCCGGCGCGGACGGGTCGTTGCGCCTCCAATCCATGGATATTTGTCGTTGCATTCCCGTGCCAGTGCGCGCCGCGAGGCCGACATCATGTCACGTCGGCCACGGCAGCGCGTGCGTGCCGCCGGACTGCGAGGCGAGCTGCGCGTCCTTGCTCGGTAGTCGTCGTCGTTGGTTCCATCGCGCGCGGCGCCGACAGATTGGACGGGCGATCGAGTGTCCGGCCGACGGATTGAAGCGAGAATGGGAGCCGGTTGTTGAAATGGGGACGACGCGCTGCTCGACAGATTGGCCTTGAACCGTGGGTGTACGACGCGTAGTACTACGCCGCAGCGTCAGTGCGCCGGGGCCCGGGGGGGTACGCTTGGAAGGGGAATTTACGTGAGCACCTCTGCCGCCGTGCTGTGGCCGGGGCGGGGAGGGCAGAAGGCAGCACGCAGCAGAGCACTGACCTTAAAGGTCGACGAATGGGAGTGGATGAGGTAAATGCACGAGTCCCTTGCTTGTGCTCAGAAGTCAGAACAGAGCATGTTCAGAAAGCCCGTCCGTTTACCTGTTCTTGCATACAGTATACTATACGCGCCTCTGTTACTCTGCTCTTGGTAGTATTTCCAGGTAATTAAACAGATTAATTAATTCCTAGTAGTCATTAACTACTTATGTCTCGTTAGTTTTGGTACTTGTCCATTTCATCTAGTTTTGGGCACGCCTGCATCCCTGAACCCCCCTGATGCCTGGAAATAATTGGGCATGCATGCATTTCCAAGCCAAGGGCGAAAACATACCCCCTCGCTGAAAGCAACCTTGTACCCCACACAAGTCTGTCTTCTGTGGCTCTTCGGAACCAATCAACGCAAACAAATTCATAAATATCTCCAACTCTTGCTCCACGGATCATGTGGGCAGCGGTACGGGCACACACCACCCACCACCACGGTCCCTTTCTTGAATCCTGCTTCATGAGCAGGGCAACAAGCTGAACGCCTGAAGCTGAGCCTGAGCCTGAGGAAGTGAGGATGAGAGGAGAGCATGCACAGCTGGAGAGGAGAGGAGAGGTGAGGACTGAGCCGCTGGAGCTGAGGTGGTCCTAGGTAGTAGGACTGGAGATCTCCCTCCCGACAGCAAGATCAGACCCATATTTATGCTTTGAGAGGAACACCAGCAAAAAGCCTTTGGCAAAGCCTACCCTCCATCCCTATCTGCATTAACAGCTTGATACTGCACCTTCAGTTGTCAGCATGCACCATGGCCTCCTCCAGATCCTCTGAGCTGAGCTGAGGATAGTATTTTGTTTTTGTTTTCCTTCAGGAAAATAAAACAATTCCTCAGTCAGCAGCAGTCACCTATCCTAGGCTCCTAGCATTCATTCTTAGCTCGGAATTGCTGGATATATACACAATTGTTTTACCCACCATCAATCAACTTGGGCCCTTTCTTCTACCTCCGGGAAAATGCTTGGCCGATGCGCCAACGTCGATGGCTCATGTGGCCGTACATGTGCAAATTGGGGCACACAAAAAAGAAGGACAGGGACAAGTTCTGATCACTGAGTCCAAGGATCAATTGGGCGGGCCGGCTCCATTGTTTGGTCCCAAGCAGCAGCATCCAAAGTCTCATCTAAAAGCTAAAGGGGACAGGGAGCTCCATCAATAGAGCTGGAATTCGATGGCTGTTTTGGAGTACTGTCTCTAGCTTACTTTAATTGGAGAGGACTTTGGCATATGATGTGATGGTGACAAGGGCTTAGAAAGCTAGCATAGCATAAAAGCAGCAAGCAAGTGAGCAACACGCATATATATGCTGCAGCTTGCAGGTCAAATAATCAGGATTGGATCTATAGCAAGAATTCTAACATGAAACCTAGCACATCGGTCTCAGACACCTTTCCTTAAGGATCTTCAGTATATATCCCTCTGTCCTCCTTGAAGCTAAAAGGAGAGAGAGCCTGCATATGCATAGCAAGACTCCATCCATGGCCGGCCAGAAGCAACCGTAGAAGCAGTCATCGGTAGCGAATAAGCCTACCGAAAATAACACGCATGTCAAGTCTTTCTCCGGGGAATTATGACCATTACGTTGCCGATGCCGCCACTACAGCTCTTGCCCGCAAGTAACCCACACAGTGACACAACACACAATACAGAAAACAAAAATCAAAAGGGACGGGTGGTAGGTTTTCAGATCAGTCACGGCTGGGGCACTGTGAGCGAGCGGCAGCACACACACCGAATAATTGCGCCCCGGACGACATGGAGGATGGATGGATCATGGAGCTATAGCTACTTGTAGCAACTAGCAACCGTACTTTTCCTTTCCAGCCCAGCCTGACTGACAGGCATATCTACCGGCCGCTCCGCAGTCCCAGCTACGCCATCACACTGTCACTGTTTCGTACTGCCGCTAACGATTGTGTGGTCGCAGCAGGGTTATCGTCTGTAGCCTGGCGTGTGACTGCTTTAACCTCAGCTCCATCCATCTGATCCCAGCGGGCGGTCAGTGAATTTGGCGATCCAGCCGCGCCGGTCGATCTGCTGATGATGAGGAGGAGGAGCATATGCATATGGATGGATGGAAGGCCCACCTCCGTCCCGGTCGAGAATATTTGGCGTCGCCTGCAAGATCTCGGGCGTGGGGCACGCGCGGCCGGCGAGGGCCGGGCGATCGAGTGGCAGCGCGGCCGCCGCGACAGGGAGAGCCAGCCGCCAGTCGCCGTCGTCGACGTGCTTGGAGCTAGCGCAGCTGTAGCAGCAGGAGAGCCGCGGCCGAGCATGATGCACGCACGCACGCATCAGTACGTCCACTTGGAGAAGAGATGTTGCTGCTCTGCTGCTGCTGCTTTCGTCTGTCGCATCGTGCGCGTTTGTGCTCTCTTCGTCGCCGTGCCTTTTTCCTCCTCCTGTTGCTACTTTTGCTGACAGCACGGGCCTCCGACCTCCTCGTCCATGGAGTTTTTTAACCGCATGCAACTCGGAGGGACGGAGAAGAACCTGTCAACCTTGGCTGGTAAGATTGATGGATCGACCAAAGAAGTAGTAGATCTCATCTGTACCAGCAAAGAAGTTAAGAGATCGATGTAGATTTATTTCACTGTTGCCATAATGGTGTACTTGTGGCGAGACACATGCATGTACTGGTTGATGTTCGGGCATGTACTAATCCAGACGGACCCGCGTACTGCGACGCCGGTTCAAATAACATTGCGGTTGGGGATAGATCACGGCTTTGCGCGCCATCGGACTTGAAATTGCTGGCCGTGTCCCATCCAGTATTAAAGCCCGTGGCAAGTTGAAGAGCGGAACTGGACGGATCGATATATGGGTGGTCGGCCACGTACCAGTCGTCTCCTTATGTTAGGAGCTAGCTTCGCTAGCTACCATCAATGAGCTACTTTTCGTCTCTATTCGGACAGCTAGTAGATGAACAACAACGACATCGATCTCTTTGCATCGATCGTCCAGCTGCTGCTGCCTGCTATACGGCCAAGTCCACACTCTCGACGAATTACCAGAGCGATCAATGGAGAGCATGATGAACTGGTAGCAAGTAAAAAGGATGCGGGCGGCCGGCGTTTTTATTTCTCCGCCTGCATGGAAGCTAGGGCGCACGTACGTGACAATTACAACTTTTCAAATGCCCCGATAGTAATGGTAATGGCAGTGTCCGCTGTCCAGTGATCCAGTGAACACGAACGCCCTTTCACCAGCTCATAACTGGGCGAAAAATCACATGCAGCGTGCATGAAATTCAGAAAAAGAGCGAGCTACACAGTTGAACTTGAAAGAGACGTACCGCGCAAAGGAGGGGAGAGGAAAAGGAGCAAGCTAGCTAGCTAGGTCTTCATGATCGCATAGGGTATACTACGTACGTACGGTACTAGCTAGCTTTTGATCCAGCAATCAAACATGTGGATCCCAGTCCAAAGCGCCATTGATCGGGCACGTACATACTCACTGCAGCTGGTACGTACTAAAAGCACACCTAAATTTACTATTATAACCTGCTCGCTGTCAAAAAGAAAACGGGCGAAACGGGCTGGAAGTGCAATTTCACCCTAATGATGTCTGAATTCTGAAATGTTGCACACACACAATATATTCCCTCTGTTTGAATCACAAGCCATATATCAGTTCATTGTTGGGACAAGGTTTTGACCAACAATTAATTAATCAATGAATATATCATATGTTATGCAAAATCATAGTCGTAAATACGTAATTTTAGTACAAATCTAGCAAGACCTTAGTACAAATCTAGCAAGACCTTCCCAATAAATAAATAAATTATTACATAATATGAACAACAAAATCCGTCTTGTAATAATAATTCTAAACAGGGGAGTTACCGCAAAATGCGTAACAAAGAGATAAAAAGAAAAGAAGTTGCATGCGCCATCGGGCCGGGCGGCCCATCCCATGGATGGAGATGATCCCCTGCCCTGGCACGCAGTAATCATGCAGCATGACCAGCGGGCAGTACGCAACAACACAAGGGGGCAGGCAGGGGCAAGCACGTCGCCGTCCCCAGGAGGACCACCTGGTGCTGGTGGTCTCCGCCTCCGCGTCTCGGCTAGCTCTCATGTTCTAAAGAAGCCAACCTCCCATAAAGAAGCCCTCGAGCCAATCCAGAGGTCGCAGAGGGGAGAGCGATGGATACATGGAGTCGCGCAACACCCATCTCCCCACTTGATGCCCACTGATGGCTACAGACATGATGCTGCACACGACATCACCAGACCTATAGCTAAGCAATTTCCTTCCTTTTTAACAAGTTTTTATTCTCTCTGCGTGTACAAATTTGTACTAGTGCCAAATTTGCCAACAAATATGTGAGACGAGACGAGAAGGCCTAGCTTAGCTAGCTAGCACCAGCAGCAGGCCAGCCAGGGCATGCACACAACCAGCAACTGCAACTGCCGCTGCAGCTGCATGCATCTGTACTTGGTGGTGAGAGAGGGCAGCGAGCTAGCTTTAAGCGCCTATTCGCCCCCCTCGGCCCTTGCTTCTTGCATCTCGTCTCGTCTCATGGTCCCCCTCCTCTCCTCTCCGCCCTCGCGGCGCCCATCCCCTTAAAACTGCACCAACTCGTAGCCAAATTCTTGAGCGAGCTCACACGCATACTACACCAACACATCAAAGCTTGTCGCGCGCCTCACAACCTACGACGGAGAGCTGCGAAAGCTCGCTAGCTAGGTGGAATTAATTCTTGGGGACAGCTACCACAGCCCGGCCATGGCGAAGCCGCAGGCGGAGGTGCGCAGCGTCGACTCCTTCTCGCAGCTGCCGTTCATCCGCCCGGCGCCGCCGCCGCCGCGGGACACCATCCGGCTGTTCGGCCGCGAGTTCTCCAACGACCTGCAGCAGGTGCAGGCCAAGCAGGAGGCCGCGGCGGCGGCCGGCTCCCCGGACGCGGCCAACGGCAGCACGGTCACGTCCGAGAGCAACGCCAAGAGCAGCGGCGCCGCCGCCGCCGCCGCTGCCGAGAGGAAGTTCGAGTGCCACTACTGCTGCCGCAACTTCCCGACGTCGCAGGCGCTGGGCGGGCACCAGAACGCGCACAAGCGCGAGCGCCAGCACGCCAAGCGGGCCCACCTCCAGGCCTCCCTCGCCATGCACCGCTACGTGCCCGGCCACATGTACGGCCTCTTCAACTACCACCACCACCTCGGCCGCTTCGACCAGCCGCCGCCGCCGCCGCCCCCGCCGCCGGCGCACTACCCGATGTGGACAAGCGCCAGCCCGCCGGGGCCGTACGGCGGAGGGCCAGGCTCCATGTCGCAGCCAATTAACGGCAGCCCGGTGCCGGGGCTATGGAGGGTGCCGCCGCCCGTGGAGAATTTCGGCGGCATGGCCGGCCGGCGCGGCGCTGACACGGCTATCCTGGTCGGGCCGTCAGGGGAGGCAGCAGCGTGCAAGGACGAGAAGGCGGTGATGAGCTTGCTGTCCTCGTCGCCCTCTCTGTCGTCGTGCTCGTCCACGTCGCCGGAGAAGCTAGGTAGGTATGAATTGGGTCAGAAGGAGAGTGTTAGCTTGGACCTCCATTTGTAATTCTTGTGTTTAGGTTTCTTCTTGTTTGCAAGTGCATGTTAATTCTCATAGATTCTAAATAATCTCCACGTACCCTTTTTGCCGTACGTCTGAAATTCAAGTTTAACTAGAGTTTAATTGCTAGCCTGCTTTATTTGTGCCTTTAACAAGTGAAGATCAGAAAAAAAATCTACCTTTTTTGTTACAACAAGAAAGAAAATATATATAGTAAAGAAACACTGTTTGGTCGAGGAACTACGAGAAAATTCTTCAAAATCCCTGATAAATTATTGTAAAAAGAATTCCTAAGAATTTCTAATGTTCCAAACAAGGTACTAGTCCTTAATTTAGTGGCATGACGGCACACAAAATTTCTAGTATTTTTTTACATGGAGAAGAAAGAGCGAAAACATGGCCTAGCTAGAAAATGTAGAAGAAACTGCATCCACGGTAGATTGGAAATGTGTGGATCTAATGGCCTAAAAAAGTATGGATCCAACACTGCCGTACATGGTCCCGTAGGCACGCACATAATATACATGACCTTTCTTTTTCGCACCCTGGCCCAACTATACGTCCGTCTGAATTGCTTTGTACAGAGATGGCTTTTTTTAGCATGTGCTCTGCCACGAGCCAGGTGTTTCATGTACTTTCGGCTTCCTCATATAGATGTGTAATATAATTTACTAACGGCAGGTTGGCACGTGAAGGGAAAGGGCCGTCGATAGTAACAGCTCTAACATGGATTTTTTAAATTTGGGGATCGGGCACCTTCTTTCTGCCTTGTACGGATTGAAAGATTAAATAGTGTATTGTTTATATTTATTAAAAAAACATGGGAAATACTATTATTTGGTTCACGCTACTCCACTCAACATAAAGAAAGGAACCACTGAATTGAACCTAAATGTTGTGTAATGTAGTTCTGCACGCTTAACTGATCTAGTCACGTGACATCACTGGTTAAAGACTGTAGCGTCGCTATACCAGCCACCAGGATTAGCACAGAGACACACAAAGCAAGCAGTACTCAGTACATGTAGGCAAGACCCTGTATCAAAATCATGGATTCCATCATAACAGTTGCGCAGACATCATGAATTAAGCACTCAAAGCCATGGCCTGCAGCTTGCATGTCATGCACAGCTTTAGATCGCATGACCACAGCCTTCTTTAGTTCGCTCGATTCGATCGAATTCGCGCTCTGTTTTACGCATTGAACAACGTGCCCTCTCTCTGATTTTTCGATTCCCAATGCATTTTTTTACAGTGCATTCGATCGAATTCCCGCGAACTAAACAAGGCCTACAGTACTTTCCCGGAATTCAATTTAGCTAGTTCTCGTACGACTCACTTGGTGTCTCCATGCGGCCATGCCTCATGCATCGCCCCACAACAAATTGCACAGGGTCCTGACATATTCTCTGCGCGGCGCCTCGTCATTTCTCTTAGTTTGACTACTCTCTAGTAGAGTATGTGACAGTATCTGCGCTAACACCGAAGTTAACCACGCTGGAACTGGAGTAGGATATTACTGCTAATACTCACTAGGGGCTTGTTTAGTTCATGAAACTTTGAAAACTAGTTTGCAAAAGTGTCAAAATTTACAAACTAGTTGAAGGAGATGTTTAGTTCCAAAGTTACAAAAGTTGCATTGGAAAGCGTGTCGCGAGAGAGGGGGCACATTTTTCAATGCGTTACTCCCTCCGTTCTTAAATATATGACACTGTTGACTTTTTATTTCAACTTTGACCAATAATATTTCATTAGTTAGTTTATTAAACAAAGTAAAATGGGTATCAATACATCTACTATCAATAATATTTTGGATTTAACTCATAGACCTATGTTTTTGTATAAATATTTGTAGAAAAGATGAATAGTCAAACGAAGAAAAAAAAGTCAATGGTGTCATATATTTAAGAACGGAGGTAGTACTTTTGCAACTTTACAAACTAGTTGAAGGGGAGTGAGTTGCAAATTTGCAAAGTAGTTTTGAAAGTTTGTGGAACTAAACAGGCCCTAGATCGAGCTAGCTCTGCCACCAGCTTATCTTGTTTGAAGATTTCCGCCGCTGGCCAAGAGCCTGTTTACTTCACCCATTTTGCATAACGTTTTGTATAATACGCGCTTCCTAATGCACCTTTTCTCTCTGTAAACACTATGCATAACGCAAAAACACTATGCATAACACCAGAACTAAACACCCCCCAAATGACAGTGTTAACAACGCAGCTTTATATGACTGCAATATCCGCTTAGCATGTCGCCACTGATTAGCCAAACAAAGGAAAAACTAAGTTACCATCAATTCCTCATTGATATCTTATAACAAAGTGGCGGCGGCATGCACTGCGCGCTTCTCTGTGTCCGTAGCATTGTGTCGAGTGGTCATAAACTCATAATGCATCATGCAAGGATGCAAGCATGCATATACCAAGATTGCGCTAAATTTTGAGTGGCCCGAAACACTTGAGAGGCGATCAGGGAGGAGGATATGTAACAAGTTCCAGGGGACAAGCGGACAAAGAAGCCTCAAGCAACCAACGGACAAACCAAAACGATCCATGCATGAGGCCTGCGTAGCAGCTGGTGCTGGCTGCTGCTGCATGCATCTATCGAACTGGCGCATGCATGCACAGCACAGCCAGCAGATGGTGCTGGATGCCCTAGCTTCCTATGCCATCATGGTGCTATGCTATGCTATACACTATGCATACACCAAGAAAGCTACAGGTCACTGAGAAGCCGTGGACGCAAGCAGCAGGAGAGGAGCTAGCGACGCTGCAGTTAGCCGCGCTAGCGCATGCCGTGTGCTTGTGTTTGCATTGTGTTATTGTGTACTCCACAGATCTAAAGATGGGGCATGCACAGCACTGCGCCGCAGCTGCACTGCACGCGGCCGCGCCCAGCTCCAGCGGCAGGCAGGCAGGCAGCAGTACCACCACCATCGCTGCATGCAGTGGTTGCCGGGCGGGCAGGGCCTGGACCAGCGCGCGCTGTACTTGGGCAGTGCAAAGCCATACACGCAGAGATCAGATCGACCAGATGAGTAGTTAAGCTTGCACCCACCCACCACGCCCATGCGTCATCTATCGGCTGCGGCATGTGCGGTGCTGGTTCTTCAGTGAGATGATGATGCTTGATGCGTGTGCAGTCTCGCTGTGGCCACTGCCCGGCCGGCCCAGATCTTACTACTAGCTTTCTTTCTTCCTTGGTCGTCCCTCTCCCACTGTATGACTCAAACACTGTTCGTTGGTGTGCGTTGTCGACGACCCATGGGTGACGATGGATCCATGTCACCATGTGCATATGCCCTATTGCCCTGCGAGACAGCATCGGAATGCGCGTCGCGTGGATGGAACGATCCGTCGGCGCGGCATGCGGTAGCAGTGCTCGCTAGCGCCGCGCGTTCGTTCTGGCTCAGCTCCATACTGTACAGCCTACGTACAGCTTCAGCTTGCCTTCCACCTTCTGGGCCGACATGGGCCGGCCGCCTGCGGCAGCGCTGGGGTCAATCTGGCGAGCGGAGAGCGAGAGACCGATAGGGCGGAGCAAGTACAGCGACCGCCTACACGGTTACAGGGATTTGATAATGCGGCGCCTGCAATGGCTGAAGGCTGAAGAGAGAGTCAGCGAGTCAGACTGTTGCAGGGCCATGCATATGCATGCATCTCTGATCTGACGAAAGCCTGCCGCTGCTTAACCTTAATGTACGGCATCATCCCTCGCGATCTCTGATCTGTGATCTCTTTTTTTGCATGCATGCATGCTGTGCGTGGCACGGTCTTTGAAGGACGTGATAATGGGAGCCTGCAGGCTGCAGCAGAGTCAGATGATCACTTGTAAAGGGATCGCCAGCAGAAATGCAGAATGCATGCAAGTTTTCTGAGGTTCTCTTCTGGGGTGTACGTACGTCGTGCTGCAAGCTGTAACACAGTATGGTGACTGAAATGTTGTGTACTTGTGTGCCCCCTTTGACGTCATCGCGTCAACCCACCCACCGAGAACTTTCCAATCATTTACTTTGACCAGTGAGGCCAGCATTTTCAAAGCAATCTTTGCAGACTAATATTTGCCAAGGGTGCGAAGAAGAGGCAGGAAGGTGAGTTGCACGTATTATGTATAAATCGATAAATCTATCAGCATCAGAGGGCATGCACGCTGGTGATAGCTAGGTGCCACTGCCCAGCTAGTGAAGCCGTGACTGACGTGTGACAAGAAGCGAATCTACTAACCAGCAGTCTTGGCTGCACTTGATGTCATCAAGACCCAAGAAACCACCAGTCTGCCACGGGAAAGAATCCTGCACAAGTCAGAGGCGACGCTTTGCTGTTGCACTACAAGGCCAAGCAGTGCACTAGCAGTCTAGCACTAGTGCACTACCGATGCGCGCCTAGCTAGCATCTCAAAAAAAAAATTTGTGGTTCGAGTAGTTTGGAGTATGCTGGCATCTTCCGCGGCTCCGAGGCATTTTTCTGAAATCCTTTCAATTTCAACAAACTTATATAGCAAAGTTCCTGTTGCAAAAATCATTTGCAGGCAAAGAATTTGTGTCTTGGCCCAGTCCTTCCTTGCTCCATCAAAGTGAATAAGTGATGACAGTGCGACGCAGGCCGCCACAAAAAGCCCAACTCCAGCCCATCTATACCTTACTTGGGCCTAGACCCACACCAAGAAACCTCTTTCTGGCTCGCTGGCCCAATGGACTGACTCCCCAGTTCCGAGTTTCAGGGTCCAGCTGCTGCGAACCGATGATAGACGCGATGAAAAGCTGGTGATCGACCAACATGGAAGGCACGGCGAACAGGTCACGGCAGCCACGCTACGTTTTTTTCCTTTGTCCCGCGTGCACGTCACCTCACTCCCGCCACTTCCAATCGGCTCAGCTCAGCTGCTCGGAACCGTGCCGCGACTCCCGCGCTCGATGAGGAGCTGCAAGGTCCAGCGTGCCTTTCGGAGTCGCGCTCGCGATACGACCTGCCTTCATTTGTTAATTCGTACCAACACGGGTCAGGGACTGACATTTGGTTTCGGTGGGATCACGCCCCGCCATCCAGACCGACGACGTGTCGCGCGTGCACATCAGCTTACGAGATCGTGATCGCCTCACCGCACCGGAGCTAGTGAACCAGATCGCTCCTTGCATCGGTCCAGACGGTCCTGGGTCTGGTCTGCTCGAATCGAATGCACATTCAGGTTTGAGGTTTCCAGCGCCCTCGGATCTGGATGGTGGTGATGAATCACTGGCAAATTAATTAAAATCTCAAGTCCCACTCGAGGTCATAAAGTGATTGGGCAGGTCATCTTGCCTTGGGACCTCAATAATGTCGGCTGACACATTTTGACGCATCTTTGGCCTAGCTAATAATCGTATCAGCTTAATTAGTGTTGTTCTGGGGAAGTCCTTTTAATCACGATAGCATATAGCAGATGTGCGAGCCTTAGATTTGTTTGCGAGTCATGGATGGAAGCATAATAATAGACTTTGTCAGGCTTAAGTTTGCTATTTGGTTTTCCTTTAAATCCAGCAATGGAGCTGGAGTGATGCAATAATCGAAGGCTGCGTACGTTACAACGTAGAGGCCGGAAATTTTCCATTATCTAAAAAAAATATAGCAGATGTGCAGCCGGGCAGGTGATGCAGATAGCCTGGCAGAAACTGGAAAAAAAGGATCAGAAGTCAGGCTGAGATTAAATAAACAACTGAACAAGGATGGCTAGTCGGGTCACTGGACATTATTTTGGAGCTGCAAGCGACGAAGAGTCCCAATCATGTGGATTTTGTTTGGCACATTGTTTTGTACAGTAATCAATTAGAATTAGGCGTCTGGTTCATTACATATGACTAGATACTACTAGCTGTCGAAACTTCAACTTTTCTTTGGATAGACATTACATAAAAATACTATGCGTAACAACATCTAAAGAACTCTGAAACTTTCTGATCAGAAAGTCTGAAGAAATCGATAATTGGAGGTCCGTCCTGCTGCTGAACTCAACGTGCTTCCAATGCCTGCGCTTGCAGGCTTGCGGTGCAACCCGGAAAGCGTTCATTACTCCAATCCTAGTATAGGAACCCGGTCGGACAGCGACGATGCCCCCTGACCCTGCGCCGATTCGCCCTTCCGCTCCGGCGCCGTCGCCCCTGGCGGCGCCGTCCAGGCCACCCCCCCGCCGCCCGCAGCCCGCCTGCAGGCCCCCCCCTGCCACATCCCGCCCCCACAGCCTCAGTCCCCAAGTTCTCCGTGCAAATCCCGCTCCACGCCCGCAAGATCTGGCGCAAGGATGTCCGGTGACCCCGCCGCCACCGCCTCCTCTGCAGCACCGCCGCCCAGATCCTCTCGATGACTTCGTCGTTCCACCCACGCCTGAGCACGAGCTGGATCCGCCCTCCTACGCTCGAGTTGTCCGACTCGGCCACTCTGCCTTCAACCCGGCGTCACATCCCCAACCACCGAGCAAGAGCCACCTCAGATCCACCATTACTATCCCTCCGAGAAGCACTTACTTCGCTGCTCGCTCCACCCACCGCTCCTCTCCGCGCGTCCAATCGCAGAGTTACGCCGTCCGCCACACCCGCCGCTCCTCCCCTCCTGGTCAATCCGGGGGCCCTGACGCTCGGAGCCCCGTGCGTCAGAGCCATGCTCTGCACGAGGAGGAGGAGCCTGGCTGGACCCGGGTTATCCGCCGCTACTGGAGGAGGAAATCCCCTCTGCCGCGAGAGGATTTGGGGCATTCAAGTTGCCCCCGAACGGCCAACACTCCACCGCGATTCAATTCCTCAACCACCAGCCGGGCAGCCTTCCTGAACAAAACTCAAGGCCGCTGCTTCATCTGCCTGGCCCGCGACCATCGCGCCTCTCGCTGCCGAGGCACCGTGCGCTGCCTCCACTGCTACCGGTCAGGGCACAAGCAGAGGCATTGCCCCGCCATTCGCAGCACTCCCAGCCATCCCGATAGCACCGCTCGCCGCGACGTACCTGTTCGCCGGCGACCAGAGCCGGCACGCCAGCCGCGACACCAGGGCGGTTGGCCGCGTCAGAAGGAGAAGATGGCGTACCGCGTCGGCGACCCGGCCTTGCGGCCGGACGAGGACAGGGTACACGTGCCTACGTCCTTCGAGATCGACCGCGAGCTGCGCGACTGGGAGGGCAATGCCTTGGTCACGACGGCCATGGACATTCCCTCCAACACCACTGCAAGGAACCTGGAAGACGCCATCCTCTCCGAGTTCAGGATGCGGCCAGGGGAAGTCAGCGTCACCAGGCACCGCCCGGAGGCGTTCCTGATCCGCTTTCAACATCGACGCCACTGTGAGGAGGTCAACGCCCAGGGCTCCTTCAAGTACCGGGGTGGGAAGGTCTGCGTTCGGCCATGGCGCAGCCTCACTGGAGCCCTGGGTGCGGCGCTGTTCTACCGCGTGCGCATCTGTCTTGACGGTGTGCCAAGACATGCTTGGCAGCCAGAGATCGTGGAGCGGCTAATCAGCCGCACCTGCGCGCTGCAATGCATCGAGACCAACCTCCTGCACCCGACGGACACCCGCGGCATCGAGCTCTGGGCGTGGACCGACGACCCCAGCAGGATTCACAAGGTGATGTGGCTTACCTTCACCACGCGATCCTTGGATGGCTCGTCCTCTTCTTGGCAGGTCTCCGAGGTTCCCCCGGAACGCTGGCAGCGCGGCATCAGGCATCGTGTCATCGTGCATCTCTGGGAGATACACAACTACTCGACGGTCACCACTGACCCGCGTGACCCGGACACTGCCATCGGCGAGCCTGAGCGGTGGCGCCTTCCCTGGTTCTGGGGCGTCAGAGATGGGGACCCCGAGCCTGCGGCTGCCTTCCCGCCTTTCCACCATCCGCCGCCACCACGTGCGGCCGAGCGCCGTGACGAGCGCAGGGAGGAGGACCGACGCGAGCGCGCCCGCCGGGACCGGGCGGACGACCACCCGGACTTCCACCGCAACCATGTCTGGCGGCATGACGACGACGACGACGACGGCTGGTCCAGGGACCATCGTGGCCGCCGGGACGGCGACACCGGCCGCTACTCCAGGTTCGAGCTGCAGCACCGCGAGCGTTCCCGCTCACCACGACGTCGCGGCGCTGACGGAGGACGCCACGGGGGCCGGCGCAGGGACGCGCCCGACGCTGAACCTGCCCAGGACGCCGTGCGTGAGCGTTCTCGCTCTCCTCGCAGCAGCGACGTGGGCGGGCGGCACACTGCTAATCAACAGCAGCAGCCCCCAAACGGCTCCAACACCGACTTGCCAAGCCACGCCGACACACGCAAGACGGCGGACCTCAAGCTTCTGTTTGGCCTCAAGGTTGCCAGCATGCAGGAGGCAGCGCAGAAGATTTTCAACCTGCAGACCACAAGCACCCGTCCAGTGGCTCAGCCCCGCAGCATGCTTGACATCATCAACGCCTCATCAAGATTGGTGGACCGCTGCAGGAATGAAGCCTGGTTCCATACTGCGCCCAAGGTACAGAAAAATCCATCCTGTCAGCATGCTCCAATACCAGTCAACACTGCTTTTTCAAGAATCACTACTACTCTGCCACCACCGATATCACCTTCTATCCAGGAGGTGGAAGAAGCTCTCTCCAAGATGCTGGTGGGGGACGAGAAGGTGACACCAGCACAACCTGAGCAGGGGGGAGAACAGACGCTCGACGGCGACTTTATCATCGAACCAACTCCTGGTGCAGCTGCTACACCGATGATCGACGACAACACGAGCGGTGATGCCGTCATTGACCCAATCTCTGCTCCAACTCCTACACGGCCAGAACACATCAGCAATGTTCACACTCAGGTTCGTCCGTCAACGCCTTCTACGCCCCCAACAGGGATCAGTGCTGTTGCTGACCTCTTCGTCACTCCGGAGCAGGCCGTCCTGCCCCAACCATCGGCAAAGAGCGACAGGCAGTGGCGCGTCAAGAAGCCGACCGTCACCGTTGCGACCCTAAGGCGCAGCAAGCGCCAAGCTTGCAGCAGGCTCAGACACCTGACTGTTGAAGAAAGGGCAAGCCATGTTCTGTGCCGCCGCCTCGGCTACATCAAGGACGATGTTTCGCTTGCTGAACAGGCGATCCACGACTTTGTTTCTGAGTTTCAGGGACCGCTGCCGCAGCACATCGTCGCTGCCCTAACAACACTGTTTCGCCTTGATGACAACAACGCACGCAGGGCGAATGCTGCTTTGCTCAGGTTGGGCGGGGAGGAGGCTGTTGATGGGCTCCCAGAAGCGATACTACCCGCCTAGGATGATACTGCATCCCCGTCTGACTAGTGTCTGCGTTCTTCTTATGTCTACAATGTCGTTGCCACCTTCTACAATGATGTCCTTTAATTTAAACTATGTTGTGTGTCTCCTCCATGGCAGCCCGATGCGCAGGGCATTCAGCAGCTGGGAGAGAGCATCTGTTATTCCACGTTTCAGAGACCTTGATCGTGATGTCTTTAATTCAGAGCTTGTTGTGTGTCTCCTTCATGGCAGCCCTCTGCGCAGGGCATTCAGCAGCTGGGAGACAACATTTCTGCTACATTTCAGAGACTTAGATCGTGATGTAACAATGATTCATCTACGCAACATCTCAATAGTGTTTTCTTGTGCTATATATCCTGTACTGCTGCACATCACGGACAAGCACCACAACATGCACTTGCGATCAACTATTGTAGCTCCATGACAAACCACAATCTAGATATACTTTGTTGGAACGTTCGGGGGCTCAACGCCGAGGCAAGAAGAACCACAGTGCAAGAGACACTCGCCTCGACAACGTGTCACATTGCCTGTCTTCAAGAGACTAAATTACATCACATAGAGGCCCCCCTGATACATCGTATTGGGGGGCAAAGACTGCAACACTACACATACCTCCCAGCTGCTGGACTCCTGGGAACAAGAGGCGGGATTCTACTGCTTTGGAATGATAATTACATTGCCGTGCAACACATAACGACACGCAAATATTCGATCACGGCAACAGTGACAATCAAGGAGACAAACAGCTCCTTCCTACTAACTACAGTATACGGCCCTTCACGAGACGGGGAAAAAACAGCGTTCCTAAATGAAATGCGTGGGATAGCGCCTCAACAACAAAATATTAAATGGTTAATACTGGGAGACTTCAACCTCATTTATAGGGCTCGGGACAAGAACAATACGAACCTGAATTATAGACGCATGCGGGAGTTTAGAGCTGCTTTGAACCGGTGCAACCTAAAAGAAATACACTTACAAAATAGGAAATTTACATGGAGCAACGAACGCCGCAGCCCAACTTTGGTCCGCCTCGACAGGGTTTTTTGCAATGAGGCATGGGATCTGGAATACAACTCACATGTTCTACAAGCACTATCCACCTCTTTATCTGATCATTGTCCATTGCTTTTATCAAATCAAGAAGGGCCGTCGCGCCCCCGGCATTTCAAATTTGAGAACTTCTGGACAGCCATGCCAGGTTTCATGGGGGTCGTACAGCAAGCATGGGCGGCGCAGAACCAGCACACAAATCCTATACGACGGCTAAACTTTAGACTCGCCTCTACAGCAAAAGCACTAAGAAAATGGAGCACAGAACTCTTCTCGGAAGCAAAGCTACAATTTCACATGGCACAATTTGTCATCAAGCAGCTTGACATTGCACAAGAAAATCGCCTCTTGACAGATGTTGAATGGGACCTTCGCTCAAAGCTAAAGAAGAGGGTAATGGGGCTGGCCATCCTGGAGCGCCTGAGGAAACGACAGTGCTCAAGAATAACACACCTAAAGTTCGGCGACGCAAATACTCGTTTTTTCCATCTTAAGGTCAACTCAAGGCGACGAAAAAATTTCATAACCAAGCTGCGCAAGGAAAATGGTTGGGCCACCAACCAACAGGAAAAGGCGGCAATTGCCCAAGAGCACTTTGAAAATATTCTAGGCTGTCCGCAGCAGAGAGACCTTGATTTCAACTGGACATCTCTAGCCTTACCGTCCCTCAACCTCTCCACACTTGATGAAGAGTTCACCGAAGCTGAAGTGCTCGGGGCCATCAAACAAATGCCAAAAGATAAAGCG
>CM014270.1:71566157-71576462 GCA_004135705.1 Alloteropsis semialata | reverse complement strand
TGCGGCGCGGCGATGCAGGGCGGGGGGCGCGGCGCGGCGATGCAGGGCGGAGGGATGATGTGAGATGCGCTTGGTGGCACATGAGGCGAGGAGGCGGCGTTGCCTCCGTGTGCGTGGGCTGCGGGATCGGAGGAGAGGGCGATGGTTGGAAAGGAGAAAAGCCGCGAGAACTGCAGGGCCCACCTGCCGGCGCCAAACAGAGAAGGGGCGCGGGGGGGACGAAAACCGTCCGTGCAAAGGACCTATGACGGACGCAAAATTGCGACGTTTGGTTCTTTTTAGGTGTAGAGAGATGTAGAGAAGAGATATAATGTATGAAGGCGCGATACAAAATGTAAGAAATGCGAAGGTGGATGAAAAAGTGTATAGAGTAATTACAAATTAAAAATCAGTTACAAATGAAAAAGATAAGTCCACATCTATAAGAGCATTACGTTGAAGTATTGACAAAAATGAAAGAGTAGTATGTAAACAATTTTGATTATTAAGAAGTAGTTTAATTTTTTAAAAAAATTAAATACAATAGCTTTTAAAAATATTAGCCCGTGCGGGAGCACGGGTTGATGGACCAGTGGATATCTAATCAGGAGTCAAAGCGAAAATGGGGAGAGCTGTAGCCTGAACCCTGCAGCAGTAAATACTCGCGGCGTCACGGCCACGGGCTTTGCCAACATCCAAGGTTTGGAGCCATGTGCCGGGCAACTAAACTAAACCTCTGGCCGTTCAAATTGGCGTTCTAGCCTTTGTCCACTAGTCCACTAGTGTAAAAGGCCAAGTGCATGTGGGTGTGGGGCGGCCCATGTCCACACGCAGCTGACCTTCACTTGGCACTACACCGAGCAGCGAGTACTGGCCAGTCCACAGACCGCAGTGCTTGGCACCACTGAAGCAAAGCACGAAGCGCCTGCATAACCCACAAGGCCACAAACAACCACGTCCCTCCAAAGTGAGCTCGCTACAGGCATCCCAAACTCATTACTCCCGGGAAGTTCGTTGTCTGCGCGCAGTTGGGCACTTGGCGCGCACGCACCGCGGCGGCACCAGCCACGAGCGCTCACGAGCGGCGAGTACACGAGTGAGCTGCCGCCGTATGGACGGCATGGCATGGTTGGGCTCGCTTGGCGCCAGGCGGTGGCGGGGCGCGGTCCCGGCGGCCGGGGAGGAAGCGGCCGAGGCCCCCTTCGCTGTTGGAAAACGACCGGGGCGCGCGGATTCCGCAGCCGGACGCGCCCGACGCGGCGGCGCCTTCCCCCGCCGGGCCGCGCGCTGTCGCTGGCGTGGATTCGCTCTCGCTTGGCCCGTTCCGGCGACCGGCCCGGCTCGGTCCGTCGCCGACGGAGCACGGCGATGCTGATGCCGACGGGAGATCGATCGGTAGCGGCAGCGCCTCGCGACGCGGAACTGACGTGCCGCACATGCCTCTCACGTAATCGCATCCCGTGGAGACGTGCTCTGGACCTCTGCTAAAACTTCGTACGGTGAGGCTTTGCGCTGGTGTCTCCGTTTTCACAGACCGCCAGTTCGCATCTTTTAATCGCTAGCGTGGCGACGATGAAAAAAGAAGAGATGCATTTATCAGTAGGCTCAGCGCGCCCGTGCTTATTCAATGGGTGGATTATTCAAAGTCAGACTCGCGAACAGTATTTTTTTAACGGACGTGTCAGCGTGCCAGAAGATCTTAGTATGAATCACTGGATCAACACTACTTTGCACTAACATGTTTTCTAAGCTACCAAAGATTCTTATTCCATTTTAATACGAACTCTTGCTCAATTGACCACCAAACATAACCGTTCGTCTCGAACGACTATTTCAGTACAGCGACTGAACTTCCTACTGGTGCTTCTTAATACTAGCAGTCAGTGGCGAAGCTAGAGTTTTATCAAAGGGTATGCCACAATAATTTTTTCGTATACAATATATATATGTATATGGTATGATACATATGTAATTTGCTAAACAATTTCAAATGTTTGCCAAAATAGCATACCACATGTTAGATTCAGCAATTAGGTGTAAAAGTTGCACAAATTATAGCACAAAGAGTCAAACATGTTAGTATATTCAAATGTACTAGTATGGCTAATAAACTTGGGCCAAAAACATATGGTATGCAAGACATACCTGGCATACCCCTTGTCTACGCCACTGCCAGCAGCACGGCTGATTGATAATAGCGACCCAACTAGACCATTTTAAACACGAACAATTGACACAGCCTTTAAACCTCCAAAATTCTCTTTTCCAAAAAAATGCCCAAAAGTTCGATAATTCTTCCAGCACGGTACCATCTCAACCCGGCAGCCAATCGCAAAATTCCATCGACTTTGGCGAGTCAACACCTACTTAACCAGTGTGCTGACCTGTCATCGTCGGGCCCCGCGCGGCGGCGTCCCCACCCGGTTCGCGCCCACGCCCCGTCCCGCTCCCTCCGGCCTCCGCTCGTACCCAGTTGGCGAACGGGGGAAAAAAGTGGGGTTGGTCTCGCTTTCTTTTCTTCCACAACATCTTGCAGCGGCGGCAACCCCCGCATCGCTTCCGACGGAAGCAAAAGGGGAAGCAATCCGAAAGGGGAGCCGCCCCACGAGTGACCAACCCAGCCGGAAAGGGGAAAAGCCCTAGAAGAAACCCGCGTAAAGCGACCGGATCCAATGGCGGGTGCCTTGTGCTGCTAGATCTCGCGCCCTGCCGGCAATGGCGACGCGGCCGGCGTCGCGGCAGCGGAAGGCGGGGTCCGCATCGGCGGCGGCGGCGGTGAAGGGTTTGCATCATCACCATCATCATCATCATCAGCAGCAGCAGCAGTCGGGCTCGCCGACGTCGACCACGACGACGACCACGTCCTCGTCGCGTCTCACGCCGGAGCTCTCGCTCGACGGGCCCGCGTCCCCGCTGTTCGCCGGGTTGGACGAGGACCCGGTGCCCAAGGAGAATGTTACCGTCACTGTCCGCTTCCGGCCGCTCAGGTTCAGTTCGCTTTGGCTTCTGGAGTGCTGGTCCGTTTGCTTGCGGTTCGATTGGGGGAATGTGGACTGATTTGGGTTTTGGTCTCGCTTGTGAAGCCCGCGGGAGATTCGGCAGGGGGAGGAGGTCGCGTGGTATGCGGATGGTGATACGGTCGTGCGGAGCGAACAGAACCCCAATGTCGCCTATGCTTACGGTATGTATGCAGTTTTGGTGTGGCATTTGTGGTTGGGTAGCTGGATTAATCATATTTGGCATATACAACACACCTTTTAATCCAGATATCGGTATTACCATAAGGCAGGAGCAACATAGGTGAGGTTTGGAGAGTATTGTGATTCAGCACATTTGTTTGAAAACACTGAGAATAGCCTGTCCTTGAATAGCTCAAACTTGTACACTCAGCTTGCCACAGCCATTGGGAGATTTGGGCTCTGTGACAGTTTAGGGCCATCCATAAAAAATGGTTGTCCTGAAATTCGCGCTACCACTAAGTTTTCCTTCAGTGTTCTTGATATTGGTAGAATGACCGTTTTACATCAGACCATAAATTGAAAAGGAATTCATATTGTGGTATGGTAGTTTTGTCATCCAATGCATTTGGGGGATGAATTTCGTGCACAAGCTGTGGCTCATGTGCTTTATCACAATCCATATATTGCTGAGGCCTCTGTGTGCCACTTAATTATCTCACTGTAGTCTCAAAAACAATTTAAATGGGCAGCGTCACGTAAATACAAGGAATTCCAATTTATAAAATATTTTTCATTACAGTATACTCCCTATCTGTGGGAGTCAAATTTGTGATTTCCAGATTTAGGCACCAAAATACCTGTTCCAAACAAAGAAACTTTGTAGTTCTGGTGTCACATGTCTCCTATATATTAAGTCACTTCAGAGAACCATGTTTCATTGCTGCATGTACCAAGTAGAAATTACTATTTGAACTTGAGTTCTGGGGAAATAGGCACATTTCTTAGGCTTCCCAATTGTCTTTCTCTTGTGAAAACAGGCTAATATTGTTTGTTATTCAGATCGGGTTTTTGCACCAACTACTACAACCCGCCATGTATATGATGTTGCAGCTCAACATGTTGTTAGCGGTTCCATGGAGGGAGTAAATGGTAAATGATCTGCTGTTTTACTGATTATGTTTTCTTCAGTATTTATGACTTAGATCATTTTGACATTACTTTCTTCTTTTACAATATTCTCTTAAAATTTAAAACAAGTTGGTTGCTGTTTACAGAAGTCATGTTACTATGAGCTATCTTCTATATATAATAACAATATCACAGTTGGGTAACAGACAATATTAATCCTTGGCCATGTTCATATGTTGAATGCAACAATTGATCTTGAGTTTCATTGGATGCACGTATCTTTAATTCTTTATTAAAGTCAAATCTGGTAAACTTCAATATTGTTACAGGTACAATATTTGCATATGGTGTTACAAGCAGTGGGAAGACACACACAATGCATGTGAGAAAACTTATATCACATCAAGCTTTCATATATTTGCTTTTGTCTTAAAAATTAGCTATCCCATTTTTAATTCACCACTGACTGTGTAGTCCAGAATGTGAATTCAGAAAAAAAATTGTGGGTGGCTAAATTATCATCTCAAGTTGTGGTGAAGTAGGGTTTTCTTTTATAGATGCAGTTACCTAAGGTTTATGTATCCCTACACAAAGCCTGTCATCCTCATCCCCATAAAAGGATAGGAAGTGAAATTGCTTCACTCGCTAAACTGCTATCACGCATGGCCATAAGCAACTTTCATTTCTATTTTGAAGCTTATGATTTGCTACTTACTGTTTGATGACAACATTTATTTTCCCTTTCGTATAATTTGATAGACTAATATTGAATGCCATTCATTAGTTTGCTTCACATTTCAAAATGTTTGTTAGTATCTTGATATACTTGTTCTTTTGAGTCAGGGAGACCAAAGGTCACCAGGGATTATACCGTTGGCTGTCAAAGATGCATTTAGCATTATACAAGAGGTACTCTTTAAATACGAATCTCTTTGTACAGTGATGTGATGAAATATGCGTAGAATGATGCAGCCAAACCTGTTATACTTATCTCTGCTTTGTTTCTCTTTGTAGACACCGAATCGTGAGTTTCTCCTACGTGTGTCATACTTGGAGATTTATAATGAGGTTTGTCAATGTAATCATTTTATTATCATGATAATATTTGTAATTTGAGGCACTTCTGCTTGTTTGATAAGCGTTTCTCAATCAGAGTTTATTCTACAAAATGAATTGTTATTGTTAGTTATACTGTTCTGATTGGGGGCTCATTGGTTTGTAGGTTGTCAATGATCTACTAAATCCTGCTGGCCAGAATTTGCGAATTAGAGAGGATCCTCAGGTGCTAATATATCCACTCTTCATCATTATAACTCTTTCTACAAGTGTTAAGTACTGGCTAAGTTTTCAAGCTACTAACAAACCAATTATTTTCCCGGTGGATAATTACCGCATCTTTCTCAAAAATTCTATACCAAGATAATAGGGCCACCCAAAGGTTCACAGTTGCTTGTTCCCATTCGTAGTGTCTTTCAACTTATAATGAATACTGATAGCATGTATTTTGTAGGGATCTTAAAATTGGTACTTGTATTAGGTTAAACATTAGAGTACGTTCTTCCCTGGAAGTCTGGAACATGGGTCCTTGGAACATAATATTTTATGAAGAGTTGTAATGTATTGTTTGCATAGTTTTTGGATGGTTCCTTGATATGCATTAACATTCTCAGGGAACGTTTGTTGAGGGTATCAAGGAAGAAGTTGTATTATCTCCTGCACATGCCCTGTCCCTTATCGCAGCTGGAGAAGGTGATTTCGAGCATCTTTACATGTTGATTCTGTTTCAGAATAATCTTCATGATATGTCTAAAACTTTCATGTGAAAAATGGTGTTATGGCATGATGTTGAACTACTATAAGTAGGATTTAGAGGAAATTTTCTTTTCAAGTTCCTGAAAAAAAGCTCCTGTACTGCTCTGAAACTGATTAGACATATCTTCATAAAGATTCTAGAAAGATGAAAAATTGGCATGCCACTGCATAGTGTAAACTAATGAGTGAAATGGCATTCTAAAAGAGCCTTATGGCTGCCATTGCAAAAAACAAAAAGAAATTATTGAGAAAATGCTTCTAAGAGGAAATGCTTCACATGCAATTAATTTGTACAACTCCATTACAACGGCCCAAGTGATTAGCTATTTGATTTCCTGGTTGTGAAGGAGTTGTACAAACAGACTACAATATGAAAACTACTTATTATAAGAATTTTAAATAGTGACCAGGTTCACAGCGGGTGAGGTATGCCAAGTTTTAACTGCTCTTGTTCCATCCACCTTTCTATCTATCTACTTCATCAGACACCACCTTAAACAAAATAAAACTTTCTGTTATGAGCTAAATTGGAAGTGTTAGGAGGAGTTGAATTGTTCTGGTGGCTTGGTGGCCTGTCATGTTGAAGGGGTGTTGGTGTCGGCCGTGTCACAAGAAGATGGCTAAGTCGTCTACTTCTTGCCTGTTCTGAATGGATACAGTGATATCCCTCTTATAGGGATGATTTCACTTTTCATATGGAGCTTACATCTAAGTTTATCCCTACTACATCGAATAAGTCTAAGAATAAATGATTCTGAACTCCTTATCCAATACACCCCCAAGTCCGAACCAACCCATAACCTTTGAATAATGATGCTAGCTAACCCTGCGCATGCAGTGCCCATGGTTATTAGTTTACTATCTTTCTACTATTTTGTTCCTGACTTTTCGGTATTTAGGATCGATACTACAAAAGGATGGAGACATTGATGAAGATGTTAGGCATAGGATTTCAGCTGGCTGGCTGAAATGGCGTCAGGCTTCTGGCGTCCTCTGTGACAAGAGGGTGCCACAAAAGCTAAAAGGTAAGTTCTATAGGACGGCGATTCGCCCGGCGATGTTATATGGTGCCGAATGTTGGCCTACAAAAAGGCGACATGTCCAACAACTGAGTGTAGCAGAGATGCGTATGTTACGTTGGTTTTGCGGGCACACTAGAAGGGATAGAGTCCGGAATGAAGATATTCGGGATAGGGTTGGGGTGGCACCAATCGAGGAGAAACTGGTGCAACATCGGCTGAGATGGTTTGGACATGTCCAACGGAGGCCTCCTGAGGCGCCAGTGCGTAGTGGGGTTTTAAAGCGGATAGATAATGTAAAGAGAGGTAGAGGACGTTCTAAATTGACTTGGGACGAGTCGGTTAAGAGAGATCTTAAGGAGTGGAATATCTCCAGGGATTTGGCTATAGATAGGAGCGCTTGGAGATTAGCAATCAACGTGCCTGAGCCGTGATCTTTTTCTTTTTCCCTAACTCTACCTTTTGTCTTTTTTTTTGCCTTTTTATGTCTCTCTTATCCTTGTTTCTTTTGGGTTTCATCTCTAGCCTACCCCAACTTGCTTGGGACAAAAGGTTATGTTGTTGTTGTTGTTGTTGTTGTTGTTGTTGTTGTTGTTGTTCTACTATTTTGTTCCACTGAAGTTTACTTTTTGTTGATCAACATATTTAAGAAATACTAATTACCGTGTCCATTTTGATTTCAGAGCACAGACATGTTGGATCCACCAACTTCAATCTACTAAGTAGCAGAAGTCATACTATTTTCACACTGGTAATAAGGCGTAACAATTCTCTGTAGAGTAATTTGTGTCTATCTGCTATTTGAAGAACAAAGAAGCACTAATTTTTGATTTTGGATTGGCCAAGTTATTTGTTGTATCTGCAAAGCATACTTAAATTGGAAGAGCTGAACTTGATGCTAGGGATGAACTTTTATGTCTCCTTCCATATATGACAGACTATAGAGAGCAGCCCTTGTGGCGAGTCTAATGAAGGGGAAGCTGTCACCTTCTCACAGCTGGTGGGTTTGTCTCCTGCTACTTTTTGATGTAGATTTACCACCTTCGCATTTTGTTAAATATACTAGAGCAATATCTACGCATTTTCTTTTGTTTGGCATTCGACATCTCTTGATCCTGGCAGCCAGAGCATAAATTGATTCTTTAGTTGTGTCACTCAATTGCAGAACCTCATCGATCTAGCAGGTTCAGAGAGCTCAAGGGCAGAAACCACTGGAGTACGTCGGAAAGAAGGATCTTATATCAACAAAAGCTTGCTAACTCTTGGAACGGTAGGACTTGCTACTAAAATAGATCAGTTTGGTTGTGTATCCTAGTATTTTGACACCCAAGCAATAACACTCATGTTTTATCCATCCTAAACATGCTCTTAGTTTGCGTGTCAACTCTGTGAATATATGCTGCCTGATACCTCAAATTAGAAATGAGCTTATGTTTTCACCACTTCAGGTGATATCAAAGCTGACTGATGGAAAGGCTACACATGTTCCATATCGAGATTCAAAATTAACACGACTACTTCAGTCGTCCCTCAGTGGTCAAGGGCGTGTTTCAGTAAGTTGCTCATTACATGCCGGGAGCTACTTGTTAATGTTAACAGGATTTCTCATAACTTTTTTTTTCTTTTGCAGCTAATTTGTACAGTGACACCAGCATCAAGTAATTCTGAAGAGACCCATAATACACTAAAATTCGCCCACCGTGCAAAACGCATTGAGATCCAAGCATCACAGAACAAAGTAGGCCTAACATTTACTTGACAGTAATTCTTAGGTTGTTTTGTCCCTGTTATATATTATACGAGTTATTTATGATATATGCTTCTGGATGTGTCTATATGTTTTGCAGATTATAGATGAAAAATCTTTAATAAAGAAGTATCAAACTGAGATTCGCAGATTAAAGGAAGAGCTAGAGCAGCTAAAAATGGGTATTATTACTGGCACACCCTCAAAAGATACTGAGGAAGATAATATCATCCTTTGGAAACAAAAGGTGCTATGTTATTTTATTTCAGTTGAACTTCTGCTTGACATTACGTTGAACATAATTATTTATTTTTCTGGAAATGCTACCTTAGCATTTTTCCATCAGCTACCCTTATGTCTTCTTTCAAGTGTGGTTTAGATTTACTATACAGATTATGTGTTATATAATGCCACATATTTTGTTTTGTTGGTGTGTCCTCGAATCCTCCTAACTATTGTTTTTCCAACATATGAAAAGCTAGAAGATGGTAACGTCAAGCTGCAGTCTAGGCTGGAACAAGAGGAGGAAGCTAAAGCTGCTTTGCTTGCAAGGATACAGCGTCTCACTAAACTTATACTGGTTTCTACTAAGGCGACCCAGACTTCTAGATTTTCTCCACATCCTGGACCAAGACGAAGACATTCTTTTGGAGAAGAGGAGGTACGGCTATATATGCTTATGAAATTATTATGATTTAGGGTCACTCAACTGGCTTCTATATTTATTTTATCAGTGTTTCTTTATGAACATGAAGTTACTAAAGTTTGCCTGCTAATACTGCAGCTGGCATATCTTCCGTACAGAAGACGAGATATAATGATGGATAATGAAAGCAATGAATTGCTTCTTCCTGTTGAAGGGTTTGGTGTATCACTTGAAGATTCTTCAAAGGAAGAAAAAAAGAATAGGAAAGGACTTCTCAATTGGTTCAAGCTCCGGGTATGCCAACTTTGCAGTACATTGCATCTTGGACTTCAAATATGAGCATGCCACTGCATCAGCTTAATTTTTTGGCTGCTCTTTTACATCTTTGCAAGTGGAACACCAAAGAGATTTGTGTTGAATTCTGATGTCAAATTAAAGAAATAATCAATCTCTGTCCTACATTGATTTCCAGAAACGTGATGGAGCTTCTATTCTGACAAGTTCAGAAGGTGACAAGTCCAGTTTGACTAAATCAACCGCACCTTCAACACCTATTGGGGAAAGCGTCAATTTTACTGCAGAACCAAGAATTTCAAATTCTTTGGCTGGTGAGAATGTGTCAGCTGATCTATTTAGCATTGGCCATGGGGAATTTCCTTCTGGAAGCATTCATGGTGAAGAAACTCCTTTGGTATGTATTTTAGTAAGATAAATATTACCAGATGGTACATAGTATTTCCAGGATAAGAATTGCTGCCTCACAAGTCCATTTACAGAAGAGACAGACATTCAGAAGTACAGCTGTCTTCAAGAGGCCAATTTCTCAATTGCTGTTCTATATCTATATGTAGGCCATATTTGTCAGACCGATAGTTTTACTACCACAGTAGGTCGCTGTTTGTTCATTGTTATCAGCACTTCAGCAGATCCTAGTCTGTGTAGGTACTGCACTGTCTTAGGAGTTCAGAAGAATGCATAAATTAAGATTGATATTATTCTTACTGGCAGCATTGT
>CM014270.1:71541857-71565745 GCA_004135705.1 Alloteropsis semialata | reverse complement strand
CTGCAGATAATAGAGTAATACAAGATCAGCTAAATGAGAAGGTTAGATGCATGAGATCATTTAGGTGAATGGAAAAATGATTACTATCCATTTATGACACTTGTTTGATTTACTTCTGTTATCAGATAAGTGAATGCATGGAATTACAAGCTGAAGTTACTCGTCTCAAAGAACAGCTATCCCAAGCTCTCGAAGCTAAGGATTTGCTGTCAAATAACGTGATGCAGAATAGTAGAGGAGTTAACCTTGAAGTTGAACATCATGCTGATCAAGAATGTGCTGTTCCAAGAGAGGTCTCTTTCGAACCACTACAAAAACAGCAGCAGGTTTGCTTTCTATGATCTAGCTTCCATTTTCTTTACAATTGCTTTCTGTTTTCCAAGAAAGTTCTCCTCTGGACCACTACAAAATCAGCAGCATATAGCAGTACGCTAAAAAAAACTAATTTGCAATTAGCCATTGTGCTAGTGCTTGGGATGTATTAAACAATATTCAAAGTATACACATGACGATTATTAATCATAAACACTATGACTTGTTAGCACTAAATATTCAAACTTCCGTGAATGCTGCTGTTAACAAGCGGCTACATAAAAGGAATAGTTGGATTTGAGTAAAAAAAACAGAAGCCAACTCACTTTCACTGAAAATTTGAGGCGAACGAAATTATTCAAAAAAGTCGGTTTCATTCATGTTTTGTGGTCACTTCATTGCGATTGCAACCATTACCGTATTGCAAATATAGATTTTCTAAAACATTTTTTGGTGTTATTATTTGAGATGTTCAATTAGGCTAATATTATTTTAGATTTTCATTATCTATTACAGTGCTACCATTTTTATAGTGTTACTCATATTTTTGTTTACCTTTTCCTCTTTTTTTTGGCATTGCCATCTTCAGTTAATTGAGATGGATGAGCTGAAGCAAAAGGTGTCTGAGCTCATTGAAATCAAATCTCAACTTGAGGATCGCAATCAAAAGCTACTGGAGGAAAGTACATATGCAAAAGGCTTGGCTTCAGCTGCAGGCGTCGAATTGAAAGCATTGTCAGAAGAAGTGACTAAGCTGATGAACCAAAATGAGAAGCTTGCGACAGAGTTGGCATCACTGAGAAGTCCAACTCCACGTAGAGTTAGCAATGGACCAAGAGGTGCTAGGAGGGAAAGCATGAGCAGACGACACGAGCCAGCTAGCAGAAGAGACACCAATGCAAGCCACGAAAGGGAAAAGGCTCTAGAGACTATGCTTATGGAGAAGGAACAAAAAGAAGCAGAGCTCCAAAGGAAAGTCGAGGAGTCGAAGCAGAAGGAAGCCTTCCTGGAAAGTGAGCTCGCCAACATGTGGGTTCTAGTAGCAAAACTGAAGAAGTCTCAGGGTTATGAACATGAGGATTCAGAAGCCAAACATAATGTCTCGTAACATTAAGTTAGACTAGTCAATCACGAAAAATCTGCTTGGCTTGGGTGTGGGTTTTCTGTATGTATGTAAGTTGCTCGTGTCTGGTTTTCTGTCTGTTAGCGTGAATTAGTGTTCCATTCTGTATATTCTCCGCGTGAGTATGCCACTAGTGCCTTTGCCTGACTGGTGTGCCTAGTGCTTTCGATCGATGGTACAGCGGCATTTTGGGTTCTTCAGGCACATAACCTGGCATTGCAGAAACATTGAACAGATGTCTGGAAATCTGACGGGTTTCTGATGCCCTCCGAATATCTAACCTGTATTAGTTCTACTCATCCTGCTCTTGATATTGAAAGGTTATCAATTGTGAATATATCCTTAAGAGTGATTTCCATTGTACTATCATAATTTTGTTCTTGTTTTGGCATATGTTATCAGCTACGCGTTTATTCGTGGACTTCTTATCTGATGATGCGTTTTATTCGTGGACTTCTTGCGTGCTCGGCCTCGAGTAGCCTATCCTGACTGGACAAGTACCTGTTCCTCTGTTCGTCAACTCCGAACTATGTTCCCAGCACCTTTGACAGTTTCCTGATGTATTCCAGAGTTTTGCATCGAGGTGGGTGGGCTGACGCTACTTTATCTTTTGTTCCTATTCTTCTTACTCTTTAAGAGCAACTGAATACTAGCGCTGTAGCAAATGCAACAGACCAACAGTTTAGACGGCCCACGGCCGCTTTTTGCGAGTATGTTGAATGTCGCGCACACATACAAAATAATATGCAGCATATGTTAATAAGACCAAATGTGCAAGTGCAAGCCACTGACGGCTTATATCATCCAAAACGAACAAGTTCAAATAGAAAATAACATGCCATACTTCATTGAGTAAAATAACTCGAGCACAAACAGTCAGTCACACAGGTGTACTGCTGGTGCGGAAGAAGGCCAGTGGTCCGCGTTCTGGGCCTCAACGAATTTGATTCTCCAGACTTTGGCTGTCGCGGACACGTATAGGGAGCATCGACCCGGCCAGGTTTGGGGAATCAACCGCGCCGACGTGTGGGCAGCGCTTTCCAAGCCACCATCCATTCATCCCCAACGGCCGATTCCATTCCATCCTTCGGCGCGTGGTGGACGGTGAGCGCGAGCGCGACGGCTTTCCGAGCCACACTCCGACGGCCAGCCCGGCTCCATCCAACGTCCGCCTGATCGGCGGCGGGGCACGCGTCCCCGCGCGGTTGGCTCTCTGTCGCGTCGCATTCACCCCCTGGTGAAGAAATGGCGGAACGGAATCCTCCCATCCCAAGTAAAGCGCAGCTCGGTGCTGGACTGGACTGGAATCCTCCGTTTCGATCGCTTCCTTTCTCCGCCTATATAAGCCGCTCCCTTCTCAGCCTGTTCATTGGCACACACCACGCGCGCGCATACGAACAAGAGCAGCTGATCGAGCAGCATGGCGAGCGGCGGCTACTACTACGACCAGAGCACGGCCACCTACTTGCCGGCGCCGGCGCCGAGGGGGACGTCCTTCCACCTCTGCGTGTTCCTGGCCACGGCAGCGCTGCTGGGCGCCACCACGTTCTACTCGCGCTACGAGTCCGCGGTGGAGAGCCTGGTCGAACAGGTCCGGTTCGCCGTCGTGCTGTCCCCGCTGCTGCTCCTGCTCGCGGTGCAGTACTGGGCGGCCACGTCCGGGGCGCGGACGCGGGGCGGCGGGGTCTCGTCGCTGCTCCTCGGGGACCAGCCCTCCTGGCACGGCGGCGGCTGGGGCCAGCAGCCGCGGGACGGCGCGGGGGCGTCGTCGTCGCTGGGGGTGGCGCTCGCGCTCGCGCTCGTGCTGCTGCTCGTCTCCTACCAGTCGTGCTTCCGGGACCTGTGGTTCCCGCTCATCAAGCGCCGGTGAGCGTAGGCCAGGGCTCGCCGGCTCGGATCGGATGCGAGAAGAGTCATCATCGATTAACAGATTTCGTCCGTGCTTTTGCTTGGTTTGCTGCTGGTATTTGGTAGTGAACCGATGGCATCGATAAACCCACTAGGTACCTAGGCTAAGCACATTCGTTCACATACGGCTGGAGACTGGAGAATGAATTTGTCTGGATTCTGAAGCTGTAGTGTCAGGCTGTCTGATAGCTCAGTTACTCGGGCTGTGATCAACAGCGTAGCTGTAACTACTGTAATTATAGAATATTGGACATAATAAACAAAGTTCCTCTTGAACCTCAGTACACTAATAACTTGGCTTTATCTGATTTCGGACTTGTAAGAATCAGAGCGCGTGAAGAACTGAAAAAACAATTATTTGCACGTACTATCATCCAATCCACGTGCGTCCATTTCCTCCGGAAAAATAATAATACAATTATTTGAACGAATATTGGCAATCGCAAATAAATTTTGAGACGTGGGCGTGTTTGTTTCCGCTTATAATCAGCTTATGGTCAAAATAAGCGAGAATCCCACCCAAACACCTTTATTTTCGCTTATTCTCGATTCTCTGATAATCCATTTCAGATATTTGAACTACAATAATCGAGAATCGAGAATCAAGAAAATTTTCGCTTATCTTAAAGAGATAAGTCCATTTTACCCCCCTGAAGTTATCACTGAATCTGAAAAACACCCCCAACTCAAAAACCAGATATAAAACACACCCCAACTCTTAAAACCGGACAAAATACCCCTCTTGACTGAGTCAAAGTGGTTTCTTAGGTGGTTTTGAGCAGGAGGGGGGTGAATTGGACCGCATTGATAGTTTGAGGGTATCAAATAGACTTTACAAAAAATTAAAAATATTTTATAGAAAATACGTGCAATTAAAATTCTAAAATCTTGCTTACTCTTAAAAAATTCATAGAAAATTCGTTTTAACTCAGAAAAATATGAAACCTGTTTTATATTTTTTTAAAAATCATGCTCTATCTTTAATGAAATTCAACTTCAGCCACGAGTTGTCAGTGTGATCTCCAATTGTCCATGTTCTTTCTGTTACATGTACTTTTGCTTGAGTGGATCCTCTTTCGGGAACTGATGTATCCTTGGCAGCTAGTCCATGCCCTGAGCTGTACGTTGCTACCAGCTTTGTTTGTCCATATTAATGGAAACTCCATGCATAAGACATAAGTTATGTCGCATAATTTCATTAAAGATAGAGCATAATTTAAAAAAATATAAGAAACTGGTTTCATATTTTTCTGAGTTAAAACGAATTTTTTATAGATTTTTAAAGAGTAAGCAAGATTTTAAAATTTTAATTGCACGTATTTTCTATAAAATATTTTTAATTTTTTGTAAAGTCTATTTGATAACCTCAAACTATCAATGCGGTCCAATTCACCCCCCTCCTGCTCAAAATCACCTAAGAAACCACTTTGACTCATTCAAGGGGGGTATTTTGTCCGGTTTTGATAGTTGGGGTGTGTTTTATATCTGGTTTTTGAGTTGGGGGGTGTTTTTCAGATTCAGTGATAACTTCAGGGGGGTAAAATGGACTTATCTCTATCTTAAAATCTAAGCATGGTTGAGAGAAGCGGAAACAAACACGCCCAGAATGTGAAATCTCCTGCTTAGTCCTGACTTTCGGCAACAAGACAAGAATCTTGCCTTTCCTTCTCCGCTTTCGGCCACCGATGGGCGACTAAAGGAACTTTCTGAGCTAATGACCGTGTGGGGCTTGATCCTTGTCCTCAAGGCTTGAGGTACCACACTACCACCCAAAAAGCAAAAGACTCGACTGTTCCAGATTCTTATTACCTGCTACTTGCAGGTCTCCCGTGCACGATTGTTTTTCCTTACCTACGGATTATCTACGAATGTGATTGTTCACTGCTTCAACCTCAGCACTGCAACTTGCATAATCTTGTAGGAAAACGAACATTGTACCACACACAATAATTCTACTACAAATTTATCACTTTTTATATTATTCTAGAGGCAATTACTATTTCCCTTTTTGATTTTTCTTAGATAGATTTTCCTTTTTGAGTGAATTTCATTTTTTTAAAAAAAGAATTTCATTTTTCTTGAGAGGAAGTAGTTCTCACTTTTCAGAATTTCACTGAGATAAAGTATGTGGTTTCGGCCCAACTGAATGTGTCTCTAGCCCAGTCACAAAAGCCCCGTCAAGGCCAGACGTCGCACATGGGTTGGGCTAAGGCCTCCCACCAGATCGTAATCGAGCCCAAAGCTTGGCCTTCGTCGATACAGCGAGGCAGCAACATTCCCGAGTCTCTCTGACGGTCGACCACTCCGTCCGTTTTCTCGCTTCTCGCTCGTCAAGCCGCCGGTAGAGAAGGGGGCGAGAGGGTTTCGAATTGGCGCCAACCATTCTCCCAAATCCCGCCTTCCAGCTCTAGGGTTTCCATCCACGGCCATGGCGGGAGCCACCGCCGCCTCTCCCATGGACGTCGACGCCGCCGCGCCGCCCCCTCTGCCGCCCGGGCCGGCGGCAAAGGGCAAGGCGCCGCTCAACGCGACCGGGAGGGCCGCGCCATGGGTCGAGAAATACCGGCCCCAGTCCCTCGCCGACGTCGCCGCCCACCGCGACATCGTCGACACCAGTAAGTAGCCGAGGGCATTGGACTCATCCGATGCCTGGAGCGGGGTTTAGGGTTTTAGGAGGGATTCGATTGGGTTTTGGTGGGGATTTCATTAGATTTGTGTTTCAGGGGGTTGTCGTCGATCTGGTAGCGTGTTTTTGTTTAATGCTTCAGTGATCTTATACTATTAGTCACGTTTCGTATAACCTATGCTAACACAAATTCTGGGATTCCTGAGCTGTAACTTGTTAGTTGCCACTAACTTTTTTTCAACTGTAGCACATTGTCCAGTATAGTTAGCATGAATTAAACTGATGATTGTCCCTTTTTTTTTTTGCTGTAGTCGACAGGCTGACAAACGAGAATAGACTTCCACATTTGTTGCTATATGGGCCACCTGGCACTGGGAAAACATCGACGATACTGGCGGTTGCGAGGAAGCTATATGGGCCTCAGTATAGCAACATGATTCTGGAGCTCAATGCATCAGATGAGCGTGGTATTGATGTTGTAAGGCAGCAGATCCAGGATTTTGCTGGCGCACGCAGCCTCTCTTTTGGGTATGCATTACAAGTCATGTAGATTTGATATATGACCAAGCATTTTTTTTTTGTCATAATACTGTGAAGTAATACCCCATGCATTCTACAGAGCAAGGCCTTCTGTTAAGTTGGTCCTCTTGGACGAAGCAGATGCAATGACCAAGGATGCACAGTTTGCTTTGCGAAGAGGTTTGTCTGCTATTAAGAGTTTGCTTCGTTCATGGCCGTAATACTTTCATGCATTTTCTTCATTGCATCTATTTAGTCTGCCTCTCCTTGCAGTCATTGAAAAGTATACAAGGAGCACAAGGTTTGCACTCATATGCAATCATGTCAACAAAATTATCCCGGCACTACAATCAAGGTGCACTAGGTTTAGATTCGCTCCACTTGATGGCAGTCATGTTAGAGAGCGTCTTCAACATATAATAAAATCTGAGGGGTAAGCACTTGTTTTCCTTCTAAGATTATACAAGAATTTCTCAATAATTGCCTCTTGTCACTTGGGAACTCTATCATGGTACACGATCTTCATGTGGTGGTCTGGGATTCTGATCCCATCTGCAATGTTAACTTTTGCTTGTGCTTGCAGGCTCAGTGTAGATGACGGTGGCTTGACAGCCCTAGTGCGGTTAAGCAATGGTGATATGAGGAAGGCTTTGAATATATTGCAGGTTATCCCTGACTTGTGCATTTGAATCCAACTGTTTTTGACCATGTGGATGAGTGTTAAAAAAAGGCATGGAAATGTTGGCCTTTTAGATCTGGATAATTCGTACTTTCTGATTTGCTAACTGTGGTGTGTGCTTCAACTATTTCAGTCCAACATTGAGATGGACCATAAACCTAGCTTTTTTTTTTCATGATATCCATTGTTTTGTTCTGTAAGCTGGTGCGCCAATGACAATGGCTCTGACAATAACTTACCTTGTTTTTATACACAGTCAACACACATGGCATCCCAAAAAATCACAGAAGAAGCTGTCTATCTTTGCACAGGAAACCCCATGCCAAAAGATATTGAGGAGATAGCATTTTGGCTACTAAATGAACCATTTTCAACCAGCTTCAAATGTAACATTAATTGCCATTTATAAATATGACCCTTCTCATAATTCATAATTCATTGTCTAAATTCATTGTCTAAATACATGTTTCCTTATCTGTTTAGATATATCTGATATGAAGATGAGAAAAGGGCTGGCCTTGGTTGATATCATACGGGAGGTTACTATGTAAGCAATGCCTGCTGCATACCAGTACCAGCTCTTCATTCTTCATAAATATTCTTAACTAACGCAGAACTTTGAGCCCCCTATAGAATAGTTCTAAATTTCTGTATGTCTTGTGCAGGTTTGTGTTCAAAATACAAATGCCATCCAATGTTCGTGTAAAACTGATTAATGACCTGGCTGATATTGAGTATGTCCTGTAATAAACTTTTACAGCTGAATTGTGTGGTTCTGCACATAAACTAGCTTACCTTTTATGCACTAGATGATTCTATTCCATTAATTAATTATGTTCTGTTGCTAATTATATATTCAGATTGGCATAAATATATTACAATAGTCATTTTAGTCCACAGAGAAGTGTAGAAGGTCGGTAATTGCCCAGGCTTTGTGAGAATGTGATGGATACAAGCCAGCAATGTATGGCCAAGCTTGCCTATTTACTAAAGAAAGGTCTTATAACTTGGTTAACAGAAAATGCTATGAAATCATTGAATTGGCTCATTGGTATAGTTTAGGCCCTTGCGAAGGGGCCAACACTGCAAAATGTTCCTTTTATATTCAGCACACTTTGGATGTAGTAGTTCTCCATTTGTGGAACGTCTGCTTTTAGAGAAAGTGGGAACTATAGTTGTTTCCATGAAGCAATTACTTACCACTGCAATGTCTCTGAGATAGTGCAATAGGTTTTTAGTGACCTATGGTTGTTCTCCGAGTTATGCATGTGCATTTGGGCTTGTGATCAGTTGGGGAAACTGTGATAACTCTTTCTGGTACTTTTATTGGCCAGCGACATTATTCATGGTGTCTGTGTCTTTCATATGCAGGTACAGGCTAAGCTTTGCATGCAATGACAAACTGCAGCTTGGTGCACTGATATCAACTTTCACCGATGCTCGCACGGCTATGGTTGCTGCTGCCAGCTAATTGCAGTAATGTGATGGATCTTCTTTCTTTTTACCCTTTTTGCTGCTGATTCCTGCAATCTGGAGATGAAGCTCAGCTACCTTTGTGGGTCACCGTCGTGTCTGTAGTTAACAAGCTGAAAATTTAGTGAGGGTTGCCTTAGATCCGTCTGCCTGCTGGGTGTGCACTATGTAAACTGCCTGGAACTTGGGGAGTATCCCATGATTGAGTGCTTCCGGGTGTCGTTAAGCTATGATGCATGTAAGATTCTATCCAGTAGTGTAAGCAAGTATAACCGAACTTTTTTCTTTGATTAAGTATGTGAAATTGCAAAAGCTGCGGTGATATTATCCACAGCTGAAACGTTATCAGAATCAGTGAACCGGAAAGATTAATCCAGCATTACTGAGACATGCAGTGTTATTCCATCGAGACATTCGTGCTGCTCTTATTTTAGAGGTCCAAAGCAAATTACATTCCCCAGTGCCGAACAGAAAGCACCCTACTCTTAGTTAAATCCAACTATGTACATGAGCATGCGAAAATCTGTCACGGATCGGTGGACGGCAGCCTGCTCCGGACTTTGTGTTCAGGCTTATGAGTGCTCTCAAAATCAATATGAACAAACGCCCGCTCGACTTCGGGCAGCTTCTCGATCTTCTCCTGCAGCGATTCGCCGATGCTGTGTGCCTCTCGTAGCCGCATATCCTCTGAGAGTTCGATGTCAACCTGCGTTGTCGCAAGAGTAAACCATACCATGAGAACAAGATCAGACCACACTAATAGCAGTAGCAGGAGATGGGAAAGAATGGTGGGGAGTAGGGGCACAAAGTTTGCTAGCGTTCTTCTAACGCTGAGTTGTTAACTGACCTCGACGAAGTAGAGAGCCCCGAAGCTGTAAGCTCTAACAGTGTCAACCCGCTGGACTCGTGCATCGTGCTTCATGGCAAGGTACGTTAGCATCTGCAGCATCTCTGGAGGAGCACATTGGCCCACTAGGGTAGCTGGAGCAAAAAATAGTCCCAAGCTGATCAGGCATTCAGAGCATAACTACTGATGCATAACTAGTGACACAGGGACTGTGGAAGGTGATGAGGAACTATTGAAACATGCTACTGAGTATTATAAAACATTGTTTGGTCCAGCAGATGAAAATTCCATTCCTCTGGATTCAAACATGTGGAATGGGGAAAATATTCTGGTTAATGAGGATAATGAGAAGTTATGTGAACCTTTTACTGAGATAGAAGTTAAAGATGCCTTATTTCAAATGGAACATAATAAGGCTGCTGGTCCTGATAGCATCCCAATAGAATTTTATCAGCACTGCTGGGATTTCATTAAAATAGATATCATGGAAATGTTTGATGATTTCTATCATGGTAAATTGGATGTCAGTAGGCTAAATTATGGGATTATTACACTGTTACCAAAGGTAGCAGATGCTTCAAGGATACAACAATATCGACCTATTTGCCTTCTTAACTGCATTTATAAATGGATCACAAAAGTGTTGACTTTGAGAATTATTCCAGTTGCACAAAGATTGATTAGCAAGGAGCAAACGGCCTTTATAAAGAATAGGAACATTATGTCAGGCATTATGGCTTTGCATGAAGTTCTTCATGAGACAAAGAGGAAGAAGAAAACTAGGATAGTTTTAAAATTAGACTTTGAAAAAGCATATGATAAAGTTGACTGGAATTTCCTTTTGGTCTGTCTTAGATTGAGAGGTTTCTGCACCAAATGGTGTAATTGGATTAAACAGGTAGTTTCAGGAGGCACTATTAGTGTGAAATTGAATGACAAGGTAGGAAAATATTTTACCAGCTGTAAAGGGGTCAGGCAAGGTGACCCTCTATCTCCAATTCTTTTCAATTTTGCAGCTGATTGTCTTACCAAAATGGTTAAGAATGCTCAAGCAAAAGATAGAATAGTGGGCTTGGCTGATAATTTGATTCCTAAGGGAGTTGCTATTCTGCAGTATGCAGATGACACAATCATTTGGCTCAAAAATGATTTAGAGGGGGCAAGAAATATGAAATTATTATTATATCTCTTTGAAGTTATGTCTGGTTTGAAGATTAACTTTTCCAAAAGTGAGATAGTTATTATTAATGGTGATGAGGAGCTACAAAAAGTATATGCTGACCTTTTCAACTGTCAAATGGGGAAATTCCCTATTAAATATCTTGGAGTACCTGTCAGTCCATGTAAATTGCATGTCATTGACTGGCTACACCTTAAGGAAAAGAATGGAAAGAAATTAGATGTCTGGAAAGGAGGAGCAATGTCCATTGCAGGAAGAACTCTTATAAACTCAAGTTTGTCTAATGCCTTTATTTACCATATGTCATTATATTGGTTACCTAAAACGGTTGTGGATGAGTTGGATAAACAAAGGAGGACTTTTTTTTTTGGCAAGGGGGAGGTCAAAAAAGAAAATATCATCCCATTAGGTGGCCTATTATCTGTAAGAGTAAAAAGAAGGGTGGCATTGGTATCAAGGATATAAGAAAAATGAATATAAGTCTTTTATGTAAGTGGTGGTGGAAGTTAGAAAATGAAACTGGTCTTTGGCAAGATTTATTCAATGCAAAATATGTGAAAAATTCACTTATCTGCAATTTGAAACTTCGGTTAGATGATTCACCAATGTGGAAAGATCTTTTGAAGGTGAGAAATGTATATTTAGCTGGAAGGAAATCTGTAGTAAGTATTGGGGATAAAACTTCCTTCTGGAATGATGCATGGCTAGAGGATAAGGCTCTTTGTCTGTTAAATCCTGTCTTATATGAGTTATGTGAGGAAAAGGAGATTTCAGTTAAACATTTTAGAGAAAGGAAGGGTCTTCTTAAATTCAGAAGATGGTTACCTGATAGTTACAAGGAAACCTGGAAGTTAATTCAAGTTAAAGCCATGAATGATAACATGTTGAAGGACAGTGATAAGGCGATATGGAAATGGGGGAAAAAACAAACTTTCACAGTTAAATCTGTATATGAACATCTAACAGTAAACGACGAGGGTCAATCATTTGCAAGAATATGGAAAGCAAAAATACCTTATAAGATTAAGATTTTTGTGTGGCTCATTGAGAACAATGCTATTTTAACGAAGGACAACAAGATTAAAAGAAAGTGGATTGGGGATCCAACTTGTCGTTTTTGTGAGGCAAATGAAACGATTGATCATATGTTGTTTCAATGCCCTGTTGCTAAAGTAATATGGGGGATAATAGCTGTGTACTTAGGAGCTAATAATGCCCCATCTAATGTTAAACAGTACTGGTTATGGATGTTAACCTGGTTTCCAGAAGGGAAAAACATTCATACATTTGTGTTTGCAGCTATTGCTTGGGCAATTTGGAAAACCCGAAATAAAGCATTTTTTGAAGGAAAATCCATCAAACATCCTACTGAAGTAATTTGCCATGCTTGTGCTCTAATGTTCCATTGGACAGGTCTGTATAAGGAAGAATTTCAAGGAAGAATGAATGAAGGCATACAAACACTACTGGCTTTAGCATGTCAGATCATGTTGAGTCAGCAGCGCGCCCCGCCAAGATTGATGCCAGTGGAGGAAGAGGAGGAAGACGAGGACAACGTCTGATGGCAGGCGTAATGAAGAATAGAGTGGCTGTTAACCTGTCTTGCTTAGGATGTCTTTTGTTGCAAGTTGAGTAGAAGTCTTTGTGGAAGCCTATGGATGTAATAGGTTAAACTTCCCGGTCTTTTGCCTATATGCCTGTTAGACTGGTTGCTTTGCTAGCTTGAATCAAGCTAGGCTGTCGTTACTGTCTCTAGGGAACTGGTTCTGCTATCTGTATCCTGAACATCGGAATTTCCGTTCTATAATGGAAATGGGGAGTCCCCTCGATTCGAAAAAAATATCTTCTCCTGCTGATCAATAGTCATATAATCTTTATAGTAACTGGCAAAAGTGAGAGGTTAACCAATCTTCTATCTACTCTCTCAGTTTCAAATTACAATTCGTTTGACTTTTTGACCTCAAGTTTGACCGTTCGTCTTATTCAAAAAATTGTGCAAATATAGTCAAATTTAAGTCATCCTTGAAGAACTTTTATTAATAAATCAAGCCACAAAAAAAGATATAATATTTTGCACAATTTTGGCCGTGTTTGGCAAAATTTTTGCATGGTATTAAATGCATCTTTGACCGCTAATTAGGGGTATTAAATAAAGCCAGTTTACAAAACTACCTCCACAACCCCGGGTTAATTCGCGAGACGAATCTAATGAGGGCTTTGACCACATGATTAGAGGATGATTACTGTAGCATTACTATAGCAAATCATGGATTAATTAGGCTCATTAGATTCGTCGCGCAAAGTTGCACTCATCTGTGAAAAGGTTTTGTAAATAGACTTCATTTAGGACTCCATGCATGCGAGATTCCTTGGGGAAAATTTTTTGACCCCACGAACCAAACACGGCCTTTTTCAATAGGACGAGCGGTCAAATTTAAGGTCAAAAAAGTCAAATGAATTGTAATTTGGAACAGAGGGAGTACCTCTTAGCTAGCTTTTCCACTAATAAGGTTTTTCTTTCATCAGCTATCCCAGGCTCAGTGTTGATAAATGGGACAATAAAGCATTTCTCCAATTTCATGACATTTGGGAATGCAAAGAGTTTTGGAAGTACCTGCATTTTCTAACACAGTTTTCGACCAGTTCACAATGGTATATACAGCAAGCAGTACAGCCCCCGCGGGGTCAATCCACCATAAGAATTTGTCCCCAAGAACAGCAGCCACCAGACCAACAACATTGGTTATCACATCAAAATAGTGGTCCTGAATGGCACAAACACAGCTGAATTTAAGTAACGATCAGGTATCAGTTAAATTATGTGCTCAGCTAAAATAATGCCAAATGGTTAGTGTACAATTCATGTACTGTGGTGAAGGCAGATAATCTGACCTTTGCATAAGCCCGTACAATGCTATTTCCTGAACTCTTGCAGTACAACCAGAGAGCAAGTTTCACAGCAGTTGCTGAAAGCATGATGGAGTACAACCATATCAGCTGCCCTGAGGTCATCTTCTCTCCAGGTTTATTCTCCACTAGTTGCTCAACAGCTGTGATCAAGACCTGGAAACCTAATATATTGACGAAAAAACTCATTTTAATCATTTCCACAGACACTTCCACAATGCATTTGTTTGACAGATAGTAAAAGGTAAACATTTCTTGATAGACGAGTTCAGTCTTGGAGATGGAGATCTGGCATAGCAAAGATGCCAATACCTAGAGTTGCCATGATGGCTGCGAAGATGATGATCCCAACGGGCTGAACACGCAACTTCCCAATTGGGTACTTGTAAATGTTCACTCTCTTCATGGAAAGATGTGTGAACCAAAGGATGCCGCCGGCCATGAAATCCAGCAACGAGTCAAGCGTTGACGCTGCAATTGCCATGGAGCCCGTCATGATCGTAGCATACACCTGCCATTTTCGCAGCACAATACAACCTTCAGTTCTGATCGGTGCCCATATATGTTATACTCTAGACGCGAGAAATTAATAACCTTGAAAACCAGTAGCAGAATATTGGCATAGTTGGAAATCTTCATGGCGAACTCGCTCTGCTTCTGCTCCTTGTCCTCATAGGCCCCAAGATCCGAGTCATCCGAGTCGAATTCTCCGGGCATGCAGAGCACCTCCACCTCCTCGAAGGTTTTCAGGGTCGCGAGCTGCTTCTCGTAGTACTCTTTCTCACCTAAACGACAGATAGGGGAGGAATCAGCAAAGATCCCATCTCCCTGTGCCCCTATGGATGTGGTGACTAGTGACTAGGTACAGGTTGAGCTACCAACAAGCTGGTTCTGGGTTACCTTGGGAGAGGCCTTTGGCGCGGGCGACGTCGGTGGGGCGCTCGGGGTCGAGCCCGGCGCGCACCTTGTCGGGCAGCCGCGACAGGAAGCTGCTGCGCAGCGACCGCGCCGAGTCCCGGCGCCGCAGAGACGGGGGACGGCCGCCGGCGCCGAGCAGCGGGGCCCTCCCGTCGTCGCCCTCCATAGTATCGGCGTCGTGGGGTCAGGCTAGCTGGACTTCCTCGGTCGTCTGCACTCTGCAGCCGTTATGCTTTTGGCTGACAAACTTCGGTAAATTCGCTTTTTGTGAGGTCTGGGTGTTTGGGATTCTGTCTAGTTTATGCTATTTTAGTGGTATAGTCTACAATGTTCTAGAAGCAAATCATTCTTTAGGTGGTGTGCTCAGCGTTTCACCTCTATCTCTCCGCTGCTCTCCTTTGGTGGAGAAATTCCAAAGGACTGATGTGAGTTCACATGTTAGGAGTTTCAGTTTTCGATAATGTGACATTAACATTACATGAACGCAATTTGTCAAACTTTTTTTTTTAGAATCAGCCAGACTATGAAAGCTCTCCTGAGATCAAGTCACGGACTTCCATCGCCAAGATCCAGTGATAAGGATTCAAAATATAGTATTCACTGACACCAGACAACGACGGTCTACCAACCTCAAATAGTCAAATTTTGAGTGGTATCTCCCGTGAAATTGCCTATTCTCATCCTCGATCAAGTTTATAACGTCATCAACTATGCTCAGTACTGACACTTGCTTTAGGCGTTGACATTTTTAGTGAAAGCAAACTGTATTTTTTTTTCCAGAATCGAAACCGGCCTGATCTGTGCCGCTGCGGCTAAATGTTTTCTTTTTTGAAAACATTTCTTTTATTGGATCAACGTTTGCTATTGACTTCATCAATTGCTAGCCTTGTTTAGCTGTTTGAAGTTGGGCCTTGTATAGGCCTTGTTTAGTTCGTGAAAGTTGATTGAATTTTTTTTGTAGAAAAAGTGTATTGGAAAACGTGTTGCAGAGAAGGAGGCATGTTTTCCAATACGTTACCTTTGGTTGAATTGCAAAAATTTGCGGGAACTAAACAAGGCCTTAGTTGGTTGAATCTCCTGTATAAAAGTACATTGGAAAGCATGTCACAGAGAGGGGGGCACGTTTTCCAATGCGTTACTTTTGGTAGAATTGCAGAAACTAAACAAGGCCTCGGTTGAATTTCCTATAGAAAAAATACATTGAGAAGCGTGTCGCAGAGAGAAGAACACGTTTTTCAATACGTTACTTTTGGTTGAATTGCTGAAAGTTGCGGAAACTAAACAAAACAAGGCCTATGTCAAACAAGAATTTCGCCAGCAACCTTGCGCTGAGACGCTTCACATAGTTGACATCGATGCAATACCTCCGTCCCATCTCGTCCGTCCATTCCACGCATCCCCTTCTCTGCCGAGCATCCGGATCCAAACGCCACCTCTCGCCGTCGACGAGCACCGACGGCGAGGCATCGCCGATGACCACTTCGGGCGCGCCGACGCCCCAGCGCTTCAAGCGCTCCTCTCCCAGGACGAAGTCGCAGCTAAGGAGCCGCCGCCTCGCCGCCGGGGAGGCCGAGGCTGCGGGGGCCTCGGCGTTGGCGAAAGCGCCGCTTCCCGCATCGCTGGAGGTGGACGCGGTGCCGCCTATTGGGCGCGCATTGCCTCGAGAGTTCTTCGAGGTGGACTCCCTCGACCTCGCCCCGCGCCTCCTCGGCAAGCTCCTGCGCCGCGACGAAGTTGTTCTCCGAATCACCGAGGTTGTCACAAAACTCACGTTTCGTACGAGGGAGATTCTATTCTGTTGCAATAGCGCCAGGCTGAATTACCTTCTCTATGTAACATCTCTCTCTGTTTGGAGAAATTGCAAAATGCTTCTGTTGTGATGCTAAACTAGTGAATCACCAAGTTATGATATTGTGAAATTTTCCTGTGTATGCTTTGATTCAGGTCGAGGCCTACAGGCCAAATGATTCCGCATGCCACGGCCGGTTCGGCATCACCGCGAGGACTGCTCCAGTGGTAGGATCGGTGCTTCCCTTCATTATTCTTGCTGACGGCGGATTTTTTTTTTTTGAGGGGTTGAAATTGGAGCTTGGGCTAAATATTTGCCCCCTCTGAGTGTAGTTTGGACCGGGAGGCCATGCATATGTGTATCTATGCTATGGGCTTCACATGATGCTCAATGTTGTTGCCGACTTGGAGGGTGTTGGTGCTGCTGTTTTAATCCGGTCATGTTCTCCAGTTAGAGGTATGCTCAATCTTTTCCTTTACATGTACAGATAGCAAGTGGAATGTCATATCTATGAATTTGGCCGACTTAGTTGGCATTAAGTTTGGTAACTTTTGATGCAGTTTGGTAGGATCATAAGATATGCTACAGTCACAATCTCGCATGCTGTTTTGTAGAATGGGAGATTTTAGGGGCTTAGGAGTTAGGACCATGTTGAAGTTCCTATATACTCCGTATGGCTTTTGCTTTGCTCTGCATTTTTTTCCCTTCATTTGGTGAACTCTGCATATCTAAACTGAATTGCTTATTTCTAATCTGTACTAACCTGTGGTAAAGAATTTGTACTTAGTTACATCCACCTAGCTCGTAATGGAAAAATGAATTTTGTTCTACTTGATAATTATGTGATCTGTAGACTATAGAACTATAGGAGATGTCAAGCATTTTTGCTCGCTTGTCTGCATAACATTTCTTCTTCATTTGCTCACAATTTGACCCAGAAAAGTACGAGTCCCGTTGTTTGGACAATTGGAGTATAACCTTTGTCCCAAATTCCAATTTCACTAACTGAACAGCATGCTCCCACTATAAATTGCTCCAAAGTCCTTTAATTTTCAGTTAAAAGTTCTTTCTGTGGTTTCAGTATCTCTTTGTTATCAATGAGAACTTTTGTTAGAGCAATAGGCATCATGCTCTGTTCCATTTCGTTGTTTCAAACGTTTTCGCATAGATAGCTAGAGGGCAGCACGTTGATGCGTCCCTGACATGGCAGCGCAGGTCGGTAGCCCAACGGCAACACAAGACATTACAGAACAGAACCCAGGAGGGGTAACCCACAGAAACACAGAAAGCAATCTCTATTTCACTTCTCTTCTCCACAGCTACAGTATTTTGCTTCACAGCTTCAAATCCCAGCTCACCTCTCTTGATTTGAACTTGTTCATGAAACCTCGATCGCCAAGGGAGTCTTGATCTGATCCTCAAGAAGGTGTGGCAAGCTTGTAGGTTAAAACACTTTAAGCTGAATGTAAATCGAATTTTCGAAATTGTTGTAGGTCTTGAAACTATTCAGCGACGCCGAAGTCAACAAACCGAGAAACCCGTCCTACTTACAGGGCCAGGAAAGGTATGTGCCTCGTTCCTTGGCTACCAGGTTCTTCATTTGTCACTGTTCCTCACAACTGTGATAGTAAGATTGTTATCAACCGTATGCAGGTTGGACAAGCTCTGGGTCTATCCACTGATTGGTCGCACCATCCTCTTTACACACCTGGTATGCCTGGCTGATTTCTACCATCGCCTGAAAGTCTGAAACCGGTGACAGTGATTTATCTGTTTCACGACTAATGGCCTTTTTACTTTGTCAGGTGGGTTGGAGGTGTTGGACGGGCCAGAGCCGGAGGGCATTTTGGTTGGTCCTCGCGTCGGAATCGAATACGCATCTCCCGAGCATGTGGCGGCGCCTTGGAGGTTCGCCATTGCCGGAACTCCGTGGATCAGCGCCCCCAAAAATACCCTTCGGCCATGCTGAAAGACCTGAAGGTACAAAGGGGAAAGCATGGAAATGAACTGACCGCTGTCTCACACCAAACGGCTAAAGGCTGCGCCCTCGCATTTGTTCAAACCCAAAATGTTCACGTGTTTGTATTTTGTTCGAAAACAAAGGCTGCATGCCTAAACCTTGATCCTGTAAATGTATTGATGTCTTGTACAGAAAGCAACAAAAGGTTCCGCCCTCGCATTTTACCTATCCATCGCAGCAGTGCCGGCCCGGGCAGGTGAATCCATCAGGCATTCGGGCTTGACGAACGCCCCGGCATGCGTCCAGATTTTCGCTGCTGTTGCGCAGGCGGAGATCGTCGCATTACTCGAAGTCCGCCGCGGCGTTCGGCCGGCGTAATTGACGCATGCAGCAAAGATTAAAAAAAAGTGCAAAAAATAAACGACGCCTGAGAGATTCGAACTCTCGCGGGGAAACCCCATGTACTTAGCAGGCACACGCCTTAACCACTCGGCCAAAGCGTCGTTGGATGACTGTGCTTCAATTATGTTTTCCTAGTATCGACATAACGTAAGTATATAACGAAACAAATGAGCTACATTATTTTGGAAGAGGCATTGCAAGGGACCAAGTGGTTAATTGTCCTTATTGTTGATAACTTTGAGTCGTTTCCTATGGATTTAGAGATCAGATGCTTCTGTCCCGTGGGGTAACTTCTCCCATATAATTTTGTCCTTTGAATTTCGATTCAACGCTTTGTAGGTTTTATTTAAGAGCGGTGAACCATAGCGCAAAACACAAATTGCACTGCTTTTAGCAGAATAAATGCACATGTGGTAGACCATTCTTCTGGAAGGTTGCACTTTATCCTTATGAATGTCACTATCATAGTTTATTCTTCAATTGGATATTTTTGGTTAATGACGTACCTACGTATTTGGATTCAAGTTTTCGACTCAGTGCGTACTTGCATTTTAATGGTGTACCTACGTCTACAATGCTATTTTTCCGTGGTAGACCACGTATTCATCTACAACAAAGAACTTTTGGTGACTTTGTTAATCTGAAAATATGTCAGTTCAGTCTCGAGAAATGCTTTTAGAGTGTAGGATTTTCACTTATATTTATACAGGTCAGTGTATGTGCGCGTGTATGAGCATCTTCACCAGTTCTGATTCACATCAAAAAGATAATTACCTTTTGCATCTTTAAATTGGATGTTATAAGGTAAATAGTCATTGCAGGATTACGACCCTCTGCTTTTTTTCAGTTGCTACTTATTATGGCAAGGGTTGGAATAAGCATATGCATCAAATTGAACATTACTTGACGGCAAATAAGCATTATGTTACAAAGACCGTGAGCCCGTGACACGATGAATGGTATATATTCAACTCAACACAGAGTTAACCTGAAGAATTTGGAATTTGGTCGGTTGGCCGTACACACCGATCATTTTCACATGACTCACGTGACGCTATCCCTTCGCTCCTCGATCGTGGTGGATGCGCACTACAGTTGGTAGCCGCCCGCGCCGCAACGGATCGAGCCGCCACGTTCCGATGCGGTGGCGGTGCTTTGCTTTTTAGCGTTACAGCTGGTACCTCTCGCGAGAAGTCAAGCAATCAAATGGGCAATATGGCCCGCCCGCGACAGTTTGGGCACTGCCACGTCTGCTCGGCTTGCAAACCGCGTGACGGCGTGACACAGTTTACGCGGCGGACGTGAGCTGGCGTATCCAGGCAAGCCGGTGTTCTAGCTGGTACCACCGTACCCGTTGAAAAAATCCAAGCAAATCAAAGTGGCACATGGAATGTCAAGTCCACAAAAACGAATCGAGGAGTTCTAGAAGAAGGGGGAAAACATGATGGGCATTTCTTGTTTTGCGTTAACATGGTCTCGTTATGAATTATCTCGATCGAAACATCTCGAAGTGTACCGTTTTCTCTTTGAAGTTGTTGGTCAAATCAAATGCTTGACCTTGTGATGTCCTGCGGCGACGCGCACGGGTGACAACCCCATAGGACGAAAAGGGTTAGTGGGGACGCGGTCTTATCTGTTCGCCCAAGATTAACGAATCAAAGCCTTGCGCACAAAGCCATGTGCTTAATCAGATTGGTTACTGTGTACATTAAAAAACTGCTTCCAAGATAGCGACGGCTCAGAAAGGGGTTGGATCAGATACGTCACCGTCTAGCTGGAGAATCTGGATGCCATGTCACCTCTCTCCCTTTTCTTCAATCAGCAGCCCGCCCGTCCAAGTACTCCATTACCAACCTGCAGAGGAGTACTAGTACCTTGACAGATGCCAGGTCAAACCGCTGCGGTCAGCAAAGGTGCTCACACACCAGCACGGTCAATTGAGCAAGCAGAAAACGTGAGCAGTTACCGGCGTGGACCCTCTTCTTCCTCGCAAAACAAGGCCCCATTTAGATTCACAACAAATCTTGCGAAATTTACCGTAGCAAAACTAAATTGAAGATTAGAAGGACTAAACATGATCTAATTATAAAACTAATTACACGGATGGACGGGAAATCACGAGACGAATCTATTAAGCCTAATTAATCTATCATTAAAAATTATTTACTGTAGCATGATGCTGTCTAATTATGACTTAATTAGGCTCATTAGATTCGTCTCGCAAAGGTACCCGAGTTGTGAAATGGGTTTTGTCAGTTATCCACATTTAATACTCCTAATTAGTATCAAACATTCAAATTTGGAATTAAACAAGGCCCAAACCGATGATACTAGAACATCACAGCTTCCCTCGCGGACGAAGATACCTACGAAACCCACAACACTTCACCGCTTGCGTGTACGGCCAAGGAAAAACAACTTGCAAGCTGCAACTGCAACCCCGCAAGCCAAGTGGCTAGCTCTATATAAAGCGAGCGAGCAGGGGACGAGGACTACCGCCACAGCAGCCGTGACATCTCACAAGTCATACGCGTCTCCCTCCCCTTGCCAGCAACCTCCGATCGTCCTCTCTCGCCGCCGATCGACCGGCCGGTAGCCATGGACGCGGCCTTCCTCTCGCTCTCGCCGGAGCTCCGCGACGCGCTCGTCAAGGTCGCCGTGTTCGTGCTCGTCCAGGGCCTGGTCTACCTCATCCTCCGCAGCTCGTCCGACGTCTTCTCCAGGGACGGCGGGCTCAGGTCCCTCAGCTTCCGCCCCATGCGCTCCATGAGCGTCAGGCGCGTCCTCGCGCCGCTCTCCGACGTCCCCGTCGGCACCGACGAGCCCTCCACGTCGCCGTCGCTGTCGTCCGCGGCGTCGCGCCGCAGGGCCATCCGTGAGGATTGAGATGCCCGCAGCGGGCATCTGGCCGGCAAGCTAGCTCCTTTGCTTATTCTGAATTGTAATTAGTTTGATACATATGGTTTGTGGGAATAGTATTTGAGTAAAAAGAATTGGTAGACTGGATTGTTTGATTCTTTAATTATTACAACATGTTTGTTCTTCCTTCTTGTGAATATGCTACTCGTTAGCTCTTGTTGCAAATGATCCAGAAGAACAAATAGATTGGAAGACTGGATCATTGGAAAGAGACTCTTACCAGCTCTGCTATGATAGATACAACCTGATAAGGAGCTGAAATATAGTTTCATTGGTACAACTCTAATACCTGAAGACATTACCTGACATTTCTCTATTTACAACTTTAAATTACCAATATCAACTGTGTGCGCCTAGGGTATTTGATTTGCTTTCTCCATACTTCTATACCTGACTATGAATGTGTACTCTAGGATCAAATTTTATCTAATTCCAACAAATTGAGCAAATGAAACAAAACATGGTGTTACCTGAACAGCGAGAATTTTTTCTAAAAGCAGAGGCACAGTCAAATGGATAAGATGGTACAGAAAGGAAAAAGGAATTGGACGAGTGGATTATTTGGTTTTTTACAACATGATTGCTCTACCATCCTGTGAATATAGCTGGCTTCTGTGTTATAGGTAGAACAATTGAACCATTTGAGAAATTCATTTGGAAGATCGAGACAGTGTTAACCAGCTCTGCCTGTGATTAAGGGGCTGAAATATAGCTGTATTGATTTGATTGCAACTTAGTATATGAAGAGATCATCTAAAATCTCTACATACACTTTACAGCACAATATCAATTGCACGGCTTGGGTGTATAGTTACTTGTTCTTCTGGATCATTTCTCTAACCTCATCCATCACAAGCCAAGCTTTATGGCCTCCTATTACTTCTGCTTTCCATTCTCCATCCTTCCATAACTGGATATGAATGCGTAGTTTAGGATCAATAATTCAACGTTTTTTGTAATTCCAATGACATACATATGAAAGGGAATGCGGCGGTACCTGAATAGTGGGCATTTTCTGAAGGTTTGTACAGCAGGCAAACGGGAAAGCAGTATGCCCAGCACAGAGAAAGATAAAAGAATTAGATGCTTTCAGAATCATTCCAAATCAAAGAATCAGAAATTTTCGGAGTCGCTCTAAATTGACTACAATCTTGTGAAGAGACTCTTGAATTTTCTGACTTACAGTTATATTCCCTCTTTTCACCACTGCTTGTGGAACTTTATTGACATCAACAAAGTAAAACCTGACTCTGCAACATAAATTTGATGCAACATTTAATCCAACAAACCATTAACACATTTCACAATACGGGTATATTCAGAGCTTGGGACCAGTTTACAGGATAACAGATTAATATGACAGAATTGGAAACTTTGCCAATCTAACATTTTTTGTTTTATGAATTTACACCAACCAACCCTGGATATTCTCCTGCTATCTTCTCCAGTCTGGGCTTCAGGTAAATGCATTTCCGACACCAACTGGCCATCCTGGCAACAATAAACAATATTTCAACCTCTGATGAAGTATTACAATTACAATATATACTATCGAGATCGTTTTAAAATTAGCATGCCAATTAAGGCGAGAAAGCATCTCAGTTGTTTTATAATGAGCATCTGGATCATTGGCCACACACCAGACAAGTCCATGGAGTCAAATAATGGAGTCAAATAAATGAAGCTGCGGCAGCATGGTGGCGGTGTTCGTACCAGTCGATGATGACGGCCTGGTTGTTCTCTACGGACCACCTGAGCGCGTCGTCGAGCTTGTCCATGCTGTCGATCTCCTCCATCTCCACCGGCTTGGACACGTCCCAGAAGTAGGCGTCCGCCCTGACCCTCCCGCCGCGCTCCCTCCTCCTCCCCCTCCCGCCGCCGTTCCACAGCCACAGGGACCGCCCAGCCGCCCCGCCGCTGACGGTCGAGCAAGCGGCGGCCGCCGAGGACGAGTGCGGGTGCGCCGATGCCGCCGCCGCGGCCTCCCGCACGCAGAGCGCGCGCGGGTTCGGCGCGAGGAGCGCCATTGGTTCTCGGATGCGGCTGGTAGCGACGGTGATCAGCTGGATTCAGAGATGGGGCTGTGGCGTTCGTGTGGATGGCGGAGCAGAGCACGGGGTATATGCGTATGCGTCGATTCGGAGAAGGCGGGGGCGGCGACGGGAGGGGCGGAGGGCGAAAGTTGATCGAGCTGTGAGATCGGAAGCCAATGCTTATCCAGTGAGGCAGAGAAGATCGCGCCGCTGACGTGCGGGCCCGGACCACACGTCAGTGACTGGGCAGCGGGTCAGGGAAGTCTCGTCCCGCGCAGGGGGCCGCGGGGGTG
>CM014270.1:71505044-71534671 GCA_004135705.1 Alloteropsis semialata | reverse complement strand
CAGATTAAGCAAATAAGCAGATAAAACATTAACAGGATCGTTCTGATTCTAAAGTATGCTATCGAATAATCAAGCAAAACCTAGCTCCGACGTAGGGAATCTAAATCATGCATAACACTCAAATAGCAATCAGGTATAACCAAAACTTCCTTTGACTAATCAAGATGAATCTAGCTCCGACGTAGGGAATCTAAACCAAGCATGACAATCAAAGATCAATCTTATCATATTAACGTAGGGAATCTAAACAAACACAATACTCAAAGAACAACCAGATTAAACCACAAAGCATGGATCGGACCTAGAACGATACTGTAAGATAAATATTGCTTAAATCGGACCAAGACCAATGCTCAAAGCCGTTGAAGAAGTAGATTAATTCACATGGCGTAGATCTAAACCAATCTAGCAACTCCAAACAAACCGCAAAAGACTGCCTTTAAATAACCAATATTACTTTAACTCCGACGTAGGGAATCTAGACTAATCTTGATGATCTAGCTCCGACGTAGGGAATCTAGACATAAAGTACAGTCCGATAAACGATAATCTGTTGAATAATCAATATTGATCTAGCTCCGACGTAGGGAATCTATATCAATCTTGATTATCCAGAGATAAATCGGTTGAACAGTATAAACGAGAAAAGGCGATGCGCCTCAATTCAAAGCCTATACTAGTTCGATAAATTGACTAACTTACTGGTAAGCCGGAGATCAGAACTGATGCAGCCCGTCCACCAATGAGCTTCGTCGGTAACTACTACTAGGGTTTTTTGGCGTGAAGCCGGGTTGTATTGATTGTGAGAATAGTTCTTTACAATGGACGAGGGTTCATATTTATACCCTGGTCATGATGAGTCCTGATCGGACCAGACTAACTTGCAGATAAAGTAAACTTATTCTAAGATAGAATGGGACTTTTAATACGCCTTCTGAAAAGGAAATAGTCCCCGTTCATGCCACGCTTCCTTTTCAGCCGATGTATATTTTCTCATTCACCATCAGATCGGACTCTCTCTCTTCATCGGACCTCTATTCCGCATCGGCTCCCTTCTTCGGCATCAACTGTTTGACTATTCAACGGGCCCACTTGTCGACGCCGAAAATGGCCGACTAGTAAATTTAGTGGATTGCGCGTTTGGGCTCCGGATGGTTCGCGAGAGGACACAAGGGATTATACTGGTTCAGGCACGAACGCCCTACGTCCAGTTCGAGGCTGCTCGTGTTACTCGCGTTGCTCGTAGTAGGGGGTTACAAGCAGTCGAGAGAGGGAGGGGCTCCCAAGTCTCTGTGAGTGTGTGCGTGTGCCGGTCGGGTGGATTCGATCCTCGTCCGATGACCGGCTGGAGGAGGAAGAAGGCCGGGAGAGAACGCTCCCGGAGAAAGAAGAAAGAAGTTTCGTCTCGTGCCCCTCGCAGGAGGCCTGGCCTCCTCTTTTATAGCTCAAGAGGAGGTCAGAGAAAATAAAAATAAGAGAGAGAGAGTGTGGCGTGTTCAACAAATACCAAATTACAGGAAACTTGCTGAAGAAGCCCCGCCGCCTGCGGGGCACTGTGGGTGATGCAGGAGTAGGTCCTAGTCCTGAGCTTGCTAGGTTCGTGCTCGTCCCTTCGCGGCGCCTGCGGGGTGGCTGGAACAGTGCGTGTCACATCCTTCTGCCACACCGGACAGCGCGCGGTAAGGCCAGTTAATGCCAATAGGTCGTGGAATAGATATGCAGCGGTGTGTCCTCTTTGTCCCCTTCTGCGCCGAGTCCCCCCTGTTGACCCTTATCTCCTGGCCCGTCATGGGCCCGAGCGAAGCGGAAAAGGGTCGGGCGAGGCGGAGAAGGGTCGGGTGAGGCGGAGAAGGGTCGGCCGAGGCGACGTGGGGTCGGCCGAGGTGCTCGTCCGACGGCTCTTTTGCCGGCCTGTTCCGGTTTGAGGTAGCTGGCGCAGTGGAGTAGGTGACACAGCATTGAATATATCGGTGTTGTGCAGTCCCGTCATGGCAGGGTACGGCCCTGTCGCGGTCGGTACGCTATTTAATTTTGGAGTTGATTGTGTGCCCGACCCCTGCGCGTGGGTCGGGCTAGACGGACGCACTGACCCCTGCGTAGGGGTCGGACGAGACGGACGCCGCGGCCCTTGTCTGGAGGTCGGGCGAGACGGACGCGCCGACCCCCGCGCAGGGTCGGACGTCCCGACCCCTGTGCTGCGGTCGGGCGAGACGGAAGCAGCAGCATTGCCGAGCTGCCTGCCGCCCTGATCCCCTCTGACTGGTTCACGTGGAGAGAGAGAGGGAGAGACATGCATGCAATCATGCAGGCAAGTCCTCGGGTGGAAATAATCAAAAGAGAGAGAGAAAGAGCCATGCAGGCAAGTCCTCGGGTGGGGAAAAACTAAAGGAGAGAGAGAAAGCTGATGGCATGCAAGCATGCATGTACAGGTGCTCAGATTCACGGAAGAGAAAAAGAGAGGCATGCATGCATGCTAGAGTATTAAATGCTTCAAGCACATGGTCGCATGCATGTAGGAGGTGCTGCTGTTTTTATTCGGTGGAGGAAAATCAGGGAGAGGGATGGCTGCCCTTCGCGAGGGTCGGACGAGGCGGACACGCCGACCTCCTCTCAGGGTCGGAGTTTTTAACTCGCTGTCATTGGATACCCCTAATATTGGTATCCGACAGTAGTCCCCGAGCCTGGGAGCGAGTCGTAGACTCGGTCGCGGGCTTTATTATCGTTATGTCGAGAATGTGGTGGAGTTTTCAGGCGGGGGCGCGCGAGCGCACCCGCCGGGTGTAGCCCCCGAGCCTATGGGCGAGTGGTTCACTCGCTCATAGGCTTAGGCATTTGTATGTGTATATAGTGATTTTTTGTTTTGTCTGAGTTCTGCGATCACGCTTTCGATCTCTGTTTGCGATTCCGACCCCCGTGTTCGGTTTCGGGACGCGAACTCGGTCGGGCGATCGTTTCGGCTTTGTTACGTTTTCCCCTCGCGCTTTCCTTGCGATAGGATGGAGGGTAAGAGATGCCTCGCACTTTGCCACGTAGGCCGAAGCACGGCTCTCGTTGAGTTTCAAACGGGCAGGTTCGAGTGAGGCCCAACGCCCCTTCGAGGGGGAGTCATCGGATCAACTTGTGATCGACCTCAACAAATCCCTGGTGCCTAACCCCCTTAGTTCTCGCATCCGTCCGACAGGCTGCGAGGGCTCGTTGCCTCTTTGCGATAAGATACATGGGGTCGGGCGTTCCTGGGCTCGAACGCGGGTTGGGGTGCCCTTGGTGCTCGTGCAGGTACTGTAGCAGGTACTGTAGCATCCTTACCGCCGTTTCATTCGGCGGTTCCTCCCTCCCATGTAAAAAAATCATAACTTTTTCATATGAACTTGAATTGAGCTAAGATTTATGCGAAAATTGTAGATCTCGATGAGATCTACAAATTTATAGTTCAAGCTTTTTTCATTTGAAATCATCTTAATGTTCAAATAATCCACGCAATGCTCAGATCTAATGAACCGAAAAGATTTCCTTCTCTGGACAGCACATCTTCAAAATATTATAAATTTTTCATATGAATTCGGTTGGAGATGAGCTTCATACGAAAATTGTAGAGCTCGATGAGATCTACAACTTTGTTATTCAAACTTGTTTCATTGCGAATTATTTTGGTGCTCAAATAATCGAGACAATGTTCAGATCTAAAATTCAAATCTAATTTTTCTTCTCTGGACAGCACATCTTCAAAAAATTATAACTTTTTCATATAAATTCGGTTGGAGATAAGCATCATATGAATATTGTAGAGCTTGATAAGATCTACAACTTTGTTGTTCAAACTTTTTTCATTACGAATTATTTTGGTGCTCAAATAATCGAGAAAATGTTCAGATCTAAAATTCAAATTTTAGATATGAGCATTGCGTGGATTATTAGAACATTAAGATGATTTCAAATGAAAAAAGTTTGAACTATAAAGTTGTAGATCTCGTCGAGATCTACAATTTTGCTATAAATTTTAGCTCCATTCAAGTTCATATGAAAAAGTTATGATTTTTTGATACGGGAGAAAGGAATCGCCAAACGAAATGGCGGCAAGGATGCTACAGTATCCGCGGGTTACTGTAGCATCGCTTACCGCCGTTTCATTCGGCGTAGGGAGGAACCGCCGAATGATACGGCGGTTACATGGAAACCGCCAATTCATTCAGCGGTTGGATGATAGATTTACAAAATCTGCCATCCGGATGTTGTTTTTGAAAATTCGTAAAAAAAATTTAAAAATAAAAAAATTTCTCACGAATCACGAGATTCACGACCACTCCCATAGTCCCCATTCGCCATTCGGCCCATTCCTTTCCTTTTTTTCAAAGTTGGAGGTAGCTTATTTGCTCAAAAAAAAGTTGGAGGAATCTCATTTGCTCCAAAAAATAAAAAGAAGTTGGAGGAACAAAAGAAAAAATAAGTTGGAGGAAGCTCACGTAACGCCAGGGCTGTTTGTTTCCGCTCAAGATTATAGAACCCAGGTTAAAATCTGGAAAAATAATCTCTTAAGGAAACAAACACTCTAGTTTATTCATCAGATTATATAATTTGTACCCTCTATATTATAATAATTCATAAGCTACTGAAAATATACTTATTTCAGATTATATAGGGCGTGTTTGTTTCCGCTTCTCTCAACCATGCTTAGATTCTAAGATAAGCGAAAATTTTCTTGACTCTCGATTTTCGATTATCGTAGTTCAAATCTCTGAAATAGATTATCAGATAATCGAGAATAAGCGAAAATAACCAAGGTGTTTGGGTGGGATTCTCGTTTATTTTGACCATAAGCTGATTATAAGCGGAAACAAACACGCCCATAATCCATCTCCTATAATCTAAGTTATATAATCTTGTTTGTAAAAAAAAGGGCCTTATTACTTATTACTCCTGGTCTCGGTCTCGGACTCTCGGTCATGGTGTCATGGACGAAATGTCGAAATCGGCAGAGCTACAGCTACACAGACGGACGGACGAAACGCACTTACTTTCCAGAAAACATCGTGATGGACTGGCCGGTGGCCGGACCATATTGGTCCGATCAGTAGTAGTACGGTACGGACTCCGTAGAACGATCCTGTACGGTCCAGATCCGCCGCGCCGCCGTAGAAGTACGCGTAACAGGTCCTATCGGCTGTCGCGATCGCGACGCCGAGTTCAGCGCGGTGAAGATGATTACCCCCGACCGTGCCGCCGGCAGGAGCGCGAGACAAATCGCACGCGGCTCGTCCCCGTCCTCGTCCCGTTCTCTCTTCGGTGTTGGTGCTGCAGAGAGAATCGACGAAGATCTTGGGTGGTGGTGGGGGTTGGAGGGCAACTTCCGCCCGAATCCTGGCACTGCCCCTCATCATGCATGCTCTCTAGTCTCTCTACCCTTCCACTCACGGCGGTCCTGCTTGCCTCAGCGTCGGTGAGGGCCGGGCCCAGAAGGCCAGAACCAGAAGTAGAAGCTGTTCGTTTTAGGCTTTTCTTTCAGCCCGGCCTACATACAAAACGCATGTCCTTGCATTGCTGCGCTTGCATGCTGCCTGCATTCCTTTCCTCGCATGGCTTTATCGGCCACCCGGCAATGGGCAACAATATGGCATGCATGCATGTTTCGTTAGCTTCTCGCCTTTCTGTTGTGGTCCGGTCCAGTAGACCTGTAGTACCATGGTAACAAAAGCTCCAAAGCTAGGAACCCTTGCTTCAGGCGTACTCCATGGATCTTTCGATCGAGTACTGTTTTCACAGCTTTCATGTCCTCATCTGAGCTTTTGGGAAAGATGCACTTGCATGGTTCTGATCATTACACTGCACTCATAGCCACATGCACAAGTCTGTACGTAGGTCATATCGGTGTGATGACGCGTAATTCGTTTTCAAGAACATCATATTATGGGTTCGCTATACATGAATAATCAAACCCAATTGGCACAGCGACAAAATACTAAATGATTTGGTTCAAAAGAAAGCACGCGCCAGCATACAATTGGGCCATGATCGTAGTGTTATTTTTTTTTATATTAGGGATAAAATCCGTCCGACTACATTCACAAGTTGGACATATATACACAGCCATGATCCTAGTGTTTATGATGATGGTAAGGTACGGTACGGTCCTGTCTATCTCAGACACTGGGCGCGCGGGGGTCATTTTTGCCATGGATCCCAAGTCTGAACCAATCCGATCCTTCCATATGTGCAGACGTAACATGCTCATTGCTTTCAACTGGATCTCCACATACTCGGCTAGACCGTGTAGTGATGGATCGACCAACCTCTCTCCAGCTAGTGGGCCTTTCCGCATGGGGCCTTCGTGGCAAACATGATAAGTCAAAAGGAGCAGAGAGAAACAGACTGGTTTACCAAAGCAGCAAAGAGGGGCTTCGCAAGTGCAGCATCGACACGATGGAATCCTCTGAGCCAACAAGTGAACTGAGACCTAACCAACCCCTCTTCATATCTTCTCTTTCAGAGTCAAGTTCACAACGCTATCTTCTGTCACGCATGTGTGTGCATTTTCCTACTGTAGCTCCATTTCTGAATGTGTTAGGCTCACCTTCACTATTTGGCAGCCCATCATCTACTTTTTGCCGGGATATTTTCCCTCGCTTTCCTTGCCGCGTCGTCGTTTAGTAGTGATAATCTGGGTTATGGAGTCGGCATCGATCCGATCAGTCAACGAGGAGCTTATTATTAGGCTGCTCCCCGGCTAATCTCTTTTGATAACGCTCACGGCTCACCTGGCTAATTTTTTAAAAAATTGGATGACCAATCCTATGTTTTGGAGTTAGGCAGCAAATGCAGTGCTGTGCAGAGCTGCTGCCTGCTTCAATCATTTTCTGCAACCTGTTGCAGGTTTCGGCTTGTGCGGATGGTCCAGCTGCATAGAATTGGCTAATCTCGTATAGCCTGCATGAACCACTGAACTAGCTTTGCATAAACAATCATCTATGCAAAGTAGACATGTAGATCAGTTCAGATTCAGGCCACTGAACTGGCACAGTTGTCGTATCTCTCCAATATAATCTCTCTGCTTCACACCTAGTTGATCTATCTGATGCAAAACTTCCATATTACTAGTGTGAAGAAAGGGAGATTTCTTTTGTACATCTGTACAGATTCGATATGGACGGCCCGGATCGAAATTTTTGGTACTCCGTGGATCTATCCCAGTCCTGTTAGACCGCTAAAGCTGCTGTTTCTTTATCGCAGTTCTGCAGTTAGGTGCGTGCAAATTGATGCTGCGGCTGCTCGGCCTTATTAGAATGGGCAGATACGCAACGGCGTCGCCGGCGTGTCGGAACGCGACGGCGAGACGATCAGGTGTACGGACTTGGAACTTTGGAAGGCAGGGTCGCACTACGCCGGCCGTACGGGAGGATGCACACGATAGGCGTGCCACCAGCGTGTGGCGTCTGCCAAACAGTCAAAGAGCGACCACTTCCATATGTGCATCGTAGTTTGGCTAAAAGGAGCTTTTTCACTACATGCTCTGTCTGCAAACAAGTACACGTAGGAACTACGAACTCAACTGGATATACAGGGTGTAATTGGAGCCCTTGAATTTTGCCTAGACAGCACGACCTTCTGACCGTCCGTATAGCTTGACCGAGGCATGCATCCCTCTTGATTTTCAACACGGCAGTGCACTCTCTGGTTGATTGTTATTAGGTGACATGCTACCCCTGCTTGTTGATGACAAGATGGGCAGGGAGCCACAGGCGGATGTGCTATTGCCAAAGGGGATACGGATCTACTTATATCTATATGGTGAGGCATATTATTCCCCAATTTTGCGCACAGATGCAAGCGCCCTCCTTTTGCGTAGCATGTTTTTTTTTTGTTGATGCGAAGTGTAAACCCTTTTCTAATTTAATAAAGTCACGATCACTCCTCGGGCAAAAGAGTGATTACAACTTTCGAATTTGAGCTACATAGTGCTCAGCTTAGTGTAGGATCATGCAGATGTACTGGGGTTTACTGTGAGTCTCTGATTGTGTACATATTATGATGGAAATATATCTATTTTGACAAAAATTGCCAACACCTACAATATCAAATTGGTTAAATCTATCATGAATTATGTATTGATAGTGTATTTTTTTGTGTTGTGAGAATATATATATTTTCTATGAACTTAATCAAAATTAGTGAGGTTTGACTTGTCACAAATCTAAAGTGGACAATTATTTGAAGCGGATGAAGTACATGTTTGTTAGTTTATAGCATAATAATTTAAACTATCTTACTATTACTAATTGGAGACTACTTTTGAGGCCTTCACGTTAATCCTCACGAAACACGCTAGAAAAAAGATAAATCCTAAAAATTCTCACAAAAATCAGAAACATCTAACCATCCATCCATAAACTCTAACAATCATAGCCATCTGATCTATCATATTTTCTAAAAAAATATCCACTTTGCCATTATGAAAATACCCTAAAGTACCCCCTAAATCTATAGATTAATTACTCACCTCTACCATTATAAAAATAATATAAAGTAAACCCCTAATATTCGTCTAAATTACCCCTTATGCCATTATAAAAATAATTCAAAATAACCCCCTAAATTTACGCATAAATTACACCATCCCAAAGTACATTAGCATATGATTTCTAAATTATTATTTCTGCATTAATTGTTAATATAGAAAATATAAACTTAAGGTGTTATCCACGCTGGGTATTAATATCACCATGTTGATCATATATAAGTGATGAAGCAAGAGTATATCCGCTATTATTAAAAATGGCATACATGTCATTATAAAAATATGCAGAATTACATGCAATATATGATTCTAAATTACCTAACTATGCCATTAATTGTTAATATAGAAAATAATAACTTAGTATGTATGCATGATGTGTGTCACCATGTAGATCATATATGCATGTATGAAAAAAAAGCAATGAGAGCATAGATTTTCCATGTTATTTTAGCATGTAGCTCAAACTCTAAACTTGCATGCATCTAACTTACCACCGGTATATAATTATAAATTATCTATTTCTATAATTGTTAGTGTAGAAAATACTAATTTATTTAGGTATATATGCATGATGTATATCACCATGTAGACTATATATACATGTATGAATGAAACAGTGAGAATACTAATTTATATGTTAATAGCTTAAATGTAGGGTTCAATTAAACACATTATGGAGGGCGATGCAAAGTGAATTTTTTTAACAAATAAGAGAGTGGAAGGTAAAATAATTTGGATCATTAACTATGGGTTCTAATTTCTTCATGACTTTTAATACTCATGTCTCCCATATTATCATCTAACTTACCACGGGTATATAATTACAAATTACCTATTTTGGTGATTGTTAATATAGAAAATACTAACTTACCAAGGTATATATGCATGATGTATATCGCTATGTAGACTATATATACATGTACGGATGAAACAATGAGAATAACGATTATATGTCAATGTTATAGCTTAAATTTAGGGTTCAATTAAACATATTATAAAGGGCGATGCAAAGTGAAAAAATTATTTAACAAATGATAGAGTGGAAGATAAATATTTTTGATCATTAACTATGGGTTCTAATTACTTCATGATTTTTAACACTCATGTAACCCGTATTATCATCTAACTTACCACCGGTATACAATTATATATTAGCTATTTCTGTTATTGTTAATATAGAAAATACTAACTTATTAAGATATATATGCATGATGTATATCAACATATGTAGACTATATGTAAATGTATGGATGAAACAATGAGAATACTGATTTATATGTTAATTACATAATTTAAATTTAGAGTACAATTAAACACATTATAGAGGGTGATCAAAATGAAAAAAATATTTAACAAATAAGAGAGTGGAAGGTAAATGATTTTGATCATTAGCCATGTGTTCTAATTTCTTCATGATTTTAAATACACATGTCTCCCATATTTTTTGCCCATGCGGGTGCACGGGTTGATAGAGTAGTGATTCTAAATGAAGTTGAATTATCGTATGACTTAGAACAAGAAAAACATATGGTTTAGGAAAAAGGAAAAAGTCCATTTTCGACCATCCAACTCTTGCCTCAGTTTGGTTTTGGCTATCGAACTTCAAAACCGGGTATCTTTGGCCATCCAACTATCAAAACCGTTCAAATTTGGCCATCGGGCTGTTTTGATGAGTGGTTTTAAATTTTTTTATTTACAATTTAGTCCTTAGATCTTAAAATAATTATTACTTTTTGCCCGTACCTCCGATTTAGGTGATTCTTGCGGTCACGCGTTCATAACGGTGAGCTTTATCTTTTAAAATGGTCTTTATACTATTTTATCACTATTTGTTATATTATTCTTATGTTGTTGTGTAAAAACAACAATATAAGAAAAGTAAAACAAACAGTTACAAAATAATATGAACAACATTTTAAAAGATAAAGCTCATCGTTACGAACGCATGACCACTAGAATCACTTAAATCGGAGATACAAGAAAAAAATAGTAATCATTTTAAGATCCAAGGACTAAAAATAGTAATCATTTTAAGATCCAAGTACTAAATAGTCCTTGGATCTTAAAATGATTACTATTTTTTCTCGTATCTCCGATTTAAGTGATTCTTGTGGTCATGCGTTCGTAATGATGAGCTTTATCTTTTAAAATCATGGACATATTATTTTGTAACTGTTTGTTTTACTTTTCTTATATTGTTGTTTTTACACAACAACATAAGAATAATATAACAAATAGTGATAAAATAGTATAAAGACCATTTTAAAAGATAAAGCTCACCGTTATGAACGCGTGACCGCAAGAATCACCTAAATCGGAGGTAGCAAAAAGTAATAATCATTTTAAGATCTAAGGACTAAATTGTAAATAAAAAAATTTAAAACCACTCATCAAAATAGCCCAATGGCCAAATTTGAACGGTTTTGATAGTTGGATGGCTAAAGATACCCGGTTTTGAGGTTCGATAGCCAAAACCAAACTGAGGCAAGAGTTGGATGGTCGAAAATGGATTTTTTCCTAGGAAAAAAATATTGTTCTATGGGGGTAGAAATGTCACATTGTGTTACTTTTAACTACCAAACATGTTAAAACCATTAAAATTGGAGATAATTGACTTTGCTAAGATTTGTTGACCGCAAAACCATAATGTTCCCCCCCCCCCCAAAAAAAACATGTCTTAATGCTTGTCACGTGTCCAAATACGACACAACTAAGGATGCGAGCGACTTGTCCAAGGGTTCGCAACTAGGCTATTTGTTCCACAAGCTCCGCAAAAAAATTGGGTATTTGCGGACTTATGGGATAAAAAAATGTGTGTTTACAAACTTGTGGGATAAACTCTTTTGTACCCATAACACATAATTCCCTCGAATTCAGACATCTTTTGAGCATTGCCAACACGGTGTAACCCAACATTCAGAAAACTCATAGAACCAAATATGTGGCATTTGAAAATCCCCAAAGATCATAGAATTGGTTAAGTTCTCCGAAAAAATTAGTATATTTTTTCAAAGATAAGTCTGTTTGTATCTATAAATATGATAATTACTGACACTACCTGAAGTACGTGCTTAACAATGTTTCAAATACAAACTCAAAAAATGATAATTAGTTCTTTTTCCATATCTTTTGAGTATTGGCGGTCCATCACAAAACTCATAAAACCAAACGCGAGTGTGAAAAGATCCTCTAGTTAAGGGCCACGTAATTTGTAGTTTCGCTACCAACACCAACCCGCACCGTGCTGGCAAGTGCCACCGCAACATGGCAAAAGAGCAAAACCAATATATAAAATGAAAAAAATTACCGAAAACCCATGAGTTTAATTTGAAACGATCCTCTAAGATCACGCAGTTAGTTAGTTCGCTGCCAACCGCACCTCGCCGCCTCCACCGCCTCCCTACAAAAGCCTTCACCGCAGTAGCAGCAGATCGATCGATCGCCACGCACGGCGCGCTCCCTCCTCCCCACCCCCCCACCGCCTGCGCGGCTCCGCCTCCGCGCGGCCGCCTCGCCTCCTCTAAGCCCTAACCATCTCCCGCTCGCCCGCCCGCGCGCGCCGCCGGATGAAGGGCGCGTGGCGGCAGAGCGGCGCCGTGGCGGCGGTGGCCGACCACCTCGGCCACCTCGGAGGAGCAGGGTTCGTCGGGCGCGCGCGGCCCGCCAGGCTCTGCCTCTACGGCCTCGCGCTCACCTTCGCCGGGTTCGCGGTCTTCCTCGCCTTCGCGCCTTCGCTCCCCGCGCCCCCAGCCTCGTCGCCGGCTGCGGCGTGGTTCGACGGCCTGATCGCCTCTGCGTCGCCGTACCGCGCGCAGGTCTCGGGCTTCCTCTGCACCCTGTTCCCCGCCAATTCCTCCTCCTCGGTTCCTCCTAGTGGCGTCGCAGCGAGGCGTGGCGGACCGAGCGGTGGCCGGTTCGCGGCGAGCGGCCCGCAAGCGGGGGCCAGTATCTCCAGTGCGGTTCGGCCGGGTGAGCAGTTTGGAAGCGGAGGCGGAGTTCCGTCCAGCAGCGAGGGAGGAGTTCCCACCGGGGATCACGCGCCAGCGCCTGGCGATGCTACCGCGGCGGTGCCGAGCGGCGCGCCGCCCGATGATCATGTGCAAGGCGGTGCCGAAGCCAAACATTCCACCGGGACTACCACAACCGAGGCGAAGGGTGGGCCTGGACATGCACTTCGAAGCCGTGGATCAGCCGAGGATAGCGCAACGGCGAAGGGAGGCGTGCCTGTTCGGATCAACGGATCCGACGCGAACGCGAGTTCCGTAGAAGCCGGAGATGGAAGCGGGATGAAAGCCAGCGCAAGGAATGCTGCCGGTTCAACCCACAAGTTAGGAAGTGGAACTGCAGCTTTAGGCAATGGTACTGCTGTTCCATTCATTAATCAGACTACGAGTGCAGTTGCAGCGGCCATGGATGGTAATGGAACTGCGTCTCACAGAAGTGGAGCTGTTGGCAACAACCAGACTCTGCTGATTCAGTCTCCTGCAGATAACAACACTAGAAGTTCAGCTGCTTCAGATGGAAGCAGCAGTTCAGCAAATAAGCAGATTGAGTCAACTGCTAGTCCTCAGGGAAGTACTAGTCCGGCGAAAGATCAGTCTGCACAAGGGGTCATCCCAATAGTCAATAACAGTACTGTGCTGGTGAAAGCGGCTGCTAATGCCGGCCGACGCAAGAAGGTTGATTGGATTGAGAACATGGCCAGCTGCGACATGTTCTATGGGAATTGGGTTCGAGATGATTCGTACCCTCTGTACCCTGAGGGATCATGTCCTCACATCGATGAGTCCTTCAACTGCCATCTCAACGGCCGGCCTGACAAAGCTTACCAGAGGCTCCGGTGGCAACCCAGCGCATGCAGAATTCCAAGGTGAGAAAAAGTTAACTTAATCATCTTTGCACTTTTGGTAAATTGACTAGTCAGTTATTGCTTTATTGGCGTGTGACAAATACAGTTATCTGTTGCTCATATTAGATTGAACCCCACTGATATGTTGGAGAGGCTGAGGGGGAAGAGATTGGTGTTTGTCGGTGATTCGCTCAACAGGAATATGTGGGAATCCTTGATCTGTATCTTGAGGAATTCTATCAAAGACAAGAGCAAGGTTTTTGAGGTATCCGGCAGAAGCCAATTCAAGGCTGAGGGCTCCTACTCTTTCTTGTTCCAGGTAGATATGCCGTATTCCATTCTTTGTTATCTCTACTGTTTTTTGTTCCAGGTAGATTTGTCGCATTCCATTTTTTGTTATCTCTAGCTCTGTTCTAGTCTCAGAAATTAGAACAAATTCTTATGCGCAATCGACCTGTTGTTTATAGGACTACAATTGCACGGTGGAGTTCTTCAGATCCCCTTTCCTTGTTCAGGAATGGGAGATGCCAATCAGAAATGGAAAGGGTACCAGGGAAACTCTCAGGCTTGACATAATCGATCGAGCGTTTCCGAGATACAAGAATGCAGATATCATTATCTTCAATACTGGTCACTGGTGGACGCATGACAAAACTTCTTTAGGGTGAGCGCAACAAATCGTTGCCTGATTCACTGAACATCTGCAGTTAATGCATCCTGCATTCCATTTGCAGATTACTTTTCTGAGTATTGTTAAAATGTGCCACAGGAAAGATTACTATCAAGAGGGCAACCACGTTTATACTGAGCTTGATGTCCATGATGCCTATCGGAAAGCTCTCAACACCTGGGCCAAGTGGGTCGATTCCAATGTAAATCCCAAGGAAACCACTGTGTTTTTCAGAGGCTACTCAGCATCCCATTTCAGGTAGGCGAGGCTATTCCTGAATCCTTGCAAGTTCAGCATTACGTATGAGTAACTGATGTTTACTAACTATTTCTGTTGTGCAGCGGGGGTCAATGGAATTCAGGCGGCAGTTGTGACAAGGAAACTGATCCAATAACAAATGAGCAGTACCTGACACCTTACCCAACAAAGATGAGCATTTTGGAGGAGGTGCTCCATGGGATGAAAACACCAGTTGTGTACCTGAACATAACAAGGATGACTGACTACAGGAAGGAGGCACACCCTTCAGTCTATCGCAAGCAGAAGTTTACTGAGGAAGAGAGGAAATCGCCTGAGCTATACCAGGACTGCAGCCACTGGTGCCTTCCTGGAGTACCCGACTCCTGGAACGAGCTTCTCTACGCACAGATTTTGGTGAAACAGCGCCATAGGATGCAGCACTAAAGGCAAAGGTAGGCTGATCTTGTACATGAACTGTTGTAGTCAGATGACAAGTTGCATAGGATCTACATGAATGGATCAAAGGAAAACTGGTATAACTGAGATCAAGGATTTTGGAATCCTTGCATAGAGTAAAGCAGGCAGTTAGTCAGATCTCTACCTCTGGATAACCAAACGAAATATGTACAGGCTCAATAGGATTATATGGTGTAAACTTCATGTCTTGTTAGCGAAAATAACAAGGAAAAAATAGAATAGATAGTGCATTATAAATGACATAGGAGGATCTTTTCTTCTTTCGTGAGACTTTTGTCTGTCTGTATAGTAATATGGTATTCTGAGTTCATTTTTGGTATACATAATGAATAATATGGAAAGTGGTTGCAGTAGAAGTTTATACAAGAAAACTGACAAGCCTTTTGGCCCCTCCCTTTGGAGCTTTGCATCGGGTTCACCGGTTCAGCGTGTATTCGATTGATTCACCCTGACAAGAAAGAAATATAAAGATTGTGCAGCCGTGCAGGTACTTGGCAAAATTATTTCAAGCAGAACTGAACACCGGACCAAAAGGCATTATCAAATTGTGAAGCAGATAATTTAAGTTAGGTAATGGAGATGAATATATGTATCAATCATTTTCGCTGCTTACTGAAATTCTACTATGCTAGCTCTTAACTATCCCAGTATAATTGAACACTGTCTAAATATCACATTATTAGGTTCAAAATGTTAAATATGGAAAATCGTGGGCTTAGCAAATGAATAAAAAAGGAATGTACCTCCCAGTTGGATGTAGTGCTGCAATGCTGAAGTTTCTGTCGAGACGGGCAGTTACATTGTGTCTATGGTCATCCAAGAATCGGATCGGAGGCGCTAAGCACATGGACAAGATAATCGTCAGGAACTCGTCCGGACTAATTAAGCTTGGCCGGACCGATTTGTTGCAACTCCCGTGCACAGCAGAAGCTCACTCCGATCCGGGCCGCACTCTACCAGACTACCGCTCTATGCCGAGCAGAGGAGATCAATCTTAACCCTCGAGTACATACAGTACGCCAGTACCTGTTTTTGGCTGTGGCCGACGGATCATGGCAGCTGCTACAGCACAAATCAGAGCTCACTGTCGTCCTCCATCGGTAGCAGGGTTTTACATTTGTTGCCAACGTTCATCAGAAAGCAATCGCTGCCCACTTGGCCCGGCTGGTACGTTGTTTATTACACTGAACTCGATTGCATTGCATGGACCATCATCGATTCATCGTCTCCCTGGTCCTCCCTTTCCCTTGTCGTGTGGCATCACCTTGTCCCCCCTCTCCCCTCTAAGCACACCACCTCTGTCATGGCGGCTTCTGATCTGGCACAGCGTGTTGACATCTTAGCTTTGCTGCCGCTGGGGTCTCTCAGTCAGCAGCCGCTGCTGCTGCATGGGCTTGGATCATTATATATGCGCGGCACATGAGGACAGGAGACGAGTCCAGAATCTAGAGAGTGTACGTTCTGCTCCATTGCCCATGGGCGTCGGTCACGGAACCATCTTATTCTTATGGTCCATTGCGGTTGCGGAGGCCATGCCCGATGCCGGCATGGTTAGCTAGCCATTAACACTGCCTGTGGCTGGGCTGCCTCTGGATTTTCTTGTCATAGGAATAGGACACGCATCATGTGGAGCGCATGTAGGGCACCCCATGAATCATGACATAATTATATGAACCCGTACCCACCACACCACACACACATACAGACGCGCCCCACAATTCCCATGCCGGCTGATTGTCCCAAGACCCACACAATGGATGGGTCTCTGCGGCCTATAGATGTTAGAATTTTCTGAAACCCCATGAGGCCATCGGCAAAATCAGCATGAGCCTTTTGCAAAATCTTGATCGCACTGCCCAGGCCGACCAAATCGAACGTTGTTGCCGAAGGCAGTGACACACCAACAAGTTCTTAGTCGCTCCCCAACAAAATCAGTTTTTTTTTTTTGAGAAACCCCAACAAAATCAGGTGAAACCAGAAAATAACAACAGTATGAGAGACAGGTCTTGGGCCGAATAGGCTTTGACAGAATCAGGTCGACCCACGCAAGTCGGCCGGGGATCAGGCTGGGCCCGCAGTTGTTTTCGCTTCTTCCGTGAACAACTGGCGGTTTTGCTCACGTCTGAACACACGAGCGAATGGGTCCCACGGGTCAGTTGACAGCCGTATACCGCGCTGGTACGTGTAGCAGACCTGGCCTGAGATTTTTGGAGGAGTCGTAAGCTCATGAGCTGTTAACCCGCTAGAGACAACTCGTAGTTACTCATAGGTTACCAATTATGTCACCCACGTCATACTGGTCAAAAGCCGGATACCCGCCAATCTTTTCATCATGTCGAAATGCATTATATTTGTTCAATAGTTGTCTTCTCCCATGTCAATTCTTACCACAAATATTGTTTATACGGTCAACATATCATACTAGTCGAACAACCATCTTCGTATTTCTACCTAGTGCTTACAAACTCAAGAATGGACATGGTGCAACTGCTTTTGTAAGAAGTTAGTTTTGATTATTTGGTTTTACCCAACTTACACCTCTAATATTTGATTTAGCTCCACGTGACCGTACATGCCGGCAAAGCAAAGGTAACACAAATGCACAACACCTCCATGGTGCAATCCTATTTCTTAAGACTTCTTCAATTGCTATCAAGCCATTAAAATATGTTGCTCCACAACTAAAACATGTTATGAGTTTTTTTACTATTTCGTGGCAAAATGCCATATATTCAGCACCTTTTCTCTCTATAGCCTACGACGTTGCCGTTTCGAGCACGAAACCTCTTGATACTCAAGCGCGACCTTATGTACCACTGTTTTAAAGAAATCTCATGCAATATTCGAGTCGTTGAACCTGGAATATAGATGAAACATAAAAACTATTGTTGTTTCACGCAAAATACACCATATTTTACCCCTGTCTTATTCGTGCCGTGGTGAACACGAAACATCGCAAAATTCACATTATATATGCAGCATCGCTTTGGATGTAGCTTGAGACCTCTACTCTAGAATTTGGATCATCCATAGTAGGTTTACATACTCTAGAAACACCTACAATTGCTTGTACACCTAGCAATACTCTACCCCTGGGACAAATCTCACCTGCCTTGGCACCCCCCATACCCATCCCCTCCTAGACAACAGTTGGAGTGCACATGGTGTATTGCATGCAAAAACAAAGGATCCCACCACTGAATCCCTCACGCCATCCGCCCCCATTTGGCTCCTCTCCTCTCCTCTCTGGTCTCTGGAGTATCTGGCTGCACTGCATCGGCCACCGTCGTCTCTCCTCTTCCTCTCTCTCTCTCTCTCTCTCACACGCGAAAACCGACCCAGAAAGCCAGCCGAGTGCCGGAGTGGAAACTGCACCAGTCCATTGCATTTACTTGGCACCCATAAATAAATGCCTCCATGAGCGAGAAGAGGCCAAACCAAACCAAGGAACCAACGCAAAGCCCCCCTCCTTTAATTTGCACCCTCCCCAAATCTTCCATCGCCTTCTCCCCTCTCCTCTCTCCCCGTCCCTCCCCCTCGTCCTCCGTCCGCCCGCCCATGAGGATCAGGAGGCGGCCTCCGGGCCAGCCTCTCGCCTACCTGCTGCCCTCAGATCCGCGCGCGCCACAGCCACCGCCGGCCGCGTCGGCAGATCACCAGCAGCGCCCCGCGGGGGAGGACAAGAGAGACTTGCACCCCAACGCGGCCGCGGATCTCGGGGGCCACCGCCGCTCCTCGACTGCGACGCGCCCGGCATTGCTGTCATTGCTGCCGCCGCAGGTACGCGTGCTGCTCCCTCCACCACCATGTTCTCGATTCTAATCCGCGTATTAATTCCTAGACGAAGGAAGGAATTCGTTAGGACAGCGCTCTCTGCTGGGTAAAGTTGCCTTCAGTTGCACTTGCACCCCCGGGGGCCGGGGGTGCACGCCCAGATCTAGCTAACCCCATGTTCTTGGATTACTTCTCTCGCAGGACGCTCCGTTGGAACGCGGCAGGGGCCTGCAGGGTGCACAACAACGAGAGGGGCCTGCAGATGCCCGCCACAGGAGGTATGTGATGAACTGCTCTCTGAAACCGGAGCAGGAGCCAAAAAAAAGAAGAAGCGCTGCCTGCTGCTGATTCTCGTGTGTGTGCCGTTGTCCATTTTGTGGGTGTGATTGAGTGAGCGATGGCCGATGGCTGTGGGAATTATACAATGAGGAAAAGGGAAAGCATCCAAGGCCCCTTTTTATTTGCAGGTCTTGGCTTGGGTTCACTGTTCCATACTAGTGGGCAATGCCAGCTTGACACATGAGACACGTCAGTCCAGTCGATGGGGATGATACCCTCTCCTCGCCAGACAAACCCCTCATGCACCCATCTAGTGTAGAGGCACTGCTGCCACCCCTATATGCATGCAGATACCACATCGATCCCTCCCTCTTTTGCCATTTTCGATCAGGGCCTTCGTTCCTTGCTTGATCGCCCTGTAACTAGATCGATCATGCCAGTTTGTTTTATTGAATTTTTTTTTGTTGCTGTTTGCTTTTTGTCTAGCGTCGTCCATGTTCTTTCGATCTCGGTGCTCTAGGAAACATGGACCATGTGCGCTCATGCGTGCGCAGCATCATCAGTAATTCGGTTCGCTTCTTTGCATCCGGGCGGGCCTGCTTGGGACTGCATCGATGCACTCAGATGAAGCGAAAGAAGAGGGGCCTGTGCTGACCTGCACCGTAGCATTTACTCAAAGGCCAAGAATAGGTCCTGTGATTTCCACTGCCTCTCCACCATGATGGGGTGCAGTGCTGTTGATCAACAAGCTAGACTGGGCTGTCATATTTTCCTAATTAGACACCGGTCATTAGCTTGATTAGTCTCAGACTCTCAGTAGGATTATCTACAATGTGTGTTGCAATGTTTGTGATCTATTCATCTATCTATCCTTGAGCTGTGCTTACTTTATGACGTAGACGTACTACCTGTTTGGTCAACTTGATTGCGTTTTTTTGGTCCCGTCTAAGCATGTACTGCATTGTGCACTTGCAGCCTAGAGAATGGCCATCGCCACGTGCCGGAGCCGATGATCATGGCCGGAGACCGTGTCAGCAACGGCGGCATCGCGACGATGGTGGCAGCGTCGACGACAATAGTGGTCGCGAACGCGACGACGCAGCAAGGTGACGGCCGCGGCGGCGGCGGCGGCAGCGGCAAGAAGCCGCGTGGCCCCGGCGTGCTGATGGAGGGGTCACGGTGCAGCCGGAAGAACGGGCGCGGGTGGCGCTGCAGCCAGCCGACGCTGGTGGGCTACGCCCTCTGCCAGTACCACCTCGGCAAGGGCCGGTCGCGGAGCGGCGGCGCGGCCGCTGGGCGCAGCGGCGCCGGCCAGCTCGGCCGCACAGAGAACGGGAAGAGGGCGTCCACCGCGGCGCCGCCCAAGGCCGACGTGCCTCTGCTTCTGCCGCCGCCGCCGCCCAAGGCCGACGTGCCTCTGCTTCCGCCTCCCAAGGCCGACGTGCCTCTGCCTCCGCCGCCGCCGCCGCCGAGCGTGCAGCAGTGGTAGGCGGCTCGCATGACTGCTGGGTGAGATCGATGGGACCGTAAGATTCTTGGACACCGTGGTGGGGTTGCATATAATCCGGTGGGCGGTGATGACTGAATTCTTTGTTGCGTTTCCAAACTTGCAAATGCTTTGGCGCCGTGCCCTGTGAGGAAATTTTTTGCGGCGGATTATAGTCGTCGTTAATCGCTATACCGAGCTCAATTTCTTCCCGGCATTGATGCAACTGCACTTGCACCGCCAATAGTAGTAGGCCAGTAGCATAAGGTGCACTCCTGTGTCTCTCCATTGCTACTGCCTACTGTGGCTGTTGCACCTCTCGCTTGCAGTTCGTGGTCAGTCCACTGCTACTGTGGCCGTTGCCCCTTTGGCTTTGCAGTTCCTGGCCAGTCCATTTGCTACTGTGGCTGTTGCACCTTTGGCTTTGCTGTTCGTGGACTCGTGGTGCTGGTGGATTTATTTGGGCTTGGCCCTTTTATATTCCAATTAAATCTAAAATATTTAAGGCCCACGATTAATGCAAAGAGAGTTAAAAGTGGTTACTACCATATCGGTAGTTAAGAGGATCTCAACCAACTTATTAGGTGGACACGTGGTACACCCAATGTGAAGTTGGCAAAGGGTAACCGGGATGCCACACGCGCGCGCTCGCTCGCCTCGCCGAGGCCGTGACGTGACGAGACGGACGTGTTGCGGTGCTGTGATTGGTTTTGTCAACGGGATTAATGACAGGATCAATTACCTACCTTAAACGCTCACAGGGGACGTTCCTTATTTGCTCCGCGGGATTCTTGCCTTTCCTGCAGAGGCGTCCAGGTGCGTCCCCCCTCCGCCAGGCAACGCCTATAAAAGGAGGCCCTCCCCTACCCAGGAGAGACACACAAACACAACCTCAGGTATTACTGTTTAGGAGACCTCTCCTTGCATCGCTTGCCTCTCCCATCGCTAGTACTGCGCGCACGGTTCTAGCGAGAGCAGAGCCTCCGGAACCTCGACTGGCGTGAGATCCTGCTTGGGATAGCCAGGCGATAAGGTTTTTGGGGAGCGTCTTCACGCGACTGCTCAAGTTCGTCTGCATCGTCTTCTTCCTGGTGGCCTGTACAACTACATCCACTACTTCCCGGTGCCGTTCGAGGGACTGCACTGCATCAGCTCGTCACTGCATCGAATTCGTACGGCTACACCGAACAAGGTCAACCGATTAGTATGACTAATCCAGTTGATAACGGCGCAGCCAATGCCTCCGGCAGCGGCCCCGTCTCAGGTACATTCTGAACCTTCTGTGGTTCTTTATTTTGTTCTTGTTTAATATGAGATTGAACTTGAACACATGCACATATCATGTTCTCACTGGATCACTAATTGTAATCATGATTTACATGCTTTTATTCGGAATTAAAATATGTCGAATGCTGCCTATATTTCTAACAATCCAAAAACCTTATAATTGTGATAGGCTATCGACCGCTAGTTTTGCAAGTGCGCTTAAACCACACGTGTTCGATGGAACACATTACAAGAGATGGCAGAGTAGAATGTCACTTTGGTTGACCTACATGAATTGCTTTTACGTCACACAGGGTAAGGCTAAGAATCTCTCTGCTGATGAAGAGAGAGCTTTCCAGGTAGCCGATAACCTGTTTCGAGGTGCCGTAATTAGCGTTCTTGCTGATCACCTAGTGGACAGCTATCTGTCACTGGACAGTGGCAAGGCGCTGTGGGATGCGCTTGAGGCCAAGTTCGGTGCTTCTGATGCTGGCAGTGAGCTGTATGTCATGGAGCAGTTTTGCGACTACAAGATGGTCGATGACCGTTCAGTAGTGGAACTGTGGCAGAACCGCCCAAATTAAACCGACTTAAGTGCACTAACCATCATTTTTACCACCAATCCAGTCACCGTGCACTTAAAACGGCGTAATTTGACAGTCTGTCGGGTAACTCCCGATTCAACCACATGTTGAGCATAAGGACCGAAACAGTACACCAGATATCTCACTCGAAGATGAGCATAGATAGTATGAGTACAACAAAGGTTCATATTACAACACAAGTCTTATACAAGCCAAGTTTTCAAGCCCTAATTAAACATAAGGACGATTAAGGTAGCTACTCATCGAACTCCTCAACTTCCCATCCTTCAGCGTTACCTCCATGGTACTTAACACAGCAAGGACAAAACTCAACATTATCATGCCCTGAAAGGATTAAGCAACAAACCCTGAGTATTTACTACTCAGCAAGACTTACCCGCCTTTACTAACTCTTAGCATGCAAGCTTTTGGCTGTAGGTTTGTTTTGCTCCAAAGCTTACTAATAATTGATTCTATTTTCAAGATTTTAGCATCCAATTAGTGGGATAATACTAACTTCTATGTTTGCCATCCAAACTACTATCTAGTTTTAAAGCAATTCATTAACAATAATTTCCATACCTTCCTTCAATCAATCATTTCTTATTCCCGTTCACTTTCATTATGTCGCACTGTGACAGAAAGACCAAGGTCCTCTTATCTGAGAGGTACAGCGAATCGATCCGAATTTAACCTTGCAAGGTAGACCTAATCACACGACACGTACGTGCCCCGTCGGGCCGTACGTGGCAACCGTTCCCTATATGTACCCTGCATAGGTGAACTGCCCTGGAATCCGGGACCGCTAATCCCCACCGATACCAACGACGGGTCAGCCATGAGTTACTGACTAGCACCACTGAACTGTCAGTATCAGTCCACTCTACCAGTTTGCATATAGGTACGTAGGTTTACCGGGTTCAACTACCTCTTACTACCGGCATGTGATTAGTACAGTTCACCCCCAATCAATGTGCCACATGAACGACTTCCCCTTTAACAATAAACCACCAAACCATTCTTTTCCTTAAAAGCGAAACCTTATGTCTCGCGAGTGACAGTAATCACTCGACTTCTATCGGGCTTATTTAGCATAGCAACTAACGAACTTAAACTAGTATTTGACCAGGTGCCTATGGAATTATGCATCTAGGGTTCCATACAACTCCTAGAACTTAAATGCACATAGATACTTGAGTAAAACATTGCATAATTTTGAAAATAGGAGTTATGCACCGGGGCTTGCCTTGCTCAGAGTTTAGCTCCTCTGGACCTGGGGCTGGGTCTGGTGGTTGCTCGCCAGATCCTTGCTGCTCCTGGAACTCAGCTACTAACTCGTATGCGACTTCGGCGGTTTCTAAACGAATAAAAAGATGCAGTGCATGAGATGATGCGTGAGTTATGTATTTTGTCAATTTACTTCCTTCATTAACTCCCATGAGGCAAAAGAACATGGTGTGTGTACTTAAGAGTTTAGCATCATATGCTCACATGTGATATGAATATACTTTTATTAGTGATGTTGGTTATTTTTATCTTCAATATATTCAGAGCCTCTGCTAGGTATGTATTATGATATGTAGCACAATAAAAGCAACATATTTCATTTATACATTTATGTGATAACTTGTTCTACTTGACTATACAAGGTGTATTATTTAATTATTTAAAATCAAAGTGACATAATATGTATACTAGCATTTATATGGAAAGGAAATAAACTATATGTCTAATAAAATTAATCTAGTATTTTTAAAAGCTTATCATGTTTCCTTATGTTCTAACAAAGTTAACAAGCAGTACTTAACATGAATTAAAATGTACATGTAAAACTTAGTTTATATATGATTATATATTTTTCTTGGATAGAACTTTGCATGATGGATCCAACAAAATTTAGTTGGTATTTTTTTCATTTTTCTGTGATTTTATATGAATTTTACCAATTATATTCACTTATTTATATTGGAAAAGCATTCAAAAAGGTTTCTGGGCCGTCACTGGCTCGGCCCAGTCGAGCACAGGGCCCGGCCTGGCCTGCGCAGAGCGCGCGGCCCGCCTCCTCGCTTGCGCGAGGCCCGGCCCATCGGCCTGCTCGGTCCAACGACCGAGCGGCTTAAAGAGCCGGCGCGGCCGTCGGCTCGCGCGGCCCGGCCTCCTTCCCTCCCCTCTCTCACCTTCTTCCTCCGGCGGCGACGGCGGCGACGGTGGTGGCGGCGGCGCAAGGACGGGGAGATGGCGGGGAGCTACTCCAGGTAAGCCTCTCCTCCTCCCTTGTCTCTCTCTCTCACTCTCCTCCCTCCCGGTCTCTCTTCTCTCTCCCCTACTAGGGTTAGGGCGGCGGCTCGGATTGGGGTGGCGGCCGGCGGTGAGCAGGAGCTGGAGGTGGGTGAGGTGGTGTGGGTGAAATGCGGGTACGTGGGGCCCCTTTTATAGGTTAGGGACGAAGGCGGCCGGCGGGGAAAAATCGAGCGCGAGGTGGCGAGGGAGCAGTGCCGGCGGCGAGGGGGTTCGCGCGCGTGGCCCCCGGGGAGCAGTGAGGACGATGGTCATGCGGGCGGCCACGTAGTGGTGGTGGTGGGGCCGGGGCGCGACGGCCCGGGTTGGCCGTGGACGCCGAGGTCGGCGCCCCGTCACGGCATGGCGAAGCCGTGCCGTGACGGCCTTCCCTTCTTTTTTTTTTTAATTTTTCGAACTCAAATTGAAATTGAATTCGAATTTGGAAATTTGAATTTCATTTTTGATTTGGAATTCCACAGTCTTTCCCCCTAAAAAGAATCTCGTCCCGAGATTCCAAGGATGAAGCGGACTAGAGTAAGGTAGAGATGAGGTTGTACCTGGGTAAGTGAGAGGGAAGTCAGGATAATTGGTCCGGAGAAAAGCTTCACTTTCCCAAGTGGCTTCCCTTTCAGAATGATGACTCCATTGAACCTTATAGAAGAAACTGGTGCTGTATCGGGTAACACGTTCCTTACGATCAACAATTTTTGTAGGCCATTCCTTATAAGTGAGATCGGACTCCAAGTGAACATCTTCCATTCCTACCAGTTCGGTGGGAACCCGAAGGCATCTCTTTAGTTGAGACACATGAAAAACATCATGGACGGCTGACAAATGTGGAGGGAGTTTCAATTTATAAGCAACCGGTCCACATCGCTCTGTGATAGGGAATGGTCCAATATATCGAGGTGCCAATTTTCCTTTGATGCCAAAGCGTCGAACACCTTTCATAGGTGATACTCGAAGATAAACATGATCACCAACTTGAAACTCGAGGGGTCGACGCCTTTTATCGGCATAATCCTTTTGACGAGACTGTGCAATTTTCAGATTCTTGTGTATAAATTGAACTTGTTCTTCAGCTTCTTGAACAATATCTGGCCCAAAATAATTTCTCTCACCAGCTTCAGACCAATTTAGAGGTGTTCTACACCTGCGTCCATACAAAGCTTCAAAAGGAGATCTTGACACCTGCGTCCATACAAAGCTTCAAAAGGAGCCATCTGGAGACTCTCTTGATAACTATTATTATATGAGAATTCCGCCAATGGAAGACACTCATCCCACTTGGTGCTATAAGTGAGTACACATGCCCTCAGCATATCTTCAACAATTTGATTTACCCGCTCAGTTTGTCCATCAGTCTGAGGATGATAAGCCGAACTTCGAATAAGCTTGGTACCAAGTGAGGCATGCAATTGCTCCCAAAAACGAGCTATAAACTGAGATCCACGATCAGATATGATTGTCTTGGGAACTCCATGAAGACTTACAATACGGGCAATATATAGTTCAGCATAATTGACTGATCTATACTTGGTTTTTACGGGAAGAAAATGTGCTGACTTGGTGAGGCGATCTATGATAACCCAAATAGAATCATAGCCCTTTGATGTCTTGGGCAACCCCACAATAAAATCCATACTAATATCTTCCCACTTCCAGGATGGAATGCTCAATGGATGAAGTGGACCAGCAGGTCTAAGGTGGCTAGCTTTTACTCGTTGACAAATGTCACACTCGGACACATATTTAGCAATTTCCCGTTTCATTCTAGTCCACCAGAACCGCTGCTTGAGATCTTGATACATTTTACTGCTTCCAGGGTGAATAGAATAACGGGAGAGATGAGCTTCGTCAAGTATTTGCTTTCGGAGTTCAGGGTCTTTAGGTATGACCAAACGGGTCTTAAACCACAGAACACCGGTATCATCAAGATGAAAACAACGCACCCGCTCATCATTTTTAGCAAGCCTCTGCCGAATTTTCTCCATACCCACATCATTCTTCTGAGCAAGAATAATTTGATCTCGAAGAGTGGGTATAAGGATAATATTATCGAGGGTGCCTTGCAAGATGATCCCCAAATTCAATTTTTCCATTTCGGAACAAAGAGTTTCACTGAGAGTAGTAGCAGATAAACAATTGCAATGAGCCCTGCGGCTTAAAGCATCTGCTACCACATTGGCCTTGCCAGGATGATAGTGAATTTCCAGATCATAGTCCTTAATCAATTCCAACCAACGCCTTTGGCGCATATTCAATTCTTGCTGGGTAAATATATATTTGAGACTCTTATGATCTGTGTATATATGAACCGAATTACCCAAAAGGTAATGGCGCCAGATTTTCAAGGCATGCACCACGGCTGCTAACTCCAGATCATGGGTAGCATAATTCTCCTCGTGGCGCTTGAGTGACCGAGAAGCATAAGCAATTACACGTCGGTCCTGCATCAAGACACAGCCGAGCCCAGTACCCGACGCATCGCAATATACGTCGAAGGGTCGGGTAATGTCCGGCTGGGCCAATACAGGGGCCGTCGTCAAGAGCTTCCTGAGAGTGTGAAAAGCTTGCTCACATTTATCATTCCATTCAAACTTGACATCTTTCTTTAGTAATTCTGTCATGGGCTTTACAATTTTTGAGAATTCCGGGACAAATCGCCGATAATAACCAGCCAATCCCAGAAAACTTCGAATATCTGGAACTGATTCAGGAGTCTTCCAATTCAACACATCCTGAATCTTCTTAGGGTCAACAGATATACCCTCGGGTGAGATTACATGTCCCAAGAATGGAACCTTATTAATCCAGAATTCACATTTGCTGAACTTTGCATACAGCTGATGATCTCGAAGTCGTTGAAGAACAATTCGAAGATGTTCGGCATGTTCTTGCTCATTTTTGGAATATATCAAAATGTCGTCGATAAAAACGACAACAAACTTGTCCAATTCCGGCATGAATACCGAATTCATGAGATACATGAAATGAGCTGGAGCATTGGTCAATCCGAAGGACATGACCAAGTACTCATACAGACCATATCGAGTGGAAAAGGCTGTCTTTGGAATATCCTCTGGCCTGATTCTTATTTGGTGATAGCCAGAGCGAAGATCAATTTTGGAGAAAACCTTGGCACCAGCTAGTTGGTCAAACAGGGTATCAATACGGGGAAGTGGATATTTGTTTTTGATAGTGACTGCATTCAAAGGTCTGTAGTCCACACATAAGCGGAGGGTATGATCTTTCTTCTTGACAAATAATGCGGGGCATCCCCAAGATGAAGTGCTTGGACGGATAAAGCCCTTATCTAGCATTTCTTGTAACTGGATTTTCAATTCAGCTAGCTCATTAGGAGCCATACGGTATGGTCTTCTAGAAATGGGTGCTGTGCCTGGTTGCAACTCAATAACAAACTCAACATCTCGCTCGGGTGGCAAGCCAGGCAAGTCATCAGGAAATACATCCGGATACTCGCATACCACCGGAATATCTTTTACAGATTTGCCTTCCGTGTGGTGCACCATGTGATTTGAGATCTCATGAGTAGCAAGATGGATTTCTAAAGATCCATGTGATGGCGAGTTTATGTGAACAGTTCGTGTGGAAGTATCTAAAAGAACTCCGTGTAAACTCATCCAGTTCATACCCAGAATAATATCAATCCCTTGAGATGGAAGTATGATAAGTGAAATGGGAAAGATATGGCCATCTAGGTCAAGAGGTATAGGTTTTGTTATTTGGTTTGTGAAAATTTGTCCTCCCGGGGAAAAGATCTTATAAGGATTCTTTAAATAATCTACTGATAACTGGTGTCTAGTTACACAGTCTTCACTGATAAAAGTATGTGATGCACCAGAATCAAATAACACTTTAACTGACTGACCATTAATGGAAAACATACCCGTCATTACTGGTGCCCCTTCAGGAACCTCCTCAAGCTGGGTGTAGTTCACATTACCAGGCTTGAAATGAGCTACTTTCTTCTTTGGGTGCAACTGGTTAGAATTCTGGCCTTGCTTGGGTGGCATAGGACACTCTCGAGAAAAATGACCAAGTTGACCACAGTTATAGCAGGGAAAGGAATTGGGGCGATTGCCCGTAGTCTGCACTGGTGCCTTCTGCACATTCTGTGGAGTAGGAGGTCTAAATGAACCTTGCTGCTGGTACTGGGGTCGGGGTGGCCTATTGACATTCTGTTGCATGGGTGGCCTAAACATTGGCCGGTACTGAGGTGGCCTGTACACCTGCTGATGCTGATATGGTGCACGCGGGGGTCCCGTCTGAACCAAACGGAACCTCTGCTGAGCATTGCTAGAAGATCCCACAGCAGGTGCCTTCCGCTTCTTATCCGCCTTGTGAGCTAAATGGGCATCCTCTTGAATGATAGCCCCATTAACTAACTCACTAAAGCTGTCAAACTTGAACATGGCTAGACGATCCTGAAGTTTACTGTTAAGACCTTGCCTGAAACAAGCCTGCTTCTTCTTATCAGAATCAACATGATATTCTGCATACTGGGACAGATTATTAAAGGCTTGGGCATACTGCAGCACATTATTAGTGCCCTGCTTCAATGCTAAAAACTCGGACACTTTCCTTTGCATAACACCAGCAGGGATATGATGAGCTCGGAAGGCTTCCTTAAATTCATCCCAAGTAACACGATGATCCACCGGAAGCATGGATTTATGATTATCCCACCAAGTGCGTGCGGGGCCTCGGAGCTGCTGTGCTGCAAACAATGCCTTGTCCCAGTCAGTGTACTGGTGCAAGGTGAATTTGGACTCAATAGTCCGCAGCCAGCTGTCAGCCTCGAGGGGCTCATCTGCCTTAAAGAACACCGGAGGCCGAGTACCCAAGAAATCCTGATATTCGGCAGGGTGGTCTTGGTCCTGTTGGCGCCCATTATGACGTTGCTGACCATTCTGCTGTACTATCAGACGGAGAAGTTCAGTCTGCTCCTCATGACCACGCAGAATAGCCGCAATCGCCTCCAGCGGGCTAGGCGGTGGTGGGGGCAACTCCTCCGCACCATTGTGGTGGCCCGTGTCATCCTGAGATCCCGTCATCCTGGGATGATATTCAAACAGATGTCAATTGAAACACAACTTGAGGCTTATGGTTCTAAGGGTAAAAACCAACACTCGCAAAACATCTATGGGGGTTAGATTTCTATTATATTGAGTATGGAAGTGAATTAAAGTAAA
>CM014270.1:71474001-71498632 GCA_004135705.1 Alloteropsis semialata | reverse complement strand
GAGGGACTTTGCTACCTCTCTGAAGCATAAGAGACAAGTGTTCAGCGTGTCTGAGCTCATTGGGTCTCTCGATGTTGAGGAGAAGGCGAGAGCGAAGGACAACCGCGGCAAAGGAATTGCTGGGTCCTCTAGTGCAAACCTGGTCCAGAGAAATTTCAAGGGCCAGCAGAAAAAGAAGAATCAGAACAAGCCTGAAGTCAAGGCTAATCAGACAACCACTTTTAAGAAGAAGAAGAACCAGCCGAGCAAGGGCAAGGGCAAGTGCTATACTTGCGGTCTTGAAGGGCACTATGCCAAAGACTGTGAGAAAAGCAAATACAGGCCGAAGGCAGCCAACATGGTCATTAGCGATGACAACGGAGGAACCTCGGGGTACGGTAATTATTTACCTATGGTCCTTTCTGTTTGTCAGTCACCTGATTGGTGGGTTGATACTGGAGCTAATATTCATGTGTGTGCTGACATCAGTCTGTTTTCTTCTTATCAGGTCAGCGGAACTACCTCCTTGTTAATGGGGAACGGATCACATGCGCGTGTACTTGGTGTTGGTTCGGTCAATCTGAAGCTTACTTCGGGAAAGACCGTGCAGCTGAGGAACGTGCAGCATGTCCCTACTATCAAGAAGAATCTAGTTAGCGGCTCTCTACTGTGTAGAGATGGTTATAAATTAGTGTTTGAATCCAATAAATGTGTACTCTAAGTATGGAACTTTTGTTGGAAAAGACTATGATAGCGGAGGCTTGTTCCGCCTTTCTTTATCAGATGCTTGTAATAATGTGGTGAATCATGTGGTTAATGATGATGAGTCGAATGTTTGGCACTCTCGGCTGTGTCATGTTAACTTTGGTTGTATGTCGCGCTTGGCTAGTTTAAATTTAATTCCGAAATTTACTACGGTCAAAGGTTCTAAGTGCCTTGTGTGTGTTGAATCAAAACAACCTCGCAAGCCTCACAAGGCCGCGGAGGCGAGGAACTTGGCACCGCTGGAGCTCGTGCATTCTGATCTTAGTGAGATGAATGGCGTGTTGACTAAGGGGGTAAAAAGTATTTCATGACATTAATAGATGACTCTTCTAGATACTGTTACATGTACTTGCTTAAGTCAAAAGATGAAGCACTACACTACTTTAAGATCTATAAAGCTGAAGTGGAGAATCAACTTGAGAGAAAGATCAAACGTATAAGGTCGGATCGTGGTGGAGAATACTTCTCACACTTGTTTACTCAATTCTGTGAGGAACATGGTATGATTCATGAGAGGACGCCTCCCTACTCACCTCAGTCAAATGGGGTTGCCGAAAGAAAGAACCGCACTCTAACTGATTTGGTTAACGCCATGTTAGACACAGCGGGACTCTCTAAGGAATGGTGGGGTGAGGCTATATTGACAGCGCGTCATGTCCTGAATCGTGTTCCTCCAAAGAATAAAGAGAAAACTCCATTCGAGGAATGGGAGAAGAAAAGGCTCACACTTTCTTATTTACGGACTTGGGGTTGTTTGGCAAAAGTTAATGTGCCAATAACCAAGAAACGTAAACTTGGACCTAAAACTGTGGATTGTGTCTTTCTTGGTTATGCTCTGCACAGTGTTGGATATAGATTCTTAATAGTGAAATCTGGAGTGCCAGACGTGAATATCGGTACAATAATGGAATCCAGAGATGCTACTTTCTTTGAGGACATCTTTCCTATGAAGAGGGAAGAAAGCACATCTAGCAGAGAATTGCCTAATGACGCTACACTTGCCGTTATGATGGAACATACAGAACAAACACTTGTGGAAAATCCTGAGGAGGATGACAATGAAGCTCCTAGGAGGAGCAAGAGTCAGAAGACTACAAAGTCTTTTGGTGATGATTTCATTGTGTACCTTGTGGATGACACTCCCAAAACCATTGAAGAGGCATATTCCTCTCCAGACGCTGACTATTGGAAGGAAGCGGTACGGTGTGAGATGGATTCAATTATGTCTAATGGAACTTGGGAAGTAGTTGAACGTCCTTATGGGTGCAAACCTGTGGGATGCAAGTGGGTGTTCAAGAAGAAGCTAAGGCCTGATGGTACTATTGAAAAGTACAAGGCAAGGCTTGTTGCTAAAGGCTATACTCAGAAAGAAGGAGAAGACTTCTTTGACACTTACTCACCAGTTGCCCGGTTGACCACAATTCGAGTGCTACTGTCCCTAGCAGCCTCTCATGGTCTTCTCGTTCATCAGATGGACGTAAAGATAGTTTTCCTAAATGGAGAGTTAGAGGAGGAGATCTATATGGATCAGCCTGATGGGTTCATAGCAGAAGGTCAAAAGGGAATGGTGTGCAAGTTGATAAAGTCTCTGTATGGCCTCAAGCAAGCACCTAAGCAGTGGCATGAGAAGTTTGATAAAACCCTCACGACTGCTGGCTTCGTTGTGAATGAAGCTGACAAATGTGTGTACTATCGCTATGGTGGGGGCAAAGGAGTGATCCTGTGCTTGTATGTTGATGACATCTTGATTTTTGGGACAAGTCTTGACGTGATTAAGGAGGTCAAAGATTTCTTGTCTCAGAATTTTGAGATGAAAGATTTGGGTGAAGCTGATGTTATTCTTAATATTAAGCTGGTAAAAGAAGGTGATGGTGGGGTGACACTTACACAGTCCCACTATGTGGAAAAGGTATTGAGTCGCTTCGGATACAGTGACTGCAAGTCTGCTCCAACACCCTATGATGCCAGTAAAATACTAAAGAAAAATAAAGGGGACATGAAAGATCAGCTGAGATACTCCCAGATCATAGGCTCACTTATGTACCTAGCTAGCGCTACAAGACCTGACATCTCGTTTGCCGTAAGCAAACTTAGCCGGTTCGTGTCTAATCCGGGAGATGATCAATGGAATGCTCTGGACAGAGTAATGCGCTACCTAGTGGGTAAAATGAGCTACGGGATTCACTATACTGGGTACCCGAAGGTACTGGAGGGTTTTAGTGACTCAAACTGGATATCTGATGCCGATGAGATAAAGGCCACAAGTGGATATGTGTTCACTCTTGGAGGTGGTGCTGTCTCCTGGAAGTCTTGCAAGCAGACCATCTTAACGAGGTCTACCATGGAAGCAGAACTCACGGCATTAGACACCGCCACAATGGAGGCCGAGTGGCTACGTGATCTCCTTATGGATTTGCCAGTGGTTGAAAAACCGATACCGGCGATTCTAATGAACTGTGATAACCAGACGGTGATTGTCAAGGTAAACAGTTCTAAGGATAACATGAAGTCATCAAGGCATGTGAAGAGGCGGTTGAAGTCTGTCAGAAAAATGAGAACCTCCGGAGTAATTGCCTTGGACTATGTCCAGACGGCTAAGAACCTGGCAGATCAATTTACAAAGGGTCTTTCTCGAAATGTGATAGATTTTGCATCCAAGGAATTGGGAATGAGACCCATGTGAGTCACTCCATAGTGGGAACCTGTCCTATGTGATCGGAGATCCCGTGAATTAGGATGAGAAAACAAGCTATTGTTTGACTGAGAGAAGAGAACCTTTGAAACAAGTTAATTCCAGGGTGGATGCATTTCTCTTCTTTTCTGTATGGCAGGATGGTGTACACCTTAATGTAATTCGAGTGGCTTTTGAGAAGCAGAGATGTTGACCTACAGAACATCTTATGAGAATTACACCTATATGAGTTCGACTGCTAGTCACAGTCTATGAGAGTGGGTTATCTCTAGATACTCATGAAAGGCCTGGAGTTTGACTTATATGCTCCAAACCGCGGGAATGCAATAAGCAGCCTAGTATCAGTAAAAGGGTTCTGGTAAAACTTGTTCGCACAAGACTGCCAATTCAAGGCATAGTCCATTGGTCAGTTGTGGATGAGCGTAGCCTTTACTCTAGGTGGAAGTTCAACTTAACAGTCTCTACCGAAACACTGGTATATCAAAACAGAAATGGGGCTGAGGGCATTTCTCGTGTGCCGTGAAATATTGGTGCGGATTGTTGGATTTATTTGGGCTTGGCCCTTTTATATTCCAATTAAATCTAAAATATTCAAGGCCCACGATTAATGCAAAGGGAGTTAAAAGTGGTTACTACCATATCGGTAGTTAAGAGGATCTCAACCAACTTATTAGGTGGACACGTGGTACACCCAATGTGAAGTTGGCAAAGGGTAATCGGGATGCCACACGCGCGCGCGCTCTCTCGCCTCGCCGAGCCGGGCCGAGGCCGTGGGCGTGGGCGTGGGCGTGGCGTGGCGTGGCGTGGCGTGACGAGACGAGACGAGACGGACGGACGTGATGTGTTGCGGTGCTGTGATTGGTTTTGTCAACGGGATTAATGACAGGATCAATTACCTACCTTAAACGCTCACAGGGGACGTTCCTTATTTGCTCCGCGGGATTCTTGCCTTTCCTGCAGAGGCGTCCAGGTGCGTCCCCCCTCCGCCAAGCAACGCCTATAAAAGGAGGCCCTCCCCTACCCAGGAGAGACACACAAACACAACCTCAGGTATTCCTGTTTAGGAGACCTCTCCCTTCTCCCTCATTGTTTCTGCTGCATCGCTTGCCTCCCCATCGCTAGTACTGCGCGCACGGTTCTAGCGAGAGCAGAGCCTCCGGAACCTCGACTGGCGTGAGATCCTGCTCGGGATAGCCAGGCGATAAGGTTTTTGGGGAGCGTCTTCACGCGACTGCTCAAGTTCGTCTGCATCGTCTTCTTCCTGGTGGCCTGTACAACTACATCCACTACTTCCCGGTGCCGTTCGAGGGACTGCACTGCATCAGCTCGTCACTGCATCGAATTCGTACGGCTACACCGAACAAGGTCAACCGATTAGTATGACTAATCCAGTTGATAACGGCGCAGCCAGCCCGTTCGGTTGGCTGGTGGCTGATGGCTGGTGCTGATTTGTTGTGAGAGAAAAGTACTGCTGGCTGGCTGGTGGCTTGTGGCTGGTGCTGATTTGTTGTGAGACTGAAGTATTACTGGCTGGTGGCTGATAAGCCAAGCGAACAGGCTGGCAGCGGCCCCGTCTCAGGGTACATTCTGAACCTTCTGTGGTTCTTTATTTTGTTCTTGTTTAATATGAGATTGAACTTGAACACATGCACATATCATGTTCTCACTGGATCACTAATTGTAATCATGATTTACATGCTTTTATTCGGAATTAAAATATGTCGAATGCTGCCTATATTTTAAAAAAAATATAGAACGAATTTTTAGAACGCTAGTGCAACGGTGCACCAACAGTGCATTGAGCAATTCAACATTACCTGCTGTCAAATTACTTCTTATCACCTGAAAAGCTGGAACAGCGATCCGGGCAAACATAAGGCTGCCACAGACATAGGAAGGTGTCAGTGTCAAGGCAATGCTCCCACTGAAGTACAATAAGATTTTCCTGACAATGTTTTTAGGCTCCTAATAATAACATTTTTCCTGACAATGCTTTTAGGCTCATTAGCGTATAGTAGCATAGGATCCCCGGCATAATCAATCAGCGCATGCACATACACATCGTCAGTGTCTCCTCCGATCGTTTTCACGAGGTGAGGAGAAAAAAAAAAGTATAGGGTTGGCCGGTTGGGTGAAAAAGGATGCGTCTGTTAGGTGCTTTTGGATGCTAGCACGTAGAGGAGATCCGGCTGAGCTCGCAGATCTCAAGGCTGCACAGCATGTGGGGGGAGAGAGAGGCTGTGAGTGTGAGCGGCTGTGCCAGTGCAGCATATAGCTTGCCTTGTTTGCATGGCTTGTAGCTGGAGGCAACGAGCTCGATCGAGCACGAAGGCTCGCTGGTGGAGCCAAAGCGAGTGTCAGGGTAGAACCATGTGGCCCGTCGGCGCTTTTGTTTTGTTTAGATGAGAGGTTTTTAGTCAAACCCCGTCAGGCAGTGGGCATTATATTTGCTGCATCGTCGCGTGCACAATAAACTACGCAGCTCAATCCCCACCATGTGGCGAATCAGGGGAAGGACCAATCTAATCACCGCCTCTGAATCAGGACAATTTGCACTTAGCAAATGATGGTGTCTTGTTCCCATAGTAGAGTTGTTGTTCGCCTACGGCCTAGTACCTCAATAAGTAACCAATGCTTTTCCAAAAATAACGAGTATTTCACCCCGAGCAGTTTACTGCCAAACTAAATCGACAACCTCGTTGGAACACCAAAAAAAAATTGCAAGAATTTTGCACATTTCGGAAGTGGTCTAATAAAATTTTGCCATTTGAATGGGGATCATCTCATGTTTTACATTTCCATTTCAAAAAAAAAAGTTACACTTAGGGGGGTGTTTAATTCCGGTGAAAAATTTTGATGAAAAATTTTGCAAAGAGAATCTTACCATTTAGGAGTACTAAATATAGACTAATAATAAAACTAATTATAGATCTCGCCTAGAAATCGCGAGACGAATCTAATGATGGTAATTAATCCATGATTAGCGGATGGTTACTGTAGCATCACTGTTGCAAATCATGGCCTAATTAGGCTCACTAGATTCGTCTCGCAAATTTACCGGGGGTCATGGAATGAGTTTTGTCATTAACAAACGTTTACTACTCCATGCATGTAAGATTCCCTTTGTTAAATATTTTGGTAAAAAGTTTTGCACAATTGAACACCTACCAGGCCAAAATATCTGACACGTTGCCATCCCCAGAAAAAGCTTAGGATAACGCATCAAGCACCTTTCTTCTCGTCTCCACAAATCACACAAGCCCGTACGCGGCCACCACCGACCGACCGCACCGCAGCACCCCCCGTCTCGCCACCGAACACCGCCGCCGCCACCACGCTAAGCTAGCCAAACCATGGAGCTCCTGCTCCTCCCGTCTCGCGCTGCCACCGCGCGCCAGCTACTCCCAACCAGCAGGGCCAGCGCCCTTCGCCGCGCCGGCACCGCCAGGCCAGCGGCCAGCTCCAGCAACGTCGAGGTCATCGAAACCACGGCGGCGTCCACGTCGGGCGGCGGCGCCAAGCAGCAGTGGGGCGCGGGCGGGCTCGGGCTGGAGCTGTCGGAGGAGATGAGGCGCGGGATGATGTGGCGGATGCTGGCGCCCCCCGCGGCGGCGGTCGCGGCGGACGCGGCGTTCCTGAGGCTGCTGGACCTCGCGGCGCCCGGGGACGCCGCCGCGGGCTCGGCCCTGCTGTTCGCGGCGGGCCTGCTCGGGGTCCACTACGGGTTCCTGTCGTCGAGGTGGGACGCCGCCGAGAGGGGATCCGTCCTGGGGTGGGACCTCGCCGTCCGGCACTGGAACGTCATGTCCATGGCCAAGGAGCACTCTTCGTCAGCAGACGAGGAGGAGGAGGAGGACGACGACGACGATGAGGAATACGAAGACGAAGAGGATTACGAGGAAGAGGACGAAGAAGATGATGATTAATTTAAATAACCCCTTGGAAATGGTTATACTATATATAGCTTTAGAGACACGGTGAATGACAAGTGTTCCAATTTCACTCTTGAGTTTATTATTAGGCCTTGTTTAGTTCGTGAAAGTTGATCTAATTTCTCATAGAAAAAGTGCATTGAGAAGCATGTTGCAGATAGAAGAGCATGTTTTTCAATACATTACTTTTGTTGAATTGCAGAAATTTGCTGGAACTAATCGGTTTCTACTTTCTACTAGTATACTGTACTTGTACTGTTTACCTCGGTGACGTTCGCTCATGCGACTGACGAACACGTTATCTGGGCCTGTTTAATTCGGTGAGAAAGTTTGTGAAATTTACTGTAGCAAATACTAAATCGAAGATTAGGAGGACTAAACATAATCTAATTATAAGGCGCTATACACGGTTGGACGGGAAATCGCGAGACGAATCTATTAAGCCTAATTAATCTGTCATTAGAGATTGTTTACTGTAGCACGACGTTGTCTAATCATGGCCAAATTAGGCTCATTAGATTCGTCTCGCGAAGTTACCGGGAGTTATGGAATAGGTTTTGTCATTAATCCATATTTAATATCCTTAATTAGTGTCCTAACATTTGATGTGACAAGTTTACAAATTTAGTTTGCAAACTAAACATGGCCTAATTCCAATCCTGGCAATAGGAGTACAGGACATGTGATTGCTGTAAAGTTTCACCCGAAATATCATGAACCTCCCTCCGGCTTCAATGAATTGCCTAAGAGCAACTCCAACAGCTCCCTTTTCCCCTTTCCCTTTAATCTGGTTAAAGGGGAATCCCCTTTCACATTTCTAAAATATTGGGGACATGTATTGCAGCAGATCCCTTTCCCTTTTATTTATTTTTCAATTTTTTTTCCCCTTGGGCCTTCGCTATTGGGCCGAAATTGGGCTGACGAGGTTCCGTCCGACGCTGCGACGCGGCGACGCGCCCCGGCTCGACATGGATGCGGCCGGCGGTGCCCCAGGCCGACGCGCCGGCGGTTCCCTTGCCCGCCGCGCCGAGCGCCGCCGCTGCCCGACTCGCCGCCGGTGGCCGACGCGCCTTCCTTTCCCCCGCGCCTCCCTTCCGGCCGTGCACTCCCGTCCGCCGTCGAGATGGTTGCGCCGCCCCTGGAGATGCTTGCGCCGTCCGGCGGCCAGAGGGCCATGGGTCGTCCACCGGCCGCCGCCCAGCAGCTGCCCCCCATGGCCGCACCGGCCCAGCAGCTGCCCCACATGGCTGCGCCTGGAAGCCGGCAGTCCCTGCTCCAACCCAAGAAGCCCACGCCGGCAAACCCGACAAGGAAGAAGCCGGGGCCGAAGAAGAAGATGCGGGGATCCTGTGATCTTCTTCCAGCAGCTCCTACTCCAACACCAGAAGTCCATCCTGCTCCAACATCGGCAAGCATGGCAGGTCACAGCTTTGCCATTGAAGAAGAAACCAATGATGCTTGCAGTGTGTTTGATGAAATGACTGCAAGGTACAATTTTCTTTTTTTGCATTTTCAGTGGCCTTCATATATTAAAGTATGAATGACTGCAAGGTACAATTTTCTTTTTTTGCATTTTCAATGACTGCAAGGAACAAAATTGATGCAGCTTGCCTGCTATCATCCTGTAAGATATTATATAGTAGAAACATAAGAGAAGCAGAGAACTATGTTAGATATAGAATTAGTAGAACATCATAAGAACAATGCTGGCAACAAACTTTTGTTATCTAATAAAGAAAAATAAAATTAACTGGCACCAATCTGACCCCCACAAACTGAATCTATTGTCCATGAATCTGCCACAAATGCTCAACGAGGTCATCACGAAGTTGGTTGTGTCCCTCGCGGTCTTCGATCTTTCGATGCATTGCAAGGAATTTTTTGATCCGCTCTTTGTCTTGCTCAGGTTCCACAAGTGTTCCCACGTGGTCATACACGAAGTCTTCGGCCTGACCCCTCTCATCTTCTATTATCATGTTGTGCAGAATGACACATGCTGTCATGATACACCACAAGGTTTCCTTGTCCCAAAACCGAGCAGGTCCACGCACAATTGCAAACCGAGATTGCAAGACACCAAATGCCCTCTCAACACTCTTCCTCTCAGCTTCTTGTGCCTTGGCAAAGTGAGCTGTCTTGTTACTGCTTGGGTTTCTTATTGTCTTGACAAAGGTGGACCATGAGGGGTAGATGCCATCTGCAAGATAGTATCCCATCGTGTACTGGTGTCCATTGACTTCAAAGTTCACAGGTGGGGCTTTCCCAGCAGCTAGCCTGGCAAACAGAGGAGATCTTTGAAGGACGTTGATGTCATTGTGAGAGCCGGGCAACCCAAAGAATGCATGCCAAATCCATAGATCACGTGATGCAACTGCTTCTAGGATGATTGTTGGATCATGACAATGCCCGGTGAATTGCCCATGCCATGCCGCAGGACAATTCTTCCATTGCCAGTGCATACAGTCTATGCATCCAAGCATCCCCGGAAACCCCCTTTCTTCACCCATTTGCATAAGCCTTGCAGTGTCCTCTGCATTCGGTGCTCGCAAGTATTGCTCCCCAAAAATCTCAATCACAGCTTTTACAAACATCTTCAAACTCTGAATGATGGTGCTCTCTGCAATGTATAGCGTCTCATCAAGAGAATCAGCTGGGACCCCATATGCAAGCATACGCAGCGCCGCGGTGATCTTCTTCAAAGCACTATGGCCAAGGTCACCAGCTGCATTCCTCCTTTGCTGAAAGTATGGACAATGTGCTTCAACAGCATTTGCAATGCGCAAGAACAACTCTTTTGACATTCTGAAGCGTCGCCTGAATGTGACCGGACCAAAGACAGGATTTTCTGCAAAGTAGTCGTCATACAACTTTGCATCTCCTTGCTGCTTGTTCCGATGGACCACCTCATGCCCTGGCACAGAACCGCCCCACTTGGGTCGCTCATTTTCTGCAAGGTCCGCGAGCATAATTGTCGCCACATCAAAGTCATCGTCTGAGGATGAGTCATCTTCAAAATACAATTGAACGAGCAACGAATCCATCTACAAAAAAGGACACAAACAACCAAAGAATTGACATTTGATTCACTGAAGTTTAAATAAACAGCACAAGCTCATGAAAATACCTTGCAGTTATATGATCGAACAGCTTGTGAGCATCAACTTGCAGTTATATTTTGTGAAGAATATCAAAATGAAAGGGACAACAACAATCCAAAGAATTGGCGGGAGCAGTGGCGCGGCAAGAAAACAAGCGGGAGCGGTGGCGGGAGCGGTGGCGCGGCAAGCCTCGCGCGGTAGCGGCGCGTCGGCAAGTGACGGCGCGCGGCGAGGCGGACAGTAGCGACACGGCGGGAACAGGCAGCGGCCACGCGTCAGGCACGAGCAGCGGCGGTGCGGTGGGCAGGGGCACGGGCAGGAGCTCGCCGAACTTCTTCAGCGCCGGACGACGGGAGGCGTCGTGCGTTCGGCGCGGACGCCCGACGAGAGGAAAGGGGAGAGGGGTTGGCTCCCCTTTCTTTAGGGGATTGGAGAGAATATTTAGGGGATTGAGAAAAAATTATAAGGAAAGGGGATTAAAAAGGAAATCTGTTGGAGGATGATTTTTTCATCTTAATTCCCTTTAATCTGAAATATAGGGAAAGGGAATTCATATTGTCAATCTGTTGGAGTTGCTCTAAGCTCCACTCCACTCGGAATCTCGAATGTCTGCATAAATGACATAGAGGTTGATTGCTGGTGGTTTCCTGGCTCTGAGCTACGTCAGCAATGTCGGAATGTGTTTAATGTCAGACACTGCATCTACGTGATGCTGTGTTCCAGGTCAGCGGTTTGGTTACAAACTAGGCGGGCCATGCCAAACAAAGGTAAATGTTTGAAAAAAAAAAAGAGTTGGGTGGAGCTTGGTTTCAAGATCTAGGTATTGTTTAGATCATCTCCAGCATGTTACCAAAACATCATATTCTATATAGTCTCTCTTTTTCTTACCCGTACCTCTTTTTGTGTTTTTGATAACCAGTGCTGCAGCAGATTACCAAAACCACTTTAGTGGATAGGGATTGAGATGAATCCCCTCTATTTGAGTAAGAGGGAGGTGTGTTTTGGTAATCACCAAAAATGTTTTGGTATTGGAGATTGGATTGGTAATCTGCTGAATCATCTCCATTATCAAAAGGACTATTTTTTGGTATTGGGGAGAGGGATGAGTAATCTGCTGGAGATGCTCTTAGCTCGGACTATTTTTTGGTATTGGGGAGAGAGATGAGTAATCTGCTGGAGATGCTCTTAGCTCGCGAAAACTGCAAAAAGTAGTTGCAAAAAGTTATATTGAAAAACTTGTCGCAAAAGAGAAAGCATATTTTCAATGCGAAACTTTTTGTAACTCTCGTGAACTAAACAAGAGCCTAGTAACCATGACAAGAATTTGGTCAAGCCTGCAGGGGCGAAGTTTTATTTTGGCTGGAGATCTAGAGTAGGCCATGGCCTCACTAGATTTGTGAAGTCTACGGAGGATGCTAGATATTTTATCGTAGAGCTTCAAAATGGTCAGCTCTAAATATTATTTTTCTCGACAAGGGAATTTTAATAAATCCAAAGTTTTTTCATCAAGTTGACAAAAACTCCCTGAATATTCCCAAGCCCCCTAAACATCCGAAACCATTTGTATTTTTTTTAGCGACCCCTCTGAATTTTGCTCCATGCTCCGCCGCTGAAAGCCTATGAGAGGAACTCGCAATTTAAAAAAAAAAACCTTGGTTAATTGAAAAAGGCAAAAAGATGAAGAGAAGGGTCGGTACTGGGCTACGATTTCACGGCCCATACAATCCATCGTGGCTCGTGGGTCCTTCGGCTGGGATAAGACCATGGATGGCTTCTGTTCCAACCCCGAGATCTCACAGGCCGAAGGTGAGAGGTGCGTGACGACAGACCATAGCAATGGAGTCCTCCCTTCTACTCCCTCGATTCAATCCCACCCCCACCCGCGCTCCGGCTCGCCCTTCCTCTCCTCTCCTCTCCCACCCTCCACCGGTCCACGCTAAGCCTCCGCGCTTCCCCTCGTCAAATCTGCCTCTCCGCTTCACGCCCCGGCGGTCCGAACACCACCGACGACGGCGGGGATGAGCACAGCGACATCAGGAACAAGGAAGACCTCGGGGCGCTGGTAGGGAAGGTTGTTGACGCCTACCGCAGCAGCAACAACGACCTCCGGACCTTCCTCCAGAACCTCGTCGACGCCGGCGTGGTGGAAGAGTCGGACGTCTTCGGCGGCGCGGAGGGCGACGACCTCCTCCGCGCGCTCATCGACGCGGACCTCCCGGGCGGGGACCCCGACCTCGGCGTGCTGTGGAAGCTCCCGGCCGTCGCGGCCTTCTCCTTCGCCGGCGTGCCCGCGCTGCTCGGGTACCTAGGCGACGCCGCGGGCGCGCGCGTGCCCGCGTGGATGCCGCTCGTCTACTCGCTCGCGTCGTTCCTGCTGGGCACCCTGCTGGTCGTGGACGCGTCGGTGAGCGACGAGGAATGGGAGGAGTGGGCCCGGCGGCGGGAGCTCGAGGGGGAGCTTGCATTCCTCGACTCGGAGGAGGTGCTATGGCGGGTGGCGCGGAGGGTGCCGGCCGCGGCGCTCGCGGCTTCCGCGGCAGGCGAAGCGGCGCTGCGGGCGGCGGCACAGGTGACGGGGCTCGACCTCCAGCCACCGATCTGGGTGGCATTCCTGCTGTTCGGCGTCCTCCTGGGCGTGCCGTACGGGGTGTTCTCGGCGAGCTTCGATCCGGCGGTGGAGGGCTCGTGGCTCGGGTGGGAGGAATTCGTCAAGAACATCCGCAATGTCGTGCTCCAAGCCGGCGATGGCCGTGGCCGGAGCAAATAGGTACTTGATAAATACTGGAAGCTGCTCTGATCAGATCGGTCCTGACTCCCTTGAGCCCTGTGACCGTGTAAAGTAGGGAGAGTATTGAGAATAGAGAGACTCACGGATGATGATAATGATTTCTAATATTGTTTGGATCTGCGAGTTTTTACTATTTATCTGTCACACCGAATGAACCTATTTTATGACCCTGGGTAAATTCACGAGACGAATTTATTGAGCCTAATTAGACCATGATTAGACGTCATGCTACAGTAAACAATCTCTAATGACAGATTAATTAGGCTTAATAGATTTGAAATTTAATTTTCAGACGAGTTGTGTAATTAATTTTTTATTAGTATCCAAATACTCTTCCGACATTTCATTTTTCTGATTCGGCAAGTTCCACCTTCCAAACTAAACAAGGCCTAACACAATTGGATTTGTTTCCAAATGTATATGATAGGAACTCTGCCCCGGTGGCTCTCTTCCAAACAGACGAGAGATCGACTATTTATCGTAGGACTCTTTTTACTCTGATGAAAATTTTATGGTGCATGTTTACCAAGCAACATATTGTGTACTTGTTCCAGTAGACGACGGTGATGTTTCATTCCATGAACGAAACAATTATGCATGGAAAACTACCTTATTATATACATAAGAACTGAAGAAGCATAGGTCTACAGACTACAAGTTGTCCAGACACTACAATATGAAGCTATGAGAGATGAGTGAACAAGAAGACCAAAAATAGCTGGCCCATGTGTTACATTTCACCAAGCAGACAGACTCATAATTTCAGGTGTAGATGCAGAGCAACGAGAAGTTAGTGCCAGTTAGCTGAAGATCACCCTCTCTGTCCACGTCGAAAAGAATCATACGCCGTGATCGAATACGAGGGGTAAGATTCTTCGTTCAGCCTTGACAACCTCGATTGCTCAGCTCGCTTCAGCCGCCTTTTCCGATACCTCCATGCAACTTGAATACGAGTTGCAGCAATGGTTCTCCAGTAGGGGGATTCATACCTGTTACACGCGGAGAAGTTGAATCCTCGGTCAAGACAGTATTCCAAAAGGGGCTGGATTAACTAGTCTTAAATCACATTGATGCATCATTAATGGTGATCTTTCTCATACTTTGCCATGTTAATGGTGATCTTTCTCATACTTTGCCATGAATTACCAAAAAAAGACCTTAAGAGCCTAAACTGTTTTGGTGAGAAGGAATGTGATCATAAATAAATAAAAAATGTAGCCACCTGATCGCTCCCTGCACGCGTGGATTACGCAAGAATCGTGCAAACTGCGAGGTGACTTCTTCGAGATCGCTTGCTCTGAGTACAAATGCTTCGACATTTGTTAAACATGTTACTGTGCGGATAGCAACCAACCTCATGCCATGGAATTTGATTTTCCCACCATCTGAAATAGCAGTAATCCATGTGATGTGTCAATTAAAAAAAATTAAAGAAAAACAACAGCAGCCAGCCAGGGAAGAAATTGCATACCTCTATTCACCGATGAGTGTTCCAAGTACCATGTGAGGAGCTCCTCTCCACATACATCTCCATCGTGTAACGGAGCCTTGCTTCCATCTGCACTGACGCTTTCCAGCTTACCTCTCACTATAAAGACCATCTTGTCAACAGGACCACCTTGATAAAGAATGTCACTTCCACTAATATATAAGTTTTGTCTTAATTTGTCACAGATAGCATCCAAGATAGGCCAATCCATCAAGGTGAACAATCGGACCTACAAATAATAAGACAAAATTAGTCAATGTGGTATAAGCAAAAAAAAACTAGATACATGGTAGATGAAAGAGTGGATGGGAGTAGGTGTTGTGGTAATAGTTGTTTGTCACCTTAGAAACCAACCTTATTAAGGAATCTAAAGAAATGGCGGCGTATGTCCCTCTGGATATCTTCAGGTAAATTACTTAAAAGCTCTTCTTCATTCACTCCTTGAGTAGCTGCCCAGGTGAACCTTTCTGCTCGTCTAACCCTCCTACACATATATAAAAAAACAAATACAACTGCTGCAATCTTCCACAGTAAAAATAAAATTACTGCCTATTCAGGTTAAGGTCATTCAAAGTTTTTGTATCTAGTTCAAATTTTGATTGACATATATGTTAAAGATTTGTGTATAAATACCTCAATGCAAACAAGCCCTCATGATTATGATCCTTACACAATATTCCAAACCACTTTTTTTTTGTTAACACTACATTACAATATTGGATGACACTTCTTGACAATATAACCTTAATAGCTGATGCCAATTGTGAACTGATTAAATAATTGCTTTCACAAGGGCTCTAGTTTTAAAAATCAATCATGAAATACGACCAGATCAGTATTATTGCTCGACAGTAAGTAGCAAAAGGTTGCAGCAAAGATAGAAACAGGACAAGCTAAGTTGTCTTGGGAAAAAAATAGTGTGGTAAAACTTTGATCTACAAGTTCTTTAGAGGAACCTTCTCAAATCTTCAGGCAACCGCCTATGGCTCATCCACTTCTCAACATCACGGCGCCTAAGTTGCATTTCCAATCTCCTGTGCGAAGAGGAAAGGACCAAAACGTTCACACCTCAGGATAGTTAAAATTTAAAACTGATTTAACTACCATGCGCAACATGTAAATGCCAGTTCATGACTGCAGAAGCAGCAGAGCATGAGGCATAATGAATTTCAAAGACATACATAAGTGCTAATATAATTAGCAAGGTTCAGTAGAATTTGTGCTTGAGACTGTGAGACGGTATCAACTAAGAAACTTGAGGTAAAGAACTTGCAAAGTATAACAAGTTCTTGGCATGGAAACAAATACAGCTAAGATGTTAGCAATGCATCTAATCTATAAGAAAAGAAAAATAATCTCAATTGACCTATGATCCGATTTTCTACTCCTACTGCACACAAGCAGAAGGAGCTACTCTTGAGAATAATGGAAGGAATGAGCTGATCGAAAGATAGCCTGCATGCAGAGAAGGAGCTACTCTTGAGAATAATGGAAGGAATGAGCTGATCGAAAGATAGCCTGCATGCAGATTTGGCTTTGGCAATAACAAGAAAATGTGGTATTCGGAAAGAGCGGAGGTCAGTGAACAGTTGAGTGAGCACAGCCATGCAAGTTACTGCCACCAATGCAAACTGCGGTGCTTCCACCAAAAAGTTGTTCCCTAGACCCCTGAGAACGGAGCACAAGACCGATGTGTGGCAGTGCGGGTGGAGGTGAGGAAGAGATTGGTGGGTTTTCCAGCGTCTTTACTAGGCTTCTAAGCAGCGCCACCAGTGCATGACTGTACACGCATATAAAGCATATAGCATGATAAATAGGCCAGCAATATAACCACATACCGTCTTCCAAGAGCTTGGAGAAAGTTTTGCATGTTTCCGATAAGTAATGCGAAAAGCAATAGCCCCAAACCAATAATAGCCATCGTGAACAGAACTTCCCACGCGAAGTAACTCGGGACAAGGTTGCCAGCTAAGGTACTTATTTGCTGAAATCAAACCATAAGGTATGAGAAAACGCACTAGTCAGAGTTATAATATATGTAAATAGAATGAAACGTCATTAGCTAGCATGCCTGATAATAAGACAGTAAAAACTTAGAAGGAACTATTATGCAGAACAGTCTCATATTTTGGATGCAACAAACAGATACCAAAGAAGTAGAAAGGCACAAGCAGATGACGGCGAATACCTGAAACCCCCAAAATAATGAATATATATACCGTTTAACAGCACTGTCTTCTGTTGTTAGCAAAACAGCCTGCCCATAAATTCCATATTGGAAAGTTGCATCGTTTCCAGTGTTAAAACAAGCTACTGCACCTGAGTCATTGAACCACTGCTGTCTGTACAGTCCACTCCCACTGCCACGTCCACAGTCTATAAAAGTATCACAATAAGGAACAGTCGATGCAGAACAAGCATCACGTAGACATTGGTTAACCCTCTGTGACAAAATGAGAAACAGAAGAAAACAATACGATCCATCAGGACTTACAATATCAGTTAAAATTAAGTGCTTTCTGAGTAGGTCAAACTATATTGCAGCAAAAAGTTACAAATAAGCTGTGCTTGAATATACAAAATGAGCATATCGCAGATTAACTTAAGTAGGTGTTTAGAGCAGCATATTTTCCACCTTTAAACTCAAAATTAATCAGATCATGCACAATTTAAAGAAACTTGAGGTGCCATGGCAACATTTGTAAGAGGCATATCCCTCAATAGTGAAGAGACTAGTTTGTGTAATTATCCAAATCAGAACAGTTGAATCAATCTGCAATAAAAAAAAAACTCAACTAACCTGCAAGCCAAAGAGATACCAACATGAACCAACAACATGTCCAGCCAAAACAAACATTAGAAGGTTGATCACAAAATTAGCCCATGCTGACTCGAATATGAATCCATTGGCAGACTGACCATCAAGTAGTGGTACAAATCTGATGATACGGGGCACATATTGAAGAAGAACAGTGGCACGCAATAAATTCTTAGCATAGTTTGCACCTGATAATCCAACATATTTGGGGATAACTAGCAGTATCATCACCTTGATCAAGAAACAAAGAAAATATTAGCAAAGAACATAAAGACTGCAACAAAGATAACAATGTGTCAAATTCTTTAACTCTATATGGTTTCTGTTAACTACAATTAAAAAGAACAGGTCATCACTCATCAGCATAGGGTCAGACAAGCAGTTTTAGCAATAGATAGATAAATGGCAGTAGTGCTACACAGACACACAAGGTTCATTGATGCAAAGCCGCAAAAGGTGAGGAAGCAGCAAAAGTTATTGTCACATGTGCCAATGACATCAACTCTTCCCAGATGCTCACAAGTCGCAAGTTTAGGAATAGAAAGAAGTCATGTCATGCCTTGGTATGTACAGTGCACCAAAACATCAATTTATTTTCATTTATATTTCTTGTTGGCCCTAAATATGTTGGAAACTGCTTAGACCTTAGAGACATAAAGGGCAACCTATGTTAAACCAAAAGGGCTCCATAATATATATAACTTAAATTACTGCTTCAGTAAAATAAGACGTCTGAATTCATAAAGTACAAAAACGAAGCTCAATATCTAAAACAAGAGAACTAGCACAAAGGAGAGATATACACCTGAGGGAGTGGAAGCACAACGAAAAAATCAAGTAAAAAGTAACCACGAAGATAATGGACAGCAACTTTCTTAGGCTCATCAACCAAGTCTCCAGCTCCCACCACTCGTGACTCTGGCGCAACATAAGCCAGTCTGAACTGAAAGATAGTATCTAGTTATATTCATGAATAACCTTATCAATAGTAACATAAGTAGGCTGGTCAACTTTTCAGTTTACAAGACATATATTTGATAGTAGAACTGAACAAATCTTTTATTATCTATTGCAGTGGACAAACTCCAAGACAGCATAAAATAAAATCATAAGCTAACAAAGAGTAGCATGATAAACCAACTAACAAGGCAAAGTTTACCAACACTAATCTAACATTTGGTAAAATCAACCAATCCAAGGTAACTAGTACAATGATGTTATTACAATAGGATCAGGATGTATATGCAGCATTACTGCAAGTACTGGTTCCCTTAGTCAACAAGAGAAAGTTGTTGTGGACAGCGCAAATTTGGGTATTCCCAGAACTCAGTATCAGGTAGAAGACCTGTTTTGAACAAAGTTCAGAACTTACTTGCAAAGAAGTATGCTGGGTGATTAATAAAGAATGAGCGTAACAATGTTAAATTTACATCCCATATCATTCATATATCATGAACATTAACCTCGTACCAAATTGTCTACGAGCGGCAAAATTTTACAAAATGTAAAACCTTTATCTGGATGAGCAGAAGGGATGATGTGCTTACCTGAAGCAGCATGTGCAGGAAATAAATAGCATCGGTCACGCTTCTCACAACAGCAAGTGCTGTAGCGAAACTCCAGTTTAACACTATGCATTTATTATCCTGCATTCCATGAAAATTAAAATATGAAACATGTGATCTCTGATTAAAATTACAGCAAGAGGAGTAGAAAAATGCAGAAACCAAATGCATATAAGAAGCATGAACACAGATCTAACATTCACTGAAAAACTTGTAAAATTACCTGCTCTACTGATAATAGGAAGAAGAACAGTGGATCGATGAAAATGGCGATCAGGCATGATATCACGAAGAATTGATTCCACTGCTGAACAACTTTTGCATGTGGGTTCATAATTGGAATGTATGACAGAATCTGCTCAATCTTTTTCTTCCATCCACCAGCATGACCATAAAGAATATTATGAAGCTTCAGGGAATAAAGGAAAAACATATTAGTACAACAGCCAACAGGTTTAAGAGGTATTATTAGCAATATTAGAGCAACTGGCATATTTCAAGGACATACCTTATTGTCTATAGCATTCGAACCTCTGTGGAAATGTCTTTTATTTTTACAAGCAGGAGGGCAATTGACACAATCAGGATTATCACATTGTCCCAAAGGTCCAGACATCAGTAAGTGTTCATTCTTTGGAACTTGTCCACTGTAAGACCACCTATTTCCTCCAGTTTCTTCTGGCATGATCGCATGTGGCTTGCTGACTGGTTTTCCCTGTGAAGGTCTAGGCAGCCTGTCTGGTGTGTCTCTATTTGTAAACGGAATGCCCAATGTTGTCTGAGTTGGTGGCTGAATGAATAGAGGACCAGTATGGGGTACAAATGTGTCTTCTTCATATTCATCATCCCTGACTGGTATACACATTGAAGTACTTCTTAGAGGAAATCTTGGAAGCTCAACATTTCTTAGCAACATAGGAACATCATCTCTCTCCTGATCAGTCATTTCGTAACCCTACAACCAACATCCATTGCATCAGCACACCACTTTCAATTATGTGAGAAAAAAATTCATGACAAGCAGGCAATGTATGTATCCTTTTATACACAAAAAGATGTTATCCTTAAGCAGGCAATGTATGTCCCCTTTTATACACAAAGATGTTATCCTTCTTTGGTAAGGATTCCAATGGATATTCAGGCTACAACATTTATCGGTTGAATTAAGTGGTGTAACCAGGAAAAACAGTGAAAAAACAACAGAATGTTGGTACTGTGTCCAGAGACTACGAGTGTATAAATAATCAGTTTACAAAAAATAAGAATATGGAATTCTTAGCTTACAAAAAATGGAAAACAGACTGATCAAACAACAAAAAACTGAACAAATAATCAGTTTAGCGTTAATACTCAACTGTGCTGAAACCTACCCTAGATCTGATAGCAACAGCAACAGAATCACGAAAGCACGATCAGGTATTCATTTCAAACTCCGTTGCCCCTGCAGACAAAATCACACAATAAAATTATCAGGAGAGGGTAGGAAGAGATACAGAGAACAATTGTATTTTGTAATGTGAATATTATTGAAAGCACGCAACAGTCAGGAAGCGCGTACAGATGCAAGCATCTTCACTGCGAGTTGTGTTTGTCCAGTGCATGAGATTATCGATCAAGGGAACCTACCTGGTGCTATTAGCATCTGATGAAGGTTTTGCCTACTCACACGACACGATCAGGAACGGAAGCAATTCGTTGGCTTACAGATGCCTTCGCGCAAACAGAGAGCGCATCAATGAAACCAGATGAACCATTCGGCGACTACAGCAAAACGACTAGCCTCATCCCCGTAAACCCCAGACGAGAAAATCACGAAAAAATAAAGCCGCATGACGCGCAAATAAAATTCCAATAAAGCAACAGCGGAATCAGCGTTTCGTACCTCCACATCTCAAACCTACCCTGCTGAGATTTGGTAAATGCGAGAAAAATGACAAGAAATCCATCCAAAAGGCGGAAACCGCGGCGCCTTCTAGGAAAATGCTGGAAACTATTCCAAAAGTCACTCCAAAGTCCAAACCCGCGTGGCGGAGCCTCGCGGCGCGCCGGAACCCCCACAAACACCCCCAAAACGCACAAAATTAAGCAGAAAATCAACCCTCCGCCGTCAGCACAGGCATTAAACAACTCTTCCTACCCCATCATCCGAGAAGCGAACGGGAAACAGGAAAGGGATGGAGAAGCGGCTAACCTGAACTGTTCCTCACGAGCCGAAGGAGGCGAGGAGCGCTCGGATCAGCAGTAGCAGCCGCGAATCGCTTTCGAGTTGTTCGATTCGGACAGCGGATGAGAGCGAGCTTTCTCTCTCTTTTTTTTATTTTTTTAACTCCTGTTTTGTGGCTTCGCCGCTAAGCACAGTCGAGAGAGAGCGAGAGTGCAAGACCGGGGACGGAGACGGGGCGAGTAGTCAACAAAAAACGTCGCGTTTTCTGGGGGAGGAAGAAGGACGAGCTGTGCCGGGTCCGTGAACTTTTTCTCTCACTGACATCAGGGCACGAGGGATGTGGGAGTGGTGGGGCCGCCTAGTCAGTTTCTGATCAAGGCGTGAACGCGGTGAGGTGGAAGTGTCTCTAGCGGCGACCAGCGCAACGCCACGCGCCACCTCTGGTAGGGGGTGGTGGCCTGGTGGGGCTACCCGGACGACGCGCCGCCGGTGGAGGATGGGCCCATCGAGTCTAGTCCACCTCTGGGCGTCTCGGGAAGACATGTTTTTTCCATTATTATTATTATTATTTATTTATTATTATTTTTCTGCAATGTACTCCATTGCATGTTTGTCAGTATCCATACGTATCGTACTATCTTACGATACTACGATCCTACTCTAGACAAAACGATACCGATCCTACCTAGTATCTTAATTTTCATTGTATCCCGATACTACAGAAAGGTTCCATATAATCCTACATGAAATTTCATAGTATCCCGATACTACGTTACGATACCACATAATAATGGATATAAATTATTTTTTAATGATTAAATGGCAATAAAATATTATTTAAGATAAGTTGCATTGAATATAATGTCAATTAGAGCACTTAAACTTGCAAACATTCATTTTAATTAGTCAAAGTAGATATTATTTACTTCAATCTATATAATATATCACAAATCTTATATAAAATATGTATTATGCATAATCTGATAGTATCCCGATACTACGATACGATCCTACGATCCGATACTGTCGGGCAAAAAACGATACTACCTAGTATCTCGATACTGACAACCTTGCTCCATAGTCGTCGGATTTGGTTGCTGTGTGGTGAATGAGTTTGATTTCTTAACAAATGCTTGTTAGGAAAACAAAAGCTGGCTTATCATCCTCTTATCGGAAAATAGGGCTTGTTTAGTTGGAATATGAAAGTTTGCGAATTTTACTGTAGCAATTTTAAATCAAAGATTAGGAAGACTAAATATGATCTAATTATAAAACTAATTATACGGATGGACGGAAAATCGCGAGACGAATCTATTAAGCCTAATTAAGCCATCATTATAGATTGTTTACTGTAGCACGACGTTGTCTAATCATGGTCTATTAGGCTCATTAGATTCGTCTCGCAAAGTTACCCGGGGTTATGAAATGGGTTTAATCATTAACGCACGTTTACTACTCTATACATGTAAGATTCTCTTTAATAAATAGTGAAAATTTAAAAAATTTTAAAAAATTAGAGGAACTAAACATGGCCCATAGTTTGTCTCGTTTGATCTGTCTCCGAATCGGTCACACTCGTACGTGTCCTATTGTCAAATCTGGCTGGTGTCTTTAATTAGACCTCTTTATATTCTCGATTGACAAAATTGGCGCTTGTCGTGACGTGTCTGACGAATCTAGCGCATGATTTTGTTTTCTCGAAGTGCGATAGTTTTACTGTGTCTACTGGTTTTTCGCGAAAGAAAATAGTTTTATTGGGTGTGTTTGATTGGGTGGCTTATTCTAGCCTGTGGGTACAATCTCGAGCCAGGCTAGCCTAAGCCTGTGTGGTGCAATTTGCTCGTATTTGGTTGCTTGGTCAATCTAAGCTTCTCCAGTATATAATTGTGTTTGGTTGCCTGGTCAACTAGTTATGATAACCTTGTATAAACTCTGGGTGAAGTTACCATCCTATTCCCCTTTCCTCTTCTTTGCCACCACCGGTATCGCCTAGCTCCTCTGCCACCACCACGCCCAGATCCTCCATCACCACCACGCGGAGCTCCTCCATCACCAACCGCGCCGCGTGCGCTGTCGCCAGCCGCTGCCGGCCGTACGGGTGAGCTCCCACGCGTGCGCCGCCGGCTGTACGGGTGAGCTCCCACGCGTGCGCCGCCGCCAGCCGTCCAAGCGAGCATCGCCGCGCGTGGGGCCGCCACCGGCCGGGCGGGCGAGCATCTTGGCGTGCGGGGCCGCCGCCGCCCGTGCGGGCGAGCACCTTGGCGTGTGGGCGAGCACCGCCGCTGCGTGACCCCACGGGCAAACGAGACGATATCCACCTTGCAAGCGCCGCCGGTGGGCTGAGGCAATCAAGGAGCTCCACCGTGTGAAGCTTCGCCGGTCGCGCCGCTGCACTGGCCGTCTCCGAACTTGCCGGGCGAGCGCCGCCGCGGAACTAGCCGGTCGAGCGTCGCCGCGCGTGGCTCCGGGCGCCACCGGTGAGCGTCTCCGCGTGGGGCTTCGCTGGCCGCCGGCGAGCGCCGCCGACCTTGCCGAAGAGAAGAATCGAGAGGGTGACTCCGATGGGCAGGCAACACGGTGACGGGAACTTCACGTACGTGGGGCAGTCGGCTTGTGCAAGCCTGGCTCTGCTTGTACACGACCTCTCCACGTTTCCGTATAGCCAGGCTAGAGGGAGGCTTTTGCATAGCTGAAGCCTGGCTAAGTGCTCTGTATAGGTAGCCAAACATGGACTGGGTGGCTTATTGGAGCCTGGCTAGGAGTTAGCCAGGCAACCAAACAGACCCATTGTTTCCTCAAAATTGTAAGATGCCTGAAAGTGGACTTCTCAGATAGCAATTGACAAAATGAGGGCATCAGAGATTCAGAGTGAGATCGTAATCTGTGTGTTGACGAATCCAACGATCCTTTTGGGAGAGTAAAAATTTCATAGTCTATCACAAAAAGTTATTATACAGATCTCTTATAAAATTCTCTGGCAATATTTGTGTTCCCAACATGACTAGGGATGGCAGCGGGTCGGGTAAGGTGCGGGTAAGGCGTTTGCCCACCCGACAGCCTGCCCGCGTCCCTGACCTTTGCCCGCCCGACTGCCTGCCCGCGGGTAAAAATTCCTACCCGTGCCCGTGCCCGTGCCCGTGCCCGCCGGATATCCGCGGGTATCGGGTAACCCGTCACCCGCTTTGTGCTGTTGTCCCTGTCCGCGGTGCTAGGCAATCAGGTGCAGCCGTAGAGGGGCGACCGGGCGACGAACGGCGGCAGAGGACGACCTCCCATCCGTGCGCGGCAGCCAGCGCCTAGCGCCGCCCTCCCGTGTGGCCGTGCGCAGCCGTTGCGCCGTC
>CM014270.1:71453440-71473001 GCA_004135705.1 Alloteropsis semialata | reverse complement strand
GAGTGCATGCTCAATATCTTACATAATGGTTATAACAATACATTAAACATCACGATCTACAACGGCAATAGTCTTCTTTTTCACGAATGTGCCTTGCTTATGATCACTACGTGCGTAAGGAGCATCCTCTTTAGCTAATAGAATGCTTGGGTCAACATTCACGGCGAATGGAGGAATCTCGTCGAACTTATCATAATCTTCCGACATGTCTGTTTTGCCCTCGATGCCGACGATGTTTCTTTTTCCGGAAAGGACTATGTGTCTCTTGGGCTCATTATTTGACTTCTCTGTTTGCTTTTTCGGTTTACTAGACATGTCCTTCACATAGAAAACCTGAGCCACATCCTTGGCTAGGACGAATGGTTCATCTCTGTAACCAAGATTATTGAGGTCCACTGTTGTTATTCCATAATTGTCTTTTGACACCCCTCCTCCACTGAGCTTCACCCATTTGCACCGAAACAGCGGAACTTTCAATAACGGGCCATAGTCCAGTTCCCATATCTCCTCTATGTAACCATAATATTATCCTTGTTCCCATCGCTGTCCAGGGCATCTACACGGACCCCACTATTTTGGTTGGTGCTCTTTTTATCTTGGGATACTGTGTAGAATGTATTCCCATTAATCTCATATCCTTGGAATGTCAAGACTGTAAAGGAGGGACCCCTGGCCAACCATGCTAGCTGTTCATGTATGTCCATATTGCGCATTAGATGTTTCCGCAACCAACCAGCGAAAGTATCAATGTGTTGACGTGTAATCCAGACCTCAGTCTTCCCCGGGAATTCAGTGCGTAAAAGCTCCTTGTGTTCATCTATATAAGGACTAACCAAGGATGATTGTTGTAGAACAGTGTAGTGTGCTTTGTTAAAGGAATCATCATCCCAAGTACCAACAACCTTCTTTCCTATTGTTCCTTTTCCACCGAGTCTCCCCTCATGCAGTGATTCAGGAACACCAATCTGTTTGAGATCATCGATGAAGTCAACACAAAACTCGATGACCTCCTCTGTTCCGTAGCCCTTTGATATGCATGCTTCTGGTCGAGCACGGTTACGAACATATTTCTTTAGCACTCCCATTAACCTCTCAAAAGGGAACATATTGTGCAAGAAGACAGGACCCAGAATTTCAATCTCTTTGACAAGATGAACTAGTAGATGTGTCATAATGTTGAAGAACGACGGTGGAAAAACCAATTCGAAGCTCACCAGGCATTGGGCCACATCAACCTGCAACTTCAGTAGATTGTCTGGATCGATTACCTTCTGAGAAATTGCGTTGAGGAATGCACATAGCTTTACGATAGCTAATCGTAGATTCTCTGGCAGAACTCCCCTCAATGCCACTGGAAGCAGCTGTGTCATGAGCACGTGGCAGTCGTGGGACTTTAGGTTTGTAAATTTCTTCTCTGGCACATTTATTATTCCCTTAATGTTCGAAGAGTATCCAGAGGGCACCTTGATACTATTCAGACATTCGAACATGCTTTCCTTTTCTTCCTTGCTTAGAGTGAAGCTGGCAGGACTCTAGTAATTTCGCCCATTGTCCCTCTCTTCAGGATGTAGTGCATGTCGTTCTTCCATATCTTGCAGATCCTGGCGTGATTCCAGTGTATCTTTTGTCTTACCATAGGTGCCTAGAAAGGCTATCAAGTTGACGCAAAGATTCTTCGTCAGGTGCATGACATCAATTGCGTTGCGGACCTCCAAGACTTCCCAATATGGTAGCTCCCAAAATATACTCATCTTCTTAAACATGGGTGCCATCCCATTACTATCATTTGGAACAGCAACACTACCTGTCCCCTTTCCAAAATAACTTTTAGATCTTTTACCATAGCAAATATGTACTTTCCATCATGATGCATAGGCTTGGGACGACGATCTGCCTCCCCTTTGAAATGCTTGCCTTTCTTTCTTACCGGATGATTCATTGGAAGCCATCGACGATGGCCCATGTACACAACCTTGCGACAATGTTTCAAATAAATGCTTTCAGTATCATTTAAACAATGCGTGCATGCCCTATATCCCTTGTTTGTCTGTCCTGATAGGTTACTAAGAGCCGGCCAGTCATTGACGGTTACAAACAGCAATGCTCGTAGGTCAAATTCCTCTTGTTTGTGCTCATCCCACATACGTACACCGTTTTCGCCCCACAACTGTAAAAGTTCCTCAACCAATGGCCTTAGATACACATCAATGTCGTTGCCCGGTTGCTTCGGGCCTTGTATGAGAATAGGCATCATCATGAATTTCCTCTTCATGCAGAGCCATGGAGGAAGATTGTACATACACAAAGTCACGGGCCAAGTGCTATGACTACTGCTCATTTCCCCAAAAGGATTCATGCCGTCCGTACTCAAAGCAAACCTTACGTTTCTTGGATCTTCAGCGAAGTCTTTGAATGTTCGGTCAATTTTTCTCCACTGGGACCCATCGGCAGGGTGCCTCAACTTTGAGTCTCGCTTGCGCTCTTCTTTATGCCATCGCATCATCTGAGCATGCTCTTTATTTCTGAAAAAACGCCTCAAGCGTGGTATTATAGGGGAATACCACATGACCTTCGCAGGAATTCTCTTTTTGATAAGCTCTCCCTCTACATCACCAGGGTCGTCTTTTCTGATCTTGTACCGCAAGGCGCCGCAAATCGGACACGCGTCCATTTTCTCGTACTCGGGACCAGATACAGGATGCAGTCATTTGGACATGCGTGTATCTTCTGCACCTCCAACCCCAGCGGGCAAACGAGCTTTTTTGCTTCATATGTTGTCGAGGGCAATTCGTTGTCCCTTGGAAGCATCTTCTTCACTATTTTTAGTAACTCACCAAAGCCCTTGTCCGATACACCATTTTTGGCCTTCCATTGCAGCAAATCCAATGTGCTCCCGAGTTTTTTTTAGTCCCTCTTCGCAACCCGGGTACAAAGGTTTGCGATGGTCCTCTAACATGCGCTGGAACTTCAACCTCTCCTTCTCAGTTTCGCTTGTATCCTTTGCATTTTGCAACATCTGACCAAGATCATCTGCAGGTGCATCTTCTCCATCCTCTTCCTCAGCATCACCCATTGTAGTATCAGCAAAAGCAGGGTATTCAGCAAATCCGAGAATGTTGTCATCAATCTCATCTTCTCCGTCTTCCATTATAACACCTCTTTCTCCGTGGCTGGTCCAACAACTGTAGCCAGGCATGAAACCGTGTCTAATCAAGTGGCTGTGAATGACCCTTCTTGAACTGTGCTCCTTCAGGTTCTTGCAGACCCCGCAAGGGCAACTCATGAATCCGTTTTTCTTGTTTTGCTCTGCCACATCTAGAAAATGATGCATGCCTTGAAAGAAGTCACCTGAACGTCTGTCGGCGTTATACATCCATTGCCGGTCCATCTGCAAGATTAGACGATGTTTAATTAGTACAAATAGTGAGTTTATTTTTGAAATAATTGAAAATTACCATCCTAATTCATTAAGCAATAAATTATAATCATACTGAGTAAAATAACTAAAGTATAAATATGAACTAAGTAAAGTATAAATATGAATTAACTAAAGTATAAATATGAATTATCTCAAATATAAATATGAACTAAGTAAAGTATAAATATGAATTAACTAATTTATAAATATGAACTAAGTAAAGTTTAAATATGAATTAACTAAATTATAAATATGAACTAAGTAAAGTATAAATATGAACTAAGTAAAGTATAAATATGAATTAACTAAAGTATAAATATGAATTAACTCAAATATAAATATGAACTAAGTAAAGTATAAATATGAATTAACTAATTTATAAATATGAACTAAGTAAAGTTTAAATATAAATTTACTAAAGTATAAATATGAATTAACTAAAGTATAAATATGAATTATCTCAAAATAAATATGAACTAAATAAAGTATAAATATGAATTAACTAATTTATAAATATGAACTAAGTAAAGTTTAAATATGAATTAACTAATTTATAAATATGAACTAAGTAAAGTTTAAATATGAATTAACTAAATTGTAAATTTTAATTAAATAAAGTATAAATATGAATTAACTAAAGTATCGCTATGACTTAACTAAATTATAAATATGAATTAACTAATTAACTAAAGTACAAATATGAATTAATAAAGTAAAAAATGAATTAAAACTAAATTGTGCTAAAAAACAAAACTTCCCCATTTCTCCATTCCACTAAAACTAAAATTTCTCTATGTATAAAGGATGAAACAAGAAATACTAACCGTGAAAGATAAGAGGATGAAGATATGCTCCTTTTAGACCACTTGGAGGAGCTAAATCTTCAAAATCCGAGAGAAAAATTGGGCATGACCTCCCTAGCTCCGGCCGGCGCCATGAACGAGCTCTGTGTTCATGGCTCGACCGGGCTGGGGGAGGAAGATGATATTTGTAGGACCTTTTAGTCCCGGTTGGTGGCTCCAACCCGGACTAAAAGGTCCCCTTTAGTCCCGGCTGGAGCCACCAGCCGGGACTAAAGGGCGCGCCACCCTTTAGTCCCGGTTGGTGGCTCCAGCCGGGACTAAATGGTACCCTTTAGTCCCGGTTGGAGCCACCAACCGGGACTAAAAGGCCCCCAGGCGCCCCCCCAATTGGACCCGGGACTAATGCTCCCTTTAGTCCCGGTGCCAAATATGGCCGGGACTAAAGGGGGGTACCGAATGTGGTTTCTCTACTAGTGACATATGTAACTCCCTATCCCCGGTGAAATCCGGAGACAGAAAGCGCTCCTGACACTGTAGCCACGAGTTTTACCATTCGTATGGGCTACGTTTGGGCCTTCTTTCCTCGACCGGAGGTTTAGGCCTGCTGCCATCCCGTGTCTCTCGAAGAAATCGCTTCCTCGGCGTTGGACCACGGCCCATCGCACAGGCATCGGCTCCAGTTGGTAGGGCAACTGCGCGTCCGTCCTTATTCTTATCCATCCGCCGCCGCAGCTCCTGTCGTCTTCCTCGGTGGCTACGCCGCTTCCCCACCCTCATCGGCGGTAGCTCGCGGACGGAGAGAACAGGCGCGCTCCTCCATCCTTTAGGGTTCCCGGAACCCTAGCCCTGACCTGTACGCGCGAGGGCCCCGAAGACGCGACAAGGTGACGGAGGGGGAGGAGGAGGCAGAAGGCGCGGGAGGCGCAGGCCTGTGTTGTATGTCAGATCGTGGGAGCCGGCGAGGCGGAGGCGGAGGCGGAGACTACGGACACGGTCAGCTCGCGAACCCGCTCCAATGGCCTCAGCTCAGGAAAAGGCGGCGGCAGCAGCATGCTGCCGCGCCGCGCCCGCGCGCGTCGCTGCTGGCGCCCCCGCTGTCCCCGTGCGGGCAATCACCGAGCCCCCGCCCGGGAAGGTCGTCGCCGTCGCCGTGGGAGGCGGTGAGCGCGTGGTCGCTGGCACCTCCACTCGGGAAGCGTCGCCGCCGGTACGGCCTCTCTGCTCCCTCTCTCGCCGCTCTCCTCCCTTGGTGCTCCATTCCGCTCCCTCCGCCTGATCTTGCTTTTGCTTTCTAAATTCATTTTGCGGCTGTTCGTGGGGGGCTCATTTTGGCTTTCCATGTTTGACGCTCTTCCTGGTTTGTGCTGCAGCAGTAGAGCGTCGGTTGGGCCGGGTGATTCCCTGAGCTGTTGCTGGCCTCGCCTGCGTTGTCGTCTGTGCGGCGTTTTGCTTCTGTGCAGCGTGCTCATAGGTGGCTGGTGTTGACACCAGCGGTGGCAAACAGAAGGTCTTCGGGTTCTTCCTTCCGCTGCCGCTGTACGTCGGATGGGCTCCGTGCTTCCTGTTGAACCACCATGCTCACCACACCCAGGTTACTTTGTTATGTTTCCTACTCTGCCCTGCTAGTGCTTGCTGAAATGTCAGTTAAACTTCACAATTGCATTATACCTTCTTTTAAATATATGTTAGATTGCTTTGGTCGCCATATATCAATGGTGCCACCTTCTCTACTATATTAGCAGTGCTGAGGCATTTCAAGAATTCGTACCTAATTCAAAGATTTCAGCCAATAGTGGTTGGAGCCTGCAGCCTTATCTGCCAAGATTTGCATGCTTCATTTGCTGAAGTATTTATTTCCTTACAAGTATAAATTTCATGATGATAGTTTATGAACTGGTTGAGCTTATCTAAATTTTGAGTATGACAAAAACTATGAGATCTGGTTATCTTGTGATCCCTGCTTTAGATTTTTCACTAATTCTTCCAAAGTAAGACTTGATGCACATTCCAACTAGACTTCATTGTGTGAAACTAAATACTTATTTGAGTACAGGAGAATTAGGAATGATGATGTTTACCTGAGTAGTTCCAAAAAATATTATACCACTAGAATTGATATGCACTTTTGTAGTGTTGGCCATACCCACTATGTGGACCTGATGTGATTAGATTAGATCTGCTTCACAGAGGCTACGCTGACATGTAAAGTGAATGAAACTTTGAATGATACAGCTTCCTCAATCCCTGCCATGTATTTCTAAATGTTTTAATATGTATATAACTATCCTTACTGATGACGTACTGACCTTTTGTGCTCTTAAACTGATTATTAAAGCCTAGCTATTGGTACATTGCATACTAGCATTAGACCTGCTCTTAGTGCTCTGGTTATTTCTCTGTTGTGTAGGCATACTCATTTGAAAGACTTGGAGCTCTACAAGGTTAGATCGTATACCTGTTGTAGATTCGTTAGTTAGTAAATTGACATGAGAGGAAAAGAGAGATGAGAGAGGGAGACATATTGAATCTCTTTTGTTGCACACATATATAAGATTTTTTCCCTAAACTTTTCCCTAATTGGTTGATATTTGTGGCTTTCTGTTGCTGCAGATCTTATGCTTTAATTTCATTCTCTTCATTAGTTCATTACGAAGCAACAAACAGCCATTGTTACTATGCTTACACATTTGGATGGACCGGCAGGTACAATTGCTCCTTGCTTTACTATAGACCCTATCATTCCATAAGCCATATACTGAATCGTAGATCTGATTTGAATCTTTTATGGCTTGCTCACCAAGAACCAAAATGAGGGACCTCATGTTCGGATTACTTCAAAATTTGTTTTGTTACCTCTCAGTTTATCTAGAGGTGTCTCTCAATGATATAAAATATTTTTTAAAGCATTAGGGGGGAAAATAGTACTTGCTGTGCTCTACATGACTACTTCTGAATTCTCATCTTAACCTGTTAATTGTTCTGTCTAAAATTTAACCAGCCAAAAGTTTGCTAATACTCTATTATGTTGATGGTGACAGTAATTTGTGCAATTGTTCTCAGTATCATTGTCTACCTTGGCAAACAGATAGCAAAACCTGACACCATTTCAGTTGGTGAAAATGCAGGTTCCATGGCCTATGTTCATGCTGGAGGGGTGTGTGCGCGCGCACGCTCGAGATAGTCCGCTGAAAAAGTTTCTCTTTCTTTTCTGTCATTGTTATATATGTTCCCGCAAGCATTGCAGTAAAATTTGCAATTTACTTCGTGGCTTGTGCTTCAAGTGCATTGCTCTCAAAGAGCTAAACCCAGCCATTATCATCATGTGTTTGCCATTGTGTAAGTCACCATTGTATGATTGGTAGCGATATGTGCTCAGTACGTATTGCAAATGATTTCATTTTCTTATGTACTTTCTAGCCCTTCCTCTGACAGCGTTTTCTAAATTTCTTATGTTCGCCGTTCCTGTAGTGGTGGCCATTTTTACCAACATTTGTCTTTCTTGATTCTTAAAGGAAAAAATGTCATTAATGGATAATTAGAAAGGCAATTTCAGTTAGTAAATAGCGTCTTCTATCCTGGGTCATGCCTATTCCGGACTGATTGCAAGGGATAGCGGACAAGGATTGTAATGCTTTCATTCAGCAATAGAAGCTCTCTGATTTGCCCCCAAAAAAAAAACAGTTTATGTCCATCCATTTAACCAACTTAGCATACAAATTATTGAGTACTCCAATAAAACAGTCACACTGCATAGTGTCACATGCATGACGCGTACAGCAGGAACCGGCGCGGCGAAGCGCGCCACCCGACCTAGTCTGATACACAGCCCGGAACGAAATGGGGGCTCCTATATGTCTACCGGAAGGCATATAAGCAAATCATCTATAAAGCCCAATTACAATGATGAAGGCCCAAATATTAGGAAACAGTCCGGTCCGTTGGTTTTTCGTTACATCCTGGCGCGCCTGACTTTTCACGCTGGTTTCCGTTACGATCTGGGCGCGCCTGAATTTTTTCTCGCGACGCTGATTTCCGTTACGATCTGGGCGCGCCTGACTTTTTTTATCACGAATGTTGCAACGCTGTGTTTCTCGCGCACAAAAATTTCTGCCTGCCTTTCATTTTTTGCTGGGTACGTGGTTCTAAGTGGGAAACATAACGGGTGGGAACCAACTCACAAAATGAAGTTGCAAGTTGCAAATTTGTAAATAAACTTAACATTCTGTAGCTTCAGACTTCAGAGTACAAATTATAGGTAATATAATCTAGTTCTAATGTAGCATTTTCTTTGACAACTGATCTTCCACAGCAACTTATCAGCAAGTAGTGTAGCAAGAACCTGTTAACAATGAAACAATGCTCCAAATGTTAATCATTATGTCAATTTTTATTGTGACTTTGAGCATTACAAAACAAGAAATGTTCAACATTTCCATTATTAATAAATACAACAATGTTGAACATTAAACTTAGTAAAGTTGAAATGTACAAATAGATATGTTGAAATGTACATATAGATATGTTGAACATTCCACAAATAAAGTTGAACCTAGTTCTAGTAAAGTGTTTGAAATGTTGAAATACTGTTATAACAAATGTTGTGTACAACAACAAAAAAATGTTACCAAATTGAAACTAGGCATGGAGTTGCATGAGCAGGAATAATGTTGAAGATGTTGAAATACTATCAAAACAAATGTTGAGAACACAAAAAAATAGTTACAAACCCTGAACCCTAATCGGTATATCCGAAGTTGAAACAATTTGGCCTTCTATGGCAGGGGGTACATGGCCGCCCCAAACCCCAAACATGTTTCTGAACCCGATAGGACGGAGTCGCCCCCCAAACAACCCTGAACCCTAACCGGTATATCCGAAGCCGAAGCAATTTGGCCTTCTATGGCAGGGGGTACATGGCCACCCCATGTGACACTCCTGGTGTCACTATCATAACTAAGCACCCTAACGAACTTAATTAAATCACTAATGGCATGCATCATCCCCATAATTATAATATTGTTTGCGCATATGTGTGTGTATGTGTGGCCAAATTAACCATCATAAGATATAAGGCTTAATTCCACAAAAATTCGGATCAAAACCAAACTTAAAAGGGTGCCATAGCCGCTAGGACAGTAAGTTGCGGTGCTGAAGGGAATGGTCACCGCAACAAACCGAGCCCTAGCAATTTTAAACCCATTCACCACTGCATGACCGACTGTTGCGGTGGCCTTCATGTCACCACCGCAATAGTCGGTGGTCTCGGGCAACAGTGAAAATCCTCTCTGGATTGATGGACTGTTGCTGTGGTCTGTCATTCTTGCCCCACCGCAACATTAGATGGCTAAATTACTTACGCGTAAGGTTCACAGCACCGAATGTTGCGGTGCCAGGCTAAAGCCAGGACCGCAACAGTCGGTGGCCCGCGGATTTCTTATTTCCGTTCATCGGCACAGTGTTTTCGGCACCACAGACTGTTGCGGTGGGAGTGTTACCCCACCACCGCAACAGTCGGTGCCCAACCACCACGCCGGCATGGGCCTCCCCGGCGACGGTACGGGCGTCCGCGCCGCATTAACCACGTGTCCGGGTCTCCTGTGCCCCGTCCGTGGTGTGCGCCCGCCCTGGCGACACGTCCCAGCTCGAGGGGCAGTTGAACCACTCCCGTACCTCCCCTTTCCCGAGCTCAGAGGCTCATCCACCGGCTCACCGCCATCCACCTCGCCATTGCTCGATTCCCCACGTCCCAAACTCCATTGCCTCGCCCTCTCCTCGCCCAAACCTCCCTCCCCTTGCCTTCCTCTGAGCCAGGCCGCCGCCGCCGGCCGCCCCTGAGCCGAGCTCGGGCTTGAGCTCGAAGAAGAAGGAACAACCAGGGACTCTAGAGTAAGCACTGCGAGGCATAGAAGGGTTTTCCCATAGAAATCTAGGACTTGTGTACAAAAAGGATGGTTTGAAGGATGTATTGCTTTATGCACTAACGTGAGCTTGGGAGTTGGTTATTGTTTCATAAACTTGGGCTTGAGCTAAAGGTGCAACCCACCCCTAGTGGTTATGTTGTTGGTGTGGATTGAGTAAGTATTTCCATAACTAGACTGTATTTATACCTTGGGGTAAAGGAGAGTGGCTAAGTTAATGTGATAGAAAGAGTAATTCATGTATATCTACTTAAGGGAATTAGACAATTTTTGTTAAGTTTATCCTGAAGTTTAGGAATCCACACCAACAAGAATTAGCTCCTGAATACATATGATTTTGTAATGGTGATTTAGATTTTATTTCAAATAGTAGGGTGTGAGGCCGGCCAGACCGGTCAAACCGGTCTCAAAAACCGGTCTGACCGGTTCCTGGGCAAGAATTTTCTCTTAGTTATGGATGTTCTATAAATGTGCATCTAGTGCTATGATTTGTTAGGAGTATTCTTATAGTTGATTGCTTTGGCATTCTTGCATCTCATGCGTACTTTTGCGAATCGTGTAGAGCACACCATTACTGACGGCGTGTACGAGATCGACGTCGAGCCCGAGGGTGATCCCGCCGCCGTCGAAGTGAACTACGCCACTACGCAAGACCCGGATCAAAATCCGGAAGGGCCCAAGGCCGACGTTGATCAAGAAGGCAAGCCCCGGAGCATAACCCACTGTGAAACTAACTCTCATTGCTTGTGCCTTATTTTTGCGCATTTAAGTTTGAGGAACTGATTGAAACCTTAGTTGCATGATCCCTAGGTACCTATGTTATACTACTAGTATGTGTAGGTCGTATAGAATGCTATGCTTAATTAGGACCGGTAGAAGTCGAGTGATTGCTTGTCACTCGCGAGATATAGGGTTTACTTTGTCTCAGTGAATGGTGATCGGCAAGCGGGGCTTGTGCGATATTCATGTTGGTTGAATGTCCCGCTTGCACAGAAAATGGTGGGCTGAGGCATTGATTGTGTGGCGATGTTGGTCAAGCTTTTGAAGGTACTAATCGTATGCCGGGAAATATGGTAAACTGGTAAACCTAGTACTTGATGCAAACTGACGTCTGACGGACACTTCCACTCCATTGGGCGAGGGGTTGATGGCGAGTGTAGCAGTGGCCGCGGCACAGGTTTGCCTGGGGCACCTAGGGTCCGTTGGGGCGTGCACTCGGGTGGAGTGGGCTCTGATGGCAGACGGCAGGGAGAGATGGGAAAGGTTGCCCCGTGAGGTCCTGGGTGTCTCTCACGGGTCGTGCGATTAGTTTGCCCCATGCATGGTTAAAATCGACTCGAGTTGTCCGTCCTTCGCGGTTACATGAAGCTGCTTGATCTCTTTTCACACTTCAGTGTCCTTGGACCAATGTGTAGAAAGTTGGTAAAAGAGGAATGATGTTGCAATATGAAGTAATTGTTTGTCAACTTTTATTACTATTGGATAGCTTGGCAAACTTAGTAAGGGTGAGTCACACTTAAAATCTTGGCTAAAATATTGGAAACAGGCTCAAGTTGTAGATGCTTTTGGCAAAACAAACCCAGAGCTAAAAAGCCTTGCATGTCTAGAATTTATCCTTGTCGGGTAAGTCTTGCTGAGTAATTAGTACTCAGCCTTGCTTGTGGCTTAATTTTATTGCAGATAGTGTTGTTGGCTATGACCCCGTGGCTGCCTTGACCTGGCCGTGCGTGCTGCCCGACGGCTGGACCATGGAGCGGGTGCCGTCCGAGTCCGACTGGGCCGCGGTGAGTAGATGTTAAGCGAGGGCTCCGCTTAATGTTTTTGCTTCAACGTGTAGACTTCCGCTGTAAAATACTCTGGTTTGTAAGAAGATAAAACATATGTACTGTATTTGTATAATTATCTATGTGAACCGTGTGATGTAAAATATGCGATGAGTTGTACTGCCTGAGCCCACCTTCGAGTGGGACTGCTGCTATTTTGTTTCGGTCGAGAGAAAAACGTGGTGTAATCGGGAAGGTATCCGACGGATTGCACGATTAACTCGGTTTAGGGGCGTGGCGCACTGCTGTGATAGTGGTCCCATGCTCTTAAGCCGGATTAATTGGAGCGGTCTGCCACACCTCAAAACCTAAACATGTTTCTGAACCCGATAGGACGGAGTCGCCCCCCAACAACCCTGAACCCTAACCGGTATATCCGAAATTGAAGCAATTTGGCCTTCTATGGCAAGGGGTATATGGCCGCCCCAAACCCCAAACATGTTTGAACCCGATAGGACGGAGTCGCCCCCCCAACAACCTGAACCCTAACCGGTATATCCGAAGCCGAAGCAATTTGGCCTTCTTAACCGGTATATCCGAAGCCGAAGCAATTTGGCCTTCTATGGCAGGGGGTACACGGCCGCCCTCTGAAACGAATATCTTTCTGAACCCGATAGGACGGAGTCGCCCCCAACAACCCTGCACCCTAACCAGTACAACCTTCTATGGCAGGGAGCACTTGATCGGTCGGCCCTAACCAACACATGATTCTAAACCCAATAGGATTGAATCGAACAAATAATTTGAAATGTTAAAACAAGAAATGATAATTTTCCAAAAAATATTGAGATGTAAAATGTTGAAATAAGTAATGAAAATTTACAAAGATGTGAATTTTTTCAAAGAAATAATGAAAATATTAATTTTTATGTAAAATTGTTTCAGTAAGTTTCAAGATTTCAACATGTTGTTAATTATATTAGAGGATATGTAGCTGAAATGTTGAAACACAAATTGACAATGTTGAAAAAATATGAAAATGTTCATATTAATATACTACTATGTTGAACACTAACAATAATAACAACATTCACGCATTTCGAGTTTTGAAATGTTGAAAAATAATTTCAAAATATTGAGTGCAATATATATTAATGTTGAAAATAATAGTAAATATTTTAATAATCAGATTATCTTTTATTATTAAAATGTTCAAATATTTATATAATAATTTCAATTTAACATCATATTCAGCATTTGTTCAAACTTGTTTCAACCATTTAAACGGTCTGTTCAACATTATCACTCGTGTTGCTTCCTTCAAGTGCAGGACAGAGAAGCCAATATAAACATAGTAAACATTTTAAAATGCTATATTCAACTTTTATTCAAACTTATTTCAACAATCCCAATAAACTAGTTCTACATTTTTCTGTGACAATTTTGAAGAAATATATCGCTAATGTTGAACATGTATGTCAAAATATTGAATTAGTACATTTCGAACATCAAATTTTTAAAATAATTAATATATATTCATTTTGGATCTTGTTTTGTTATATAAATTCTAAGTAACACCGTGGTTTAAACGGAATCCAAAACACATTAACGGTTTGCGAGAAAAATGACATCACAATATAAGATTCCAAACGAAATCCTTCCCACCCTCACTGCACAGCAGCGAACGGGACGCCGACATGTGTCCACCTCTCCCCACAAGCCGCTGTGCACCAGACAAAGCATCCCACGCGCTCTAATCTTGTCCGTTTGTTTTCTACGCACACGTCTCAAACATCGGAAGATAAATGAAGAAAATTTCTTCCGGAAGATATATAGGTTTTCCGGAACGAAATAGCCAATGGGGCCAGGGCTAACCATGTGAAGCCCACTTAAAAAGTGGCAGCCCAAAAACAAGCTCAGATCATAACCGAGGGTTTCTAAATTCAGATCGGCCCATGCCCTATTTTCAAACAATTTATCTTTTTCATACGCAAATACACTGCCCAACACGAACGTATTGCAAATGCATATCTGCAGCAGCAGGTTCCAATTCCAACTGATACTGTCTTCCGTTTTTTTTCCTCTGCGGGTTTTAGCTGAACGAACTTGCTCCACTTATGACCCGAACATTCAATGACACAATTCAAAGATCCTGATACGGCGCTGCCCATCAATCCATCGATCATCTCAAGCCATGTCTGTGCCAAAAGGCCTCTAATAGAGGTTCAAGTGGTAGAGCTTGTTCTGTATACAAGGTGAGTATCCGAGAGGAAGATAATACAGTTTAATCAAAGACTGCATGCAATCCGTATGGCGGTATAAATTCCTCAGGTACACGGTACACCTGAAGTTGAAAATGCAGATTAGTTGACAACGGAATACATGTAAAATTATATCAGTCTGACTTCAGGCGCATTCACGGTCACGGATGTCTGATAAGTGATAACTGAGTCAGACTCAGAGTATACAACATTTCCGCGTGCTTCTCTACGGAATACATACTAGTAGTATTTTTTTCGCAATTTCAAGTGGTTAGTGATTGGTCCTGCACTTTTATTTTTTGATGTTTCGCTTTGTGTTTCTACTCTGCGAAGTTGACGCCTTGACGGCCATTGGACGAGGAGTGGAGAGGGGATCCGATCCAATACACCCCCGACCCGGCTGGACCCGGGCGGCGATCAAAGCTGACCGACGATCGCGGGCCGTCCCGCCCCGCACGGCCCCACCCATCGCGTATCCAACGCCCCCGCATGCCGCAGCCGCGTCAAACTCAAAACCCCCTCGCGATCCGAGCCCCACCGACCCAGCAGCCCGTCCAACCACCACCACCACCAGCGCGCGGGACGGGACGGGGCCCACATGCTGGCTTTGCTTTCCTTCGGGCCCACCGGCCAGTGGAACACACGGTCCACGGTTATTCCCAAAGGCCAAAGCCGCCTGCCGTGCCGGCTGGCGCCTGTTCAACAGTTGAGTCCACTCTCTCCGTGTCTCTTTTTCCCGCACACCCCTCCAACTTTCGCTTATTTTTATCTATTAATTTATCTCTCGCTTTTTCCTTTTCTTCTTCTCTCTCTTCTTCCGCCATTTCCATTCCATCCCTGATCCCCTGCCGAAGCGAGCTCACAGTCACAGCTCAGCTCGGTCTTTCCCTTTCCCTACTCGAGGAGAGGCGGCTGCTTCCTCCAGTCTCCGCTCCGGCTGCCCACCGCATTCGTCGGATCCCTCTCCGTCGTCGGCGCACGCAGCCTCTCCAGGCCTCATACCACTGGTACAAGCCAAGCCAAGCCACCCCGGATCGGAGGGAGGAGGAGCTCTTCCTGGCGTCGCCTGCGGACCGCCAGCTGCAGATCCACACGGACCTCTGCCTGGGCTCATTCCTTCGTCTCCTTCTTCTGGGTAAGGAACTTGCTTCCATTCAGCAGCTTGTTCCAGTTCTGACTTTTCTTCTGCAGAATAGGTTTCGTTTCCTTGCAATGAGCGATCAAATCCAAATCTCCCGTTGTCTGTATAGGGCAGTCCGCAGTCCATCCAGTTTACTGGGGATTTCAGTGCTGTATGCAAGATTCCTAGTAGCCATTCATTTATTTTCCGCAAAAATCCCCTATGTCCTAAGTCCGCTCCTGCAGCCTCATCGTAGATCTGTGCAAAATGCCCCCTCTTCTTCTCCCCGCAAATTTCGAGGTTAAAGGGATCTTGCTTATGACATGGCCATGTAATTTGGACTGGGATTAGGGATTCCTAAATTCTACTGGTACTACTAGTACAGTTTTGTAGCATTACGAGCCAATCAAGATACTAGGGCTATGATTAGTGAATGTATCATTTACTCGTCGCGTTTGGTGACAGTGTAAATGGTTCATGTAGTCAGTGTCTCAGTGAGCTAGGTCAACATATTTGGTTGGGAAAATCATTAAGAACTGCATATAGCAACCAATAATCGCGCTTCTTTACAAAACAGTCTGTTGGTCGGCACTTCATCTTAGAATTATTTAGATGAATGGCTGGCCCTTTATTGTGTAGTTGTATACCTGTGCTGAAACTAGATCACTAACATGCCAATGAACATTTACCCGCTACGAGTCCATGGACCATGGCTATGCTGATTCCGTGATCAATGATTGGTTAATCTAATGTATGTTTTATTGATATCACAGCATGCTTCTTGAGAACCATTTTGTGTGACATCAAAGAAGCAGTCGAACATTATCTTCAGGGTATTGAGTTTATAAAATTTTGGCCCTTTGGTGTTCTGCGTCAGATTTGCAGCAACCTGCACCTGCACAGATTCAATTCATGGTGGCTGGATGAGCAGCTGAACTGAAATGCTACTGGCTGTTGAGGGAGGAGGGTTTTTCTCATCATCAGCATCAGGATACAGCCATGGCCTTGCTCTCTTGCTTCTTGGACGGAAAGGAGAAGAGAAGAACGACAAGGGATCACCATGCAGTCATTACCGACTAGTTGGTCAAGAAGCTGAGCATGAATGCCCAGTGCCTTCAGTGAAAAATGATGTTCCTGGTAAATGTGCTTCCTTTGTCTGCTTTGGCTGCACACCTGCTAGTCTCGTTGGAGCATTTCCTCCAAAATTGGGCTCAAGTAACACAGCTGGGAGCTCATCTGAGGCATCCAGCTCATCAACTGGGATAGCAACAACTAATGGTTCCATCAGTGAAAGTGGGAGAAAAGGTTGTCTTAAGAACAACCTGAAAAGGGATTCTTCAGAGCGTTCTACATTAAGTTGTAGTGAGGAACCACGCGAGTCACTGGAAGAGGTGCAAACCTTGAGGTCTGGTATGGAGCGGAGAAAAGTTCAATGGACTGACACATGTGGGAAGGAACTTTTTGAGATAAGAGAATTTGAAGTCAGGTAATGCTTTGACAATTTTTTCTAGAAACTGTATTGTTCCTTGCCTCTATCACCATAGCTGCTTTCATGTTGATCGTAGTATATCCTAAGTACCTTAGGATATATGTTCTCACAGTCACCAAAATTCGCCTGCTTTAGCTCATCAAGGAAACTTGGATATAATAGAGCATCTCAGTTTTTATCTGACATATCTGTTTCTTACCAGAATGTGTAGTTCAATGGCGCTCCTAAATACATTTCTTTTTCCTATGAGACTGAAAAATTTTGGTTGTCGGAATTGACGCAAATGATCTTTTGCTGCCACCCTTGTTCAGAATATCTCATTTTTAGATACTGAATTTGCTGTATGAGCAAACCCTGTCGATATTTTTCTCATAGTTTCAAGTGGGAGCTTTCTGGACATGTCTCATAGTTTACTCGCTTTCCCTAGTTGATATTATTTTGGATATGTTACTGTCTGATTATTGAAGTTATGTTTAAACAGCGATGATGGCCTGTCTGAAGATGACCCTGACAACGAGGGTTTCAGGAAATGCGAGTGTGTGATCCAGTAATCTTGGTGTCTGTAAACTGCCTTGGGCAAGACAATGCAGTACTCCATGGCATGTTGAAGCTCTGGTTGGTCTGATCATGGCAAGATGCACAGCTGCTGGCTTCGTGGCGATCAAGCCAAACTGACACTCAAGGAAGAATCTGGGGACATATTATTATTATTTTGTATTACTTTGGTTCTCATGATCAGTTAGTGCACATAATGCTTAGGGCTACAACTTTGCCATCGTTGATTACATTTTCATCTTCGATTTCTCCGTTCCATTGTATGGGCCCCCTGTTCTTTTCTTGTGTGCTCTGCTGCGCTCTCTTGTTTTGTGCCATATGTAACTGCTCATTCTTTCAGCGTTGGCCGAGGGTGTTGCATCGATTTCTTGGTACCGTTCTTTTTTCTTTTTCTTTTTTTTTGATACATGATTACGCATGACATGAACTGGTGGAATATAGAGCCGAATAGAACACACCATGACAGGGTTCCTCATGAACATAAACCACGGATGAAACACTGCACTTTATTCAAAAAAAAAAACACTGCACTACTATTCAAATGAAGGTGCGTGCCGTGGGTCCGTGGCTAGAGAATTCAGTGATACCCTTACTTCTGTATGAACAACTGACGTCTATAGTAACTGAACAGCGGATGCAAACTGCTTGCATTGTCTTCTTCAGTTAAGACGCAGATTAAAAAGAATGAGCATAAATCTGTGGTAGATTGCTTGAGAGTTGAGCGGCTTCCAGCAGACTGCACGCCAGCAGCTCCATCATCACAACCAGCTGAAACGAACGAATTCAGTCTCAGTACTATCACCCTGAGAAGTTAAACCAGGTCCGTAGTTTCTTTAGTCTGTTTAGTTTGAAGTCAAGGCAGAGAAACAAATCAAAGCAAGTAGAAGTTGTAGAAGTTAACCATATGTAATTTCGGAGATCAGAGTCGTGTATGGTGGTGGTGGTGTGTTACAGTTTGCTAAGCGTGCAATTCAGTTTGCTCCACAGCACTTTCCAGTTTGCAACTCATATCTCAAAGGATTGCTACGAAGAAAATGAGTGGCGAAAGCAGCTCACCCAAAGTCCCTGCCTCCCTGGGCGCCGGCCGTGGGTACTCCATTGATGAGGACACTGAACTTCACAAATTTACATGGCCTCTGACCACCTATTTTTCACAAGCTGCGTACAAATGCAACACACTACGTACAAATGCAACACACTGCGAGGCAGAGGCACAAACGCATATACAAGAAACAAGATGCATGTGCATTCAGGAAACTACAGTAAAGCAAGCGCGGGCGCGTCGACGATGGGACAGTAGCCTGACAAATGTACGCGACTACGCCGTAATATTGATGCCGCCGTCGGTCTCCACTTCGGCCACCTGCTGCTCCACGGCGCCGCCGTGCTCGCCCTCGCCGCCGGCGTGGCGGCGCAGCACGCCCTCCAGCACGTCGAGCAGCTGCTGGGGCGCGACGAGCTGCGGGAAGTGCCCCACCGAGTCGATGATCACCACGTCCGCCGCCGCGGCGCTCGCCATCCTGCGCCTCATGTACTCCGCCACGCACGGCGGCGCCGCGAAGTCCGCCTTCACCTGGACGATCGTGCAGGGCGCGGTGACGGCGTCGAGGGCCTCCCGCTGGTCGCCGAGGAAGATCATCCTGGCGACTCCCAGCGCGACGTCCGGGCGCATGGCCAGGAAGCTCGCCTCGAGGGGCGGCGCCGAGGCCGGGTCGCCCACGGCGTTGGGGACGAATCCCTTGACCCAGGCGACGAAGTCCGACGACATGGCGTCCAGCATGCCGTCGACGCCCTCCATCTCGAAGCCACCGACGTAGCCCTCCTCCGGCGAGTTGATGTACCTGAATAGAATAATGGAGGACACGGGGACCACCACGCCCGCACGTACGTGTCAGGAACAAGAACAACTGAATATGTGCATATGCATGCTGCCATTGAGGTGCCCAAGATCTAATCAGACGGTCGCCGTCGAACGCGATCGTGATGTTATCTAGTAACCTAGCAACGGAAGAGAAAGATGGCAGTGAAAGTGATCACGACATGGACAGTGCAAACAAGCGCTCAAATGAATAAACGTAGCTTGCAGCAGACAGCGCGATCACTACCAGAAACCTCGCCATCGGTCCACCTTCATAGGTACCGGTTACTAAAAACCAGCATTGGTACCGGGTCTAAATGTGTTGGCCCCTGAGAACCCTTTGGTACCGGGCGATAACACGACCCGGTACCAAAGG
>CM014270.1:71430450-71452632 GCA_004135705.1 Alloteropsis semialata | reverse complement strand
CCCCGAGGCTCTGAAACGTTTCCGCCAAAGTCCTTGAGCGTCATATTGGTCTTGATTAAATCATCAATCCCTTTTCCCAATTTGCGGAACATGGAATAAGGCATGAGATTGACTGCAGCTCCTCCATCAACCAGCATCTTGGTCATCGGCTTCCCATCAACGTATCCCTTGATGTACAGAGGCTTCAGGTGCCGATACCCATTTGCATTTGGCTTCTCAAAGACTGCTTTCTCTGAATCAAGAACCAAGCATGCAGCGGCTTCTTCCAGTTCATAATCGACCTCATGGTCGTCTTGTTCATCAGGAGCAGCAAAATCAGAAGGCAACATCAAAACCATATTTATTGCGGCCGATGTACTTGCTTCATCATCATTGGCCATCTTGATGCGCCATTTCCTTTCTTTTGCCAATTCTCGCTCCTGAATCTGCTCATTATAACGCAAGCGTTGCACACGTCTCTTCTTGGACTTAGAAATCCCTGATGGGCACCACTGTCCAGACCTCATTGGAGGTTCTTCAGTCCGATTCTGAACTGGAGCCTTCTCTTCTATTTTTTCAGGGCCATGAGCATCAGCCCGGCCTTCATTATTTTTGTGGCCATGAGTATTAACCCGGCCTTCATCTCTTTGATGATGATCATCAATCCTGACGCCGATCCGTTCATGAACTGATCGTCGACCTCTCTTAGAAGCTCTGTATTCTTCATACTGGAAGCTGCATTCAGGACAATCTGCTTTCGATGGCAGTCTAAGCTTCTCGTTCCAGCAGTATACGAAGAAAGGACACCCCCAATGATCATCATCCTGATTGTAGCGGTTATAAGCTTGACGCCTGTCTATATGCCAATTAGACCCATAACCGTACTGATGGCGATCATCGACTCTATCATCAAACCAGCGCCGACCATCGGACCTATCATCATACCGGTGTCGGTCATCGGACCACTCATCAAATCGGCGTCGGCCATCGGACCACTCATTATATCGGCGTCGGCCATCGGACCTGTCATCACGTTGGCGCTGACCATCAAACTCTTCATCAAGCCGATTTGCCTGATATTCACGCCTCCGACGTCGTCGTTCCTCGCGTTCTTCCCATGCTCGGGCTGCTGCCTGCTGCCTCTTATATTTGTTAATCAGCATTTGGGAAGTTACACGTGGCCGATACCCACCAGGAGCATTAGATTCACGTCCAAACGCCTGATGATTCCTGCGTAGCTCTTCAACAGTAACTTGAACTGCAGGATCAACGGCACCAGAACTCTTGGCGTGGTCCGATGTAAGTACTTTGAACTTCCCCTTTTCATTAGCATCAACCATATTAACAGAAAAGGAGAAATCAGCAAAGTTATTAGGAAAGGGATGACCATCGATCTTCATGGCTTTCTTGCTGTCTTCAAACTTGATCTTGCCAGATTCTATAACCAATTGGATCTCCCTTCTGAACACTTTGCATTCATTGGTCTCGTGAGAAGTTGAGTTGTGCCATTTGCAATATTTGCGTTTCTTCAACTCATCGGCCGATGGAATAGAATGATTTGGAGAAAGCTGGATAAGCTTCTCACTGAGCAACAAATCAAAAATCTTATCGGCCTTTGTTATATCAAAACCAAACTTTTCAGGGTTCTGTTTGATCCATGGGAGCGATACTGGCTTCTTGGATTTGGTCCATTCAGCTATATTGACATCAGCTTCCTCTTCAGATTCAGAGAGATAAGATACTTGCTTGGAAAACTTCACACGCTTCATCTCCTGATATCGGACCTCATGAGCTGACACCTTCTGAACTAGTTGCCCCAATGTCTCAAACTCCTGAGCAGAAAACTTTTCTTTAATCGGCGCGAGCAAACCCTGGAACGCAAGCTCGGCCAACTGCATATCAGACAGCTTCAAACTATATCATCGATTCCTAGTATCACGGAACCGTTGAATGTACTCCTTGACGGTCTCATCATTCCTCTGCCTGATAGCAATCAAATCAGAGATCTTCATCTCATTGAGACCGGAAAAGAAGTATTTATGGAATTGCTTCTCCATATCGGACCACCCTGTGACTGATCCTGCTAGCAACGACGTAAACCAGGTAAACGCGGCCCCGATAGTGACAGAGGGAAAAATCTGAGCCTAAGTCCCTCCTCTGAAGCAGCCTCACCACACTGAGCCAAGAATCGGCTCACATGCTCGATGGTGGTCATATCATCTTGCCCGGAGAATTTGGAAAAATCCGGCACTCGGTAACGCGGAGGAAGTTGCACTGCATCAAAATAAGACGGGTACGGGTGCCGATACAACCTCGCTTCATCTTTAGGCTTCAAGCCGAATTGATTTTGGATCACCTCGGCTATTTTCTGCGACCAATCGGACTGTTGATTTCCAGGTGGCATTCCATCAGCTATGTCCATCACATAATTGTTGTAATCACCAACCATACGCTGATGTGAAGGAATCTCTGTACGTAGTCTCGCAGCAGCGGGTTGTTTCTCTCCTTCGTTCAGAGTCCTGGCATACTTTTCACCATGTGGGCCGACAATAGTTCCATCGGCCATCAACAGAAAACCGTTGGCCAGTTCAACAGGAGGTGGTGGAGCAATCGGCATCTGTGGAGCAACGGTCATTGTATTATCTGTAGTTTCTTTGCCTCTTCCTGATCCTGATGCTCCTGCAGAATCTGCTATAAACACTGGACCCTTCAAGCAAATAGCATCGTCCACCGCCTTCTTGATGAGATTGTCCAAAGAATTTACCAAAGTGCCCGATTGGTTGATCAATGCATGATGAACAGCCTGGTGAATCATCTCTGTCATGTTAACCTGGTACTCCCGAGCATCAGTTGTCTTCTTGATCAACTCTGGATCCGGGAGAGGACCTTTGAGTATAGGGCCTGAACGATTACGCCCAAACTGGCCAAGGCAGAGCTTCTCAAACGCATCAATCTGGGCCTGAACTGCATCCAACTGAGTTTTGGACAGATCGGCCTTTGTAATGGGCATGGCCGTCTCAGGCGTCTTGTTCTTGTCGTGTTTAGCCTTCTCAGCAGCTTCTCTCTCAGCGCAAGTCTTGCTACGGTTTCTTGTTCAGCATCAGACGACGACATCTTGGACTTTGTTTCTCGTGTCCCACTGGGCGTGCCAAAAATGTGTTGACGCGGAAAATCGGCGGTCGTATTCCCCGCGGTCAGCACACGAAGACCAGGGAGATCAGCTTCGCTCCAGTGCCAGTCTACACTCCAGTTCAGGTTCGCTGCGTGCCAGTCAATTTGACCTGAAATTGACAAGGGAATAAAACAGTTAAATTGCTCTTTGATTGTGCCGGCTTTATTTCAGACGATGGAGTAACGTCGAATTTTAGCCAAGACCCAATCAGACACGTATCGGCCGATGCCAATCGGACCTCAAAATCAGACCTCATTGATGACGTCAATCGGACCGAATGATCGGACCTCAATGAGACACCAAATCGGACCTCAGAATCGGACCAATCAGGATCGGACCTTGATTTATATAACAGATCAGCCTTTGAATAATGAAATAAAGCGTAAAACAAGGCCAATATGTAAAATAACGGATCAGCTATGTCTTGAAACAAGATATTAAATAATCAAAGTGTAAGCCGATACATTGTCCATCTTGTCTAATTACCAGTTTGACTCGTCTTATCGGACCATCTAGCCAATCAATCGGACTATAGCCTTTTCAGAGAAATCTAGCTCCGACGTAGGGAATCTAGATTTCTCCAACTATGATCAGATCAGATAGCTAGATAATCAGAGTCGATTCGTCAACCTGTCAATTAAACAAGATGCTCGCACAGGTGTTGATCAGATTAAGCAAAATAAGCGGGTGAAACATTAACAGATTCGTTCTGATTCTAAGATATGCTACCAAATAATTAAGCGAGATCCAGCTCCGACGTAGGGAATCTACACCACACTTAACATTCAAATAGCAATAAGGCATAACCAAAGCTTCCTTTAACTAATCAAGATGAACCTAGCTCCGACGTAGGGAATCTAGACCAAGCGTGACAGTCAAAGATTAATCTAAGCGTATTACAAAGATCCAGCTCCGACGTAGGGAATCTACACCAGTGCAATACTCAAAGAACAACCAGATTAAACCACAAAGCAGGATCGGACATAGAACGATGCTGTAAGATAAATATTGCTTAAATCGGACCAAGACCAATGCTCAAAGCTGTTGAAGAAGTAGAATTGATTCACATGGCGTAGATCTAAACCAATCTAGCAACTCCAACAAACCGCAAAGACTACCTTTAGTAACCAAGATTACTCTAGCTCCGACGTAGGGAATCTAGACTAATCTTGATACCTAGCTCCGACGTAGGGAATCTAGGCTTAAAGTATAGTCCGATAAACGATAATCTGTTGAATAATCAATATTGATCTAGCTCCGACGTAGGGAATCTATCAATCTTGATTATCCAGAGATAAATCGGTTGAACAGTATAAACGAGAAAGGGCGATACGCCTCAATTCAAAGCCTATACTAGTTCGATAAATTGACTAACTTACTGGTAAGCCGGAGATCAGAACTGATGCAGCCCGTCCACCAATGAGCTTCGTCGGTAACTACTACTAGGGTTTTGGCGTGAAGCCGGGTTGTATTGATTGTGAGAATAGTTCTTTACAATGGACGAGGGTTCATATTTATACCCTGGTCATGGAGAGTCCTGATCGGACCAGACTAACTAAATAAGGTAAACTAAGATTAAGATAGAACGGGACTCTCATACGCCTTCTGAAAAGGAAATAGTCCCTGGATCTGATACGCCTCCTCCTTAGCCGACGCGTCTTCCCTCTTGTACTCGTCATCGGATCGGACTTCCGCTTCATCGGACCCCTCTTCAGCGTCGGCTTCCTTCTCTGTCACCTTCGACCTTGACCAGTCAGCGGGCCCACTGCACAGTCTCAACCTCACCACGTCATCATCTGACTCAGCATGTCAGGTGCGAAAATCCGGTGTCAACACACAATATTTTCATACACAATTATAATCTTTGAATTTTTATTTTGCATCACATGTATGCCTTGAATTTATTTAATGAACCCTAAGTTTGAACTATAATTTTAACGTAGAATTCTATATTGTTGGCACTTCCCCTATATATTTATAAATGGCAACGCACATTATGCGTATATACCTTAATCACTATATAATATACCAATAGTGTATGAAATACACGATTTAGAATCTTATATTGGTGTATATTTTTAATTAAGGTGATTTGGATTCCAATGCGGGTAATATAGATGTAAAACAGTTAATTTAAGTTATTTTTAGTTGCATTTATGATATTATTTTAAATATTATTTATAATGGCATAGTGGGTAATTTTGATGAAGATTAGGGGGTTATTTTGGTTTATTTTATATAATGGCAGAGGCGGGTAATTTTGATATGGATTTAGGGGGTTACTTTAACCTATTTTCATAATGGCATAGGTGGGTAAATTTTTAGATAGATCTAATGGCTATGATGATTTGAGTATTCCAATTGATGGCCATATGTTTTGCTTTTTTGTGAGAATTTTTTGGATTTCTCTCTTTTTCTAGAGTGTCCACCTAGGATCCTAGGTGGCTTCATCTGGAGGCTTTAAAAGGAGCCTCCAATTAGTAATAGTAAGATAGAAAGTTTGGGCCTCGTGATACGTCCTCATCTGGGTTTGAACTTGTTGACATAGGGTGGCGACGTGCCGTGATCATAAGTAGAGCATTGAGGTAATGGCCTGGCTTTGCGGTGGTCCAAGGGGATCATGAGTGACAGACAGATTGCGAGCTCACTACTCGAGTGTGGTGGACTGCTGGAGTGCTGGTGGTGTGAGAGGAGTCCACTGCGCGAAAAAAAGGGTCTGGTTCACATGAGCACTGCAGTATCGACCGACCCCTCGTGGTTGTCGCAGTACTGCGGCCGATCGGGTGGCAGGCGCAGTCCATATAATCCAAGCTCCAATCATCGGACAGGATGACGCCACCTTGACGTCGAGTGGCCGAGCGTGCTCGTCATTTTGCCCTCCCTCCCGGATCCCCATTCCCCAATCTTTGGCGCATGGCAAGGGAAGGGAGAGTGAATTCTTCAGTCACACCGACAGGAATGCCTCCGGGGAGATGAAATGCTCGAGATCCACATGGGAGACAAGCTGACAGCTGACGATTTGGGAGCTGTTCAGAAATTCAGAATCCCCGTGCCACGTACATCTGCAGCCCTAGCTACCGAGCGACAGAGGCGAACGGGTTCGGGCCATGTGTAAATTGTAATGAGGCTTTAGCTCTAACAACAAGCCGTGCAATGATGCCTGACACGGTATCATGCATATTCAGGGCATGCAAACAAGATGATAGTAGTATCATATACGACGATACAAGGGAAGGTTGCAATGCCGGTCCCGGCCACATGCTTGAAAGGAGCGGGAAACTGCCAGAGAATAATGAGGCAAGGAACAGTGCCATCTATGAATACCGGCCTCTGCTCTCCTGTTTTTTCGTCAAAAGGAGGCTGCAGATCTGAACAAATCCAGGCAGCTCCGGCGCCCGCGCACTCCTCCCGCATGCCGGAACCGAACAGAAGCGGACGCTGGCGACCGCCCGCCGCCGATGGCTCGCTCACCACCTCGGCCGCTCAACGTGCCCGATCGAGGGAGCGAACAATCTGGAACCCATAATTGTCTTGTTGTCTCCCCCCACTTGCTCCCACATGAGCATTGGCAAGCAGCGAGTTAATGGCTTTCTAGCTCGCCACTCGATTGCACGGATCGAGCCGTCTTGAACTCTTGACGAGTGATCCCGCCGCGGACGCGGGGCTCCGAGCACGGCGGCGTCACGGCGCACATGGCGCGCCCGGTGGAGGACGAGGCGGCTTTCCCGTTGCCAAGCTGTCCTCGCTTTTTCCACCCCCTCCTGACCCACGTCGTCTCGTGCCCACGGGCCAGGGGCACGGGCCACGCGCGCGCCTACCCCGGTGAATTGCTTCAAAGCTCCTTTGCAAACCTGTCCTCCACGAGACCACGAGGCCGTCTCGTGCGGCCTGATTGCTTCCGGCTTTTCCTTGAACATTGAACAGCCATGCACGTTGGCGAGTTTGTGTGCACTGGGGCGTGCCAATCTGAAGCTCTCCTGAATGCAGCCCTGAAACGCTATAGCTGGAGTAGTGGAGAAGAAGCAAGATGGAGCATGAGCGGCGTGAAGGCATGATGCTCTTCTCCGTAGCAGCTACGTTACTCGCCACGTACATTACATACAACCCACAAAGCCGCCTCTGCATCAAGTATCGATCATTGGGGATGGATTCAGAAATTTTAGACCTTTTTTTTTTCTTGTGGCCAACCTGTGTCACACTAACCCGTGTGTGGTTTGGACTTTGGGCGACCCAGACATTGTACCCGTCTCCATCTCCTCGTCGCGTTTCTCGTCATGGTCATGACTACAAAACTACAAAGCCCTACCCACCCTGACCTGCTTGACTGGCTGTCCATCTCTTCACCTAAAAGGCGCTCTCCCTTTCCCCGCGACGCAACACAGCACGCTCGATCCCCATGTACTCTTGCGTCTTGCCCATGCGCGGCCACGGAAACAAGTAACCGAAGTTGAAAAGATGCGTCGTCCCCTTTGGTCCAATCTCGCTTTGCCTTTAATAAACCATCAAACCAACCATCTCAGCCACACCAACTTTATGTTAAACTCAGCAAAGCCTTCGGCTACCTGCTCAGGTAATTAATCCCATCTTATCATCACCGTCGCCGGATTGCTGTGCAACGGCGGCAAGCTAGTCGGCAACAGAAGCTGGCCTGTATTCAAAATCGGCTCTGCGCTGCAGAAATGGAGGACGTTATTGAAGCCAACTGAGGGCTTGTTTAGTTCGCGCGAATTCGATCGAATGCACTGTAGAAAAATGCATTGGGAATCGAAAAAGCAGAGAGGGGGCACGTTGTTCAATGCGTAAAACAGAGCGCGAATTCGATCGAATCGAGCGAACTAAACAGGGCCTGAGCAGAAGAAGCTGGACGAGTTGAAGAATCAAGCAGAAGGATGGAAGATGACTTTCTTGAAGCAACAACGCAATGTACAAGATAGCTTTATGTGATGCTTTTGTTGTCTGTCTTGCTTGTGGGTTGACGGTGGTTGTAGCGAACGTCTGGGATGTTTCGAGCCGGTGGCTCAGTTTCGATGTCTCTTTTGTTGCGTACTGCTTCATTGTATTCTGGTAACCCTAGAGTTCGTTGGCCGCAGGGCCGGCCCCGAGCCAGTGCGGTCAGTGCGACCGCACTGGGCCTCAAAAATTGGGGGCCTCCAAAAAAATGGTATACTAAGTTGCTAATAGACTAAAATCACAAATGCCAACAAAGTTCACAGATCGCCAATTCGTCACCTGCCTATCCTACCTGATGATTGCAAATTTTCTATCACCGGATCAAGGTTTAAACTTCAAAATCTTTCTCATTCATATTCCCTTGTCTATTTTTTTCTAACAGTTAGATATACTCAAACTAATTTCGATTTTTGTATCATTGATAATTTTTTTCAGTTTATGGACAGGATTCTTGTCACCCAATTGAATCACATGTCTTGTATTTTACGGTGAATGTGGGGCCTCCATTTTTTGTTTCGTACTGGGCCACCAAAAAGTCAGGGCCGGCCCTGGTTGGCCGCTGGCCTGTGTAAACAACTTTATATGCTTTCTATAAAAGCAGGAGAAATCCTTTATAAAAAGAAAAACAGGAGTTGGCCTGCACTGCAGTTCCCATAGCTGAGTCGGTGCACTCGCTCATGGTCACCCATCGGAAAAAGGGGTGTTTAATTCCAGTGAAAAATTTTGCAAGAGAATCTTACCATTTAGGAGTACTAAATGTAGACTAATAATAAAACTAATTATAGATCTCGCCTGAAAATCGCGAGACGAATCTAATGACAGTAATTAATCCGTAATTAGTGAATGATTAGCGGATAGTTACTGTTGTAAATCATGGTCTAATTAGGCTCATTAGATTCGTCTCGCAAAGTTACCCGGGGTTATGGAATGGGTTTTGTCATTAACACACGTTTACTACTCTATACATGTAAGATTCTCTTGTGAAAAATTTTGGTGAAATTTTTTTGGAGAATTGAACACCCCCAAAGATCTCGTGGAGCATTATCTCCTGCCCAGGCCAGATCGGACCTGACCGCGTTGTAAATGTTGGCATTCATGCGTGGCTTGCTTGCCTTCACACTAACCACGCGATTTAGGGGTGTTCAATTCCCAAAAAAATTTTCACCAAAATTTTTTCTAAGAGAATCTTACATGCATGAAGTAGTAAACATGTGTTAATGACAAAACCCATTCCATAACCCCAAGGTAACTTTTCGAGACGAATCTAATGAGCCTAATTAGACCATGATTTGCAACAGTGATGCTACAGTATCATCCGCTAAACATCCACTAATCATGGATTAATTACCATTATTAGATTCGTCTCGTGATTTTCAGGCAAGATCTATAATTAGTTTTATTATTAATTTATATTTAGTACTCCTAAATGATAAAATTCTCTTGCAAAATTTTTTCACCTGAAAAAATTCACCGCCTTAAGTCGGCAGATCGAGCCCGTTACTGCTCCGTCCTACGGGACCACGCGTACGTGCAAGTCGCTGTCCCCTCGACGAGCCGGCGAGCGCTGTCGGCATCACGCGGCAGGCGTTGCACGCGGCTTCCCCGTGACGTCGACTGAACAGATTACAGGCGTACTCTACAGCAAGGTTAGCACCCGGTACGAGATTAGATTACGGTCAACGGAAGTCGCCGGGAACAGTAACAGCGAGACCTTTGTCTCTAGCCAGCCTAGCTCGTCCGTTGTGAACACGCAAGTACAGCAGGCGGCCAAACGTTGACAGCTACCCTTTTTTTTTCGTGCGTGATCGACGCCAACCAAACCATTATCTTCCCTTTCCCTTCACAGGCCAACCACGCGTCATCCTGTTATCGCGAGCCTGTAAAATCCGCCTCACCTCCTGTGGTGGAGAGCTGGCGCAACAGTGACATTTGGGACCTTCAGACAAGAGAACACTGGACGGCTCTCGTGTGTGGGTCGACGAATGCAGACATCCAAATCGAAATAGCAAAGGATTCCTAAGCAAGACAATTGTTGTTTTGTTTAGCACGCTCAAATATAGCGTGTACTATGTTCAGTTGAACCAGTGTGCTGATATTGGCATCAGGCTCTTTCATCACACAATACTATTACATTAAAACGCACGGAAGAATAAAGGAGCTTTTTCAACGGGACAAAACAGGAAAGACAAAGGAGCACAAAGATTTTGGAGCCGTTGAGACGATCAAAGCGTCAGGTCTCATTCATCACACCACAGCGTCCACATTGATTAGCCACTAACCACCACACACCCCCAGCCGAAACGGCCGGACCTCGGGCCCCGGCGCGCAGCGAGCAACGGTCGCCGCGAGCGGGCCAGCGACCCTCCGGCGCCTCCTGATTCCGGCGGCCGGCGCGGCGCTCCCACGCCTCTTTCCATCGCGACTGGAAGACCCGATCGGATCCCGATCCCCCCGGGCGTCGCGAAACACCAAACACCCGCGCCCACCACACCAGCCGCCTCCCTCCACTCCACGTCGCCTCCACTCCACTCCACGGCTCCACGCACGAGCCGACCCCGCCGCGACGTGCCCCACCCGCGCCCCAACATCCCCCGCCACTTTTTCCCTTCCCACCCCGAACGTGCCGAGGGCGCGGACCCCACCTGGCAGCGTCACAAGGTCGAGGGCCATAAATTCCCCACCCCATCCCCTCTCCCTCCGCCCCCACAGTCTCGCTCGCTCACCCTCAGCGCCGAATTGCTCTGCCTCTCCGCGCGGCAGCAGAGCAGAGCAGAGCATGGCGCTCCCACGCCGCGCCCTCCTCGTCGCCGGACTCCTCGCCGCCGCGCTGCCGCTGCTCCTCGTTTGCCCCGCAGGTAACCGCCACGGGAATGTGCAAAGATTGACGCTTTGATAACGCAATGCGGCAGGCCAAATGCAGGTGGCGGTTTGGTGGCTGATTGGTGCTGCTTCTGTTGTGGATTGCAGAGGCCGGGACGGTGGGCGTGAACTACGGCCGGGTGGCGAACAACCTGCCGAACCCGGCGGCGGTGGTCCAGCTGCTCAAGCAGCAGGGCATCACGCAGGTGAAGCTATACGACACCGACCCCACCGTGCTGCGCGCGCTGGCCAACACCGGCATCAAGGTCGTGGTCGCGCTGCCCAACGAGCAGCTCGCCGCCGCGGCGTCCCGCGCCTCCTACGCGCTCCTCTGGGTGCGCCGCAACGTCGCGGCCTACTACCCGGCCACGCAGATCCAGGGCATCGCCGTGGGCAACGAGGTGTTCGCCACCGCCAAGAACGTCACGGCGCAGCTCGTCCCGGCAATGGTCAACGTCCACGCCGCGCTGGCCCGGCTCAACATGGACCAGACCGTCAAGGTGTCGTCCCCCATCGCGCTCACCGCCCTCGCGACGTCGTACCCGTCCTCCGCCGGCGCGTTCCGGGAGGACCTCGCGCTGCCCGTCATGAAGCCCATGCTCGACTTCCTGGCGCAGACCGGCTCCTACCTCATGGTCAATGCCTACCCGTTCTTCGCCTACTCCGGCAATGCGGGCGACATCTCCCTCGACTACGCGCTGTTCCGACCCAACGCCGGCGTGCTCGACTCCGGGAACGGCCTCAAGTACTACAGCCTCCTCGACGCCCAGCTCGACGCCGTGTTCGCGGCGGTGAGCAGGATGGGGAACTACAATGGCGTGCGCGTGGTGGTCTCCGAGACGGGGTGGCCGTCCAAGGGCGACGCGAACGAGGTTGGCGCCTCAGCCGCCAACGCCGCGGCGTACAACGGAAACCTGGCGCGCCGCGTGCTCTCCGGCAACGCCGGCACGCCGCGCCGCCCCGACGCGGACATCGACGTGTACCTGTTCGCGCTCTTCAACGAGAACCAGAAGCCCGGCCCGACATCCGAGCGCAATTACGGCGTATTCTACCCGAATCAGCAGAAGGTGTACGACGTCGCGTTCGTCCTCGGCGGCGGCGGCGCGGCGGGCGGTGGCAGCCAGGGCGGGCTCGGGTGGCAGGAGAACGGTGGGCCGAGCAGCGGCAGCGGCAGCACCAGCGGCAATCCGCCGAGCGGGGTGAAGGTCACGACGGGGGAGGCGTGGTGCGTGGCGAACGCCATTGTCGGGGAGCAGCGGCTGAAGGCGGCTCTGGACTACGCGTGCGGCGAGGGCGGCGCCAACTGCAAGGCCATCCAGCCCGGCGCGGCGTGCTTCGAGCCCAACACCATGGTGGCGCACGCCTCCTACGCCTTCAACGACTACTACCAGCGCAAGGGCCGGTCCATCGGCACCTGCGACTTCGCCGGCGCCGCCTACGTCGTCAATCAGGCACCACGTAAGTTGCCCCGCCGCTCATCTCCTCCTCGTGCCATTTCCGTAGCTAAAAACCGTCTCTTTCTCGTGATTTCGTTCACTGCTAGTACCATTCGTGCTGCTACTCATCTCCATGGATTCGTTCAATCACATAGAGAAATGTTGCAACTCTAGGTACATCCCATTACACACACGTAAAATGATAAATTAGCTGCAGTGCACGGCCAAAACCATACAGTTTGGGCCAAAAGTGATCTCAGGAACATACATCCCGTACAGTCCCATGTTCAATAGTCCGGTAGATTACAGATTGGTGTACAGTTCAAATCAAATTAAAGGGGCTTTGCAAATTTACGGGAATGATCCTGTTCTTTCACCACGACCCCATATGCTGTCAAGTCCAGTAAACCAACATCTGGAAAGCGCGCAGCACAGTACACGGCACGCGGCGGTCCATTGCGACTGCAGCAGCGTTAACTGCCGCTCTGTAACCAAATCTGTACAGCGATCTAGCTGTCACTAATGGCCGTGTTCAAGCCTGCATTGGATCCGAGCTGTTGTCACTGGAACGAGTTTTGAGTTGCCGGCTCAGGTTCAGGCCGGGCAGTCGCACAAGGGCAATAATTACTGCATATGTGTGTGGCTCGTAGCTCGACGTGATATGACCCGTCCTGTGTTCAGTGCTCTTTACTGCGTCCTCTGGTTTCCTTCATGGTGATGCGTGCCATGTCTGGATGTTGCAGGCCGCGTTTGTCTGATCGCCACTTCCGGTGCCTTTTGCAGCGCCTGCTCCGTACCCTACTAGTACATTCTTTACTCCACTCATTACGGTGGTGTTTACTGTTATGCATCGTGCACAGTTTTCTAGGTGAAAATTTTTCACGTTTTGGGTGAATTAAACAGGGCCTTAGTTCTCCAGAATACAAAATAGAATGCAAAATGGGGCGTGTTGGACCGTGTGCACAGAGAGAAAAAAAAGTGTATTAGGAATCGTGCAGAATGTAAAATGGTCACAGAATGTAAAATGGAGGGGAACTAAACAGGCCCTACGTATACTTGAGCGTACGTGTCACCTTGGACCAGTGATTCTTGGAAGGAGTCTTGATGTTCACATGATGGGAATGCGGGGTAATCCGCCGTTTAGATCGGAGAACGTGCTGTTTTCTTAAGGTTGATTGTGCTCTAACCCGCGATCTCACTGGGGTCTTTGCCGCATTGTTTACTGCAGAGATGGGCAAGTGCGACCTCCCATCGACGGTCTGAACTCTGAAGGAACCGAAGCAACAGTGGCGAGGAGGAGGATTCCAGGCCAGCAGCCATCTCGAGGGCCAGAAGTCTTAGAGGAGAGGATGTTGGAATCTTTGCACCCTTTCATCCTTTCTTTACTGATGCTGTGCTGCAGCCTTGACTCCTGTTGCAGCGTACGTAGAACCAACATGGCTGTAGCCTGTACGCCTTCTTTTTGCAGCCTTGGCTAATGGGGAGATACCTTTGTTTAGTCTACTATGTAACTATGCTACTGTTATAAGCTGATTAGTATAGATTAATGTGGCTTAGCCTTTTGGTACCATGTGACCCACTATGGTTTGTCTCGACTCTCGAGTCTCGAGTGATCTGTTTGACTCTTGCCCCCATCATCGTCTCAAAACTTGTGTGCCGGAAATGGTGCTCAGCGTGGACGACAATGTACACTACTACTAGCTTGCACTCGAGTGGAAAGTGGAAACCCATGATAGTGGCGTCTCTCGTGCAGCGTCAGTGTTGGGCTTTTAGCACCCCCACTCCCTAAAAACTTTCTTTAGCTAAGGGTCTAGGTAGTTTGGCGACCATTTTGACTACAAAACCACGGGAACGAGGATTTGCGCCGAACTGCCTTGGAAAGTTTTAAGGTCGCAAAGCAACACCGTTTTTATCATTTTGTAAATAAATAAATAAATAAATAAAACCTGTCTGAAATCAGGTAGAGTTGGTGAAGTCGCTGATCCCAGCCTGTTCGCTTGGCTTATCAGCCACCAGCCAGCAGTATTTCAGTCTCACAACAAATCAGCACCAGTCACCAGCCACCAGCCAGCCAGCAGTACTTCAGTCTCACAACAAATCAGCATCAGCCACCAGCTAACCGAACAGGCTGGAAAAGCGCACACTTTTTGGTGCATGTTCTGATGCTCACCCGGCATCGGCACCACTGCTCAACCGGCATTGGCACGGATGGTAGTGGACAGGCATGGGCACGGATCCAAAACTTTGCCAAAATCCGCCGTCCTCCCCACACCATGCATTTTACGGCAACTACGGCACACGTTGCCTGAGCCTATCGACAACTACGGGGCGTCCACGCNGCGGCGCACCCAGAGGAGCGCGTAGGAGGCGCGGGACGCCGCGGCGGCGAGCTGCTCGTTGGGCAGCGCGACCACGACCTTGATGCCGGTGTTGGCCAGCGCGCGCAGCACGGTGGGGTCGGTGTCGTATAGCTTCACCTGCGTGATGCCCTGCTGCTTGAGCAGCTGGACCACCGCCGCCGGGTTCGGCAGGTTGTTCGCCACCCGGCCGTAGTTCACGCCCACCGTCCCGGCCTCTGCAATCCACAACAGAAGCAGCACCAATCAGCCACCAAACCGCCACCTGCATTTGGCCTGCCGCATTGCGTTATCAAAGCGTCAATCTTTGCACATTCCCGTGGCGGTTACCTGCGGGGCAAACGAGGAGCAGCGGCAGCGCGGCGGCGAGGAGTCCGGCGACGAGGAGGGCGCGGCGTGGGAGCGCCATGCTCTGCTCTGCTCTGCTGCCGCGCGGAGAGGCAGAGCAATTCGGCGCTGAGGGTGAGCGAGCGAGACTGTGGGGGCGGAGGGAGAGGGGATGGGGTGGGGAATTTATGGCCCTCGACCTTGTGACGCTGCCAGGTGGGGTCCGCGCCCTCGGCACGTTCGGGGTGGGAAGGGAAAAAGTGGCGGGGGATGTTGGGGCGCGGGTGGGGCACGTCGCGGCGGGGTCGGCTCGTGCGTGGAGCCGTGGAGTGGAGTGGAGGCGACGTGGAGTGGAGGGAGGCGGCTGGTGTGGTGGGCGCGGGTGTTTGGTGTTTCGCGACGCCCGGGGGGATCGGGATCCGATCGGGTCTTCCAGTCGCGATGGAAAGAGGCGTGGGAGCGCCGCGCCGGCCGCCGGAATCAGGAGGCGCCGGAGGGTCGCTGGCCCGCTCGCGGCGACCGTTGCTCGCTGCGCGCCGGGGCCCGAGGTCCGGCCGTTTCGGCTGGGGGTGTGTGGTGGTTAGTGGCTAATCAATGTGGACGCTGTGGTGTGATGAATGAGACCTGACGCTTTGATCGTCTCAACGGCTCCAAAATCTTTGTGCTCCTTTGTCTTTCCTGTTTTGTCCCGTTGAAAAAGCTCCTTTATTCTTCCGTGCGTTTTAATGTAATAGTATTGTGTGATGAAAGAGCCTGATGCCAATATCAGCACACTGGTTCAACTGAACATAGTACACGCTATATTTGAGCGTGCTAAACAAAACAACAATTGTCTTGCTTAGGAATCCTTTGCTATTTCGATTTGGACGTATGCAAAATGTTGAGAACACAAAAAAAAAGTTACAAACCCTGAACCCTAACCGGTATATCCGAAGTTGAAGCAATTTGGCCTTCTATGGCGGGGGGTACATGGCCGCCCCAAACCCCAAACATGTTCTGAACCCCATAGGACGGAGTCGCCCCCAAACAACCCTAAACCCTAACCGGTATATCCGAAGCCGAAGCAATTTGGCCTTCTATGGCAGGGGGTACATGGCCGCCCCAAACCCCAAACATGTTTCTGAACCCGATAGGACGGAGTCGCCCCCCAACAACCCTGAACCCTAACCGGTATATCCGAAGCCGAAGCAATTTGGCCTTCTATGGCAGGGGCTACATGGCCGCCCCAAACCCCGAACATGCTTCTGAACCCGATAGAACGGAGTCGCCCCAACAACCTTGAACCCTAACCGGTATAGTCGAAGCCGAAGCAATTTAGCCTTCTATGGCAGAGAGCCTGAAGCCGAAGCAATTTCCCTGAACCGAACATCTTTCTGAACCCGATAGGACGGAGTCGCCCCCAACAACCCTGCACCCTAACCAGTACAACCTTCTATGGCAGGGAGCACTTGATCGGTCGGCCCTAACCAACACATGATTCTAAACCCAATAGAATTGAATCGAACAAATAATTTGAAATGTTAAAACAAGAAATGATAATTTTCCAAAAAATATTGAGATGTAAAATGTTGAAATAAGTAATGAAAATTTACAAAGATGTGAATTTTTTCAAAGAAATAATGAAAATATTAATTTTTATGTAAAATTGTTTCAGTAAGTTTCAAGATTTCAACATGTTGTTAATTATATTAGAGGATATGTAGCTGAAATGTTGAAACACAAATTGACAATGTTGAAGAAAAATATGAAAATGCTCATATTAATATACTACTATGTTGAACACTAACAATAGTAACAACATTCACGTATTTCGAGTTTTGAAATGTTGGAAAAATAATTTCAAAATATTGAGTGCAATATATATTAATGTTGAAAATAATAGTAAAGGTTTTAATAATCAGATTATCTTTTATTATTAAAATGTTCAAATATTTATATAACAATTTCAATTTAACATCATATTCAGCATTTGTTCAAACTTGTTTCAACCATTCAAACGGTCTGGTTCAACATTATCACTCGTGTTGCTTCCTTCAAGTGCAGGACAGAGAAGCCAATATAAACATAGTAAACATTTTAAAATGCTATATTCAACTTTTATTCAAACTTATTTCAACAATCCCAATAAACTAGTTCTACATTTTTCTGTGACAATTTTGAAGAAATATATCGCTAATGTCGAACATGTATGTCAAAATGTTGAATTAGTACATTTCGAATGTCGAACTTTTAAAATAATTAAAATATACTCATATTGGATCTTGTTTTGTTACATAAATTCTAAGTAACACCGTGGTTTAAACGGAATCCAAAACACATTAACGGTTTGTGAGAAAAATGACATCACAATATAAGATTCCAAACGAAATCCTTCCCACCCTCACTGCATAGCAGCGAACGGGGCGCCGACATGTGTCCACCTCTCCCCACAAGCCGCTGTGCACCAGACAAAGCATCCCACGCACTTTAATCTCGTCAGTTTGTTTTCTACGCACACATCTCAAACATCGGAAGATAAATGAAGAAAATTTCTTCCGGAAGATATATATAGGTTTTCCGCTCCACCACCACCATGAGGCCCTCGTCATCACCCGCGGTAGGTGGCCCGTGGACGAGGCCTGGGGGGCTGACTGCTGGCTGGCGCGCATGTGAAGGAAGCTGCCAACTGGAGTCGGCAGGGCCGGACCACGCCGCACCGGAGGGGAAGCCGAGAAGGGAATATTGGGTTGGCCCAATGATTTTCACCGATCGAGACGGGAGATCTGCCGTCATACGCTGTGATTTCCGTGCCCGCCCGCGCCCGGCACCTGGCTGCTCCGGGTTGGTCGTGCGAGTGCTACAGTACGATTGGGATTGTGCGAGGGCCTCTTTTTCTTTTTTGGTGCAAAGCTTTTGACTGGCGCCCTGCCGCCCTGCGGGTAATTTTTTTTTTTGGGGGGAACGCCCTGCGGGCAACTGATGTGCCGATTCGCGCCAGTGGGCCGTGTTTCGTTGGATGGGCATTATTGTTGGCCTGTTGGGTCTGTTCCGTGCGGAGACTTGGGGCACGAAGGAAAATTTTTTGGAGCGGACCCCCACTTCGCGCGCAACCGAACTTGTGGGCTATTGGGCTTAGTATCTGACAGGTAGGGCAGACAGAGAGAGCCCAAAGGCTCTTGGGCAATGTTCATATCCAAAGGATTATAGGCACTGCTCTACGATTTTCTTTATATAGTGAATAAAATTTTCACGTCCCCTTCATTCACCAACAGTGTACACAGCCGTTCGTTATTACAACTTGGTTCAAAGTAGGAGTGCATACGATAGAAAACTTCAACTAACATTTTGTGTTTGTCAAAAAGTTTTAAACACGTAAACAATTTATAAGCCTCCACCTATGGGTGGCGAAGATACCCATAATTGTGGCATCCGACCCTTGGCAGGAAGGACTTGCAAATTCTCCAACAGGTGTGTCGGGGATAGACTTCCCGTAGCTCTAAGCCGGACTGATCCACCACCAAAGGGTGGTCCAAACCGAAGTAAACTTAGAAGTCGGGCTGACCCAAAACCAGCAGGAGACAGCCCACTCCGAATACTACCAAAGACCAGGCTGGTCCCACCAGTCAGGACGGCCCAGCCCATGGCATTGCGCAAGACGAAACCGGACGGCCAAGTTACATGGGTGCCATGGTGGCAGTGGCACATGAACACGACATAGACATGCATGGGTCATTTCGATGGGCTTGGACCTCTATGTCAAAACCCTCGACAAATTTGAGAGATGAAAGATGCAACTGAGAGCTTGTGGACAGACATGAATGGGGGATAAGTTCAGAGACGACTGCAAGATTGCTAGCATTTTCCAAGTGACCAACGGTCTCTAGTATATTCATATCACTATATTCAATAACTGTAGGGAATGAGTTTGTCGGGAATTACGTTATGGGTGATATGATAAAACTGTTAAAAAATATGCAAATTATAATAGGAAAACTGTTGACTACTCAAGAAAAAACAATAGAAGGCACTAAAACTGTTGGCTACTTGCATAAAACTGTCGGAAAAGATGGTATATCTTGTAGTGGACCAACGAAGTTCACTCTGTCGAAAAAGAGGTTTGGTTCTGATAAGTCGATCACATAAGACATAACTCACTGGCACAGGATGAAAACTACTTTTCACCAGACCTGATGTGGCAGTAACAGTACACACGCCAACTCGCGGCCACGTACACGTACGTTGCTCGTACAGCAGACACGCTACACACTTTTACAGTACAATATATACGTACATATAGTAGATCTGAAGCACAAGCGATAAATACATTACACCACACTGCACGATACACACACACCGTGCCCACGCCTATATGCACAGATTACGTGCCCATCGTCTACCGTACACAATACACATGGCCATTGAGCGTTCAAGCAAGCTACGATGATCTCCAGTTCTCGCAAGTACGCAGCTAGTAGCTACCACTGCCATGGTCGTGGTAGCTAGTAGGCGCTTGCTTACGCGGTGGCGATGGCGGACTTCATGGCCTCGAACCGTGGCTCCTTGGCCTCGAACTTGTGGCGCACGTACAGGTTCATGTAGTCCTCGAAGACGAACCTCGGGTACGCGGCCTCGGCGCGCTCCTCCTGGTCCTGGGCGGCGACGAGCGCGGGCGCCGGGAAGATGACGGCGTCGGCGCCCGGGTTGTAGAAGGATGCGATGGACATGCGGTTGCCGTCGGGGCGCGTGAGCACGCGGTGCATCACGCTCTTGTACCGGCCGTTGGTGATCACCTCCAGCTGGTCGCCGATGTTGACGACGATGGCGTGGCGCATGGGCGGCACGTCCACCCACTCCCCGTCCTTGAGCAGCTGCAGGCCGCTCACCTGGTCGTCCTGGAACAGCAGGATGATGCCGCCGGCGTCGGTGTGCGCGCGGAGGCCGTCCACGAGGTCCGGCCGCGGGCACGGCGGGTACGCGCTCACCTTGGTGCCGAACGTTGGGCCCTTGGACCCTGCGAAGGCCTGCTTCAGGTACCCCTTCTCCAGGCCCAGGTTCTCGCACAGCAGCTCCAGCAGCTTCTCCGACAGCTTCTCTATCTCCGATGCAAACTGCTTCATCACTTGCCTGCATCCATCGACACGGAAGGCCGGCCCTTTAATCAGCCCAACAGGTAAAAGCACGTCGATCGCTAAAAAGGTGATTCGACTTGTGATGGTTACTAGACTTATTGACACAGCCATCTTTTCTTTCTGATATATAGCACATGCACCTGTCAAGCAATGAAATGATCGGATAACGCTATACCTGTCGTCAGGCAACATTCTAAACGCACTACAACAAAACTTTCTCATCCGATCCCGGGGAGAGAGAAATAAAAAAACTCGATATGTAATATAGTTTTAACTAAGTACTGCCTCCGTTCTTAAATATATGACACCATTAGCTTTTTTTTTTGTTTGGCTATTCGTCTTTTCTACAAATATTTATGCAAAAGCATACGTGTATGAGTTAAATCCAAAGTATTATTGATACCAGATGTATTGGTACCCATTTTACTTTATTTAACAAACTAACTAATGAAATATTGATGGTCAAAGTTGAAATAAAAGTCAACAGTGTCATATATTTAAGAATGGAGGTAGCAGTAGTTTTAATAGGAGCAGGTCATGCATGTCAGGTAGCTAGCTTTTCCGAGATGCGTACAAAGCGTCTGATTGGGCCTAGCACAACATACATAGGTGGCTTCGTCAGCCTCTGGCTTTGTAGTCTTGCATCAAAGCCATTAAATAGTTCAACTTGGTAGACCAAAGGCAATCGAGTTGAGAATCTCCCGATTAATAAACTGATTATCCTCAAGGTTTTGCAGCCTGAGTCAAAAGCTGGTGACATGGCACTTCATGTTTTCTTCAGAAGCCAACAGAAGGTTTAACAAGGACTGATTGGATTCTAGTGTTGTAGCCAACTAATAGTAATATGATACTGCTAATTAATGAAGGACGACGTCGTTGATGACGCGCACGAATGTTTCAAGTCTGAACACACCATACCTGTAGTGGTCGTCGAGGTCGGGGAGGTCGGCGATGTTGGAGGCGGGGAGGTGGCGGACGAAGAAGGTGCTCTCCCAGTCCATGTCCTTCACGTCGGCGCCCTTCTCGCCGGCCTCCAGCGTCCGCGCGCGAACTCCTGGAACTTGGGCTCCCGGCAGCTGGTGTAGTGCGCCTTGGTCAGCCGCTCCACCTCGTCCATCAGCTCGGCGGAGATGCCATGGTTCAGCAGCTGCATGATGAACATGATGAGATATGGTGAGTGATAATTTGGCCACGGTTCAGCTAGGCGTGAGAAGCGATTCTCCGGTCGATCCGGAGACGACGCAACCGGTGTGCTAGAAATGAATTATGGTCGACCAGACGATGATGGAGAATAAGCATCTATTCGAGACTATTGGTTAGGTAAAGGCAGACTGCTTTTGTTTCTTTTCAGAAACGCGCACGCGCTAGAGACAGACAGACAGACAGAATGTTGGAGAGGCGATAAACACAACATCCATACATGTGGACTCTTCATGTTAGCATCGAATTAATCGAAGGTTAATTTTGTGTTTGATTATTATTATATTATGTAGTATATACTGTATGTGGCATGAGTGGCACCTCGAAGAATCCCCAGTTCTCGCAGGCGTCGCGGATGATCTCCATGGCCGCCGGCTTCTCCTCGGTCTCGAGCTTCTCCATGTGGACCACCGGGAAGGAGAGCGCCATGCTGGTAGCCGCCATCTCTCTTGCGCACTCGATCTCTCTCTCTCACTCCCCCGCTCTCTGAGTGTTGTTTGCTTAAGAAAGCTGATGAGGGCGCGTGGGCAGAGCGAGGCGGTGGGTGGTGCCCAATTTATAGGCGCCAGAATGAAGGCAGCGCTGAGCTAGAATGCTAGATTACCAGAATGTCCCTGGGACGTACTATCACTAGTTCACTACATGTTTAATTCGGTCAAATGGATTAGGAAAAATAAAGCAGTGTGGACGTACGTCCACCGCCGGCGAGTCTTCGCGATGGAGACGAGGCCTCCTCCTCTTCGATCAGGACTGCAGCTGACCCAGCTAATGCCTGATATGATGTTGTAGTAGTA
>CM014270.1:71402710-71413464 GCA_004135705.1 Alloteropsis semialata | reverse complement strand
GCGTGGACGCCCCGTAGTTGTCGATAGGCTCAGGCAACGTGTGCCGTAGTTGCCGTAAAATGCATGGTGTGGGGAGGACGGCGGATTTTGGCAAAGTTTTGGATCCGTGCCCATGCCTGTCCACTACCATCCGTGCCAATGCCGGTTGAGCAGTGGTGCCGATGCCGGGTGAGCATCAGAACATGCACCAAAAAGTGTGCGCTTTTCATGGGATCAGCGACTTCACCAACTCTACCTGATTTCAGACAGGTTTTATTTATTTATTTATTTATTTACAAAATGATAAAAGCGGTGTTGCTTTGCGACCTTAAAACTTTCCAAGGCAGTTCGGCGCAAATCCTCGTTCCCGTGGTTTTGTAGTCAAAATGGTCGCCAAACTACCTAGACCCTTAGCTAAAGAAAGTTTTTAGGGAGTGGGGGTGCTAAAAGCCCAACACTGACGCTGCACGAGAGACGCCACTATCATGGGTTTCCACTTTCCACTCGAGTGCAAGCTAGTAGTAGTGTACATTGTCGTCCACGCTGAGCACCATTTCCGGCACACAAGTTTTGAGACGATGATGGGGGCAAGAGTCAAACAGATCACTCGAGACTCGAGAGTCGAGACAAACCATAGTGGGTCACATGGTACCAAAAGGCTAAGCCACATTAATCTATACTAATCAGCTTATAACAGTAGCATAGTTACATAGTAGACTAAACAAAGGTATCTCCCCATTAGCCAAGGCTGCAAAAAGAAGGCGTACAGGCTACAGCCATGTTGGTTCTACGTACGCTGCAACAGGAGTCAAGGCTGCAGCACAGCATCAGTAAAGAAAGGATGAAAGGGTGCAAAGATTCCAACATCCTCTCCTCTAAGACTTCTGGCCCTCGAGATGGCTGCTGGCCTGGAATCCTCCTCCTCGCCACTGTTGCTTCGGTTCCTTCCGAGTTCAGACCGTCGATGGGAGGTCGCACTTGCCCATCTCTGCAGTAAACAATGCGGCAAAGACCCCAGTGAGATCGCGGGTTAGAGCACAATCAACCTTAAGAAAACAGCACGTTCTCCGATCTAAACGGCGGATTACCCCGCATTCCCATCATGTGAACATCAAGACTCCTTCCAAGAATCACTGGTCCAAGGTGACACGTACGCTCAAGTATACGTAGGGCCTGTTTAGTTTCCCTCCGTTTTACATTCTGTGACCATTTTACATTCTGCACGATTCCTAATACACTTTTTTCTCTCTGTGCACACGGTCCAACACGCCCCATTTTGCATTCTATTTTGTATTCTGGAGAACTAAGGCCCTGTTTAATTCACCCAAAACGTGAAAAATTTTCACCTAGAGAACTGTGTCAATTCATTTCTTCTGTCTGTCCACAATGCATAACGGTAAACACCACCGTAATGAGTGGAGTAAAGAATGTACTAGTAGGGTACGGAGCAGGCGCTGCAAAAGGCACCGGAAGTGGCGATCAGACAAACGCGGCCTGCAACATCCAGACATGGCACGCATCACCATGAAGGAAACCAGAGGACGCAGTAAAGAGCACTGAACACAGGACGGGTCATATCACGTCGAGCTACGAGCCACACACACATGCAGTAATTATTGCCCTTGTGCGACTGCCCGGCCTGAACCTGAGCCGGCAACTCAAAACTCGTTCCAGTGACAACAGCTCGGATCCAATGCAGGCTTGAACACGGCCATTAGTGACAGCTAGATCGCTGTACAGATTTGGTTACAGAGCGGCAGTTAACGCTGCTGCAGTCGCAATGGACCGCCGCGTGCCGTGTACTGTGCTGCGCGCTTTCCAGATGTTGGTTTACTGGACTTGACAGCATATGGGGTCGTGGTGAAAGAACAGGATCATTCCCGTAAATTTGCAAAGCCCCTTTAATTTGATTTGAACTGTACACCAATCTGTAATCTACCGGACTATTGAACATGGGACTGTACGGGATGTATGTTCCTGAGATCACTTTTGGCCCAAACTGTATGGTTTTGGCCGTGCACTGCAGCTAATTTATCATTTTACGTGTGTGTAATGGGATGTACCTAGAGTTGCAACATTTCTCTATGTGATTGAACGAATCCATGGAGATGAGTAGCAGCACGAATGGTACTAGCAGTGAACGAAATCACGAGAAAGAGACGGTTTTTAGCTACGGAAATGGCACGAGGAGGAGATGAGCGGCGGGGCAACTTACGTGGTGCCTGATTGACGACGTAGGCGGCGCCGGCGAAGTCGCAGGTGCCGATGGACCGGCCCTTGCGCTGGTAGTAGTCGTTGAAGGCGTAGGAGGCGTGCGCCACCATGGTGTTGGGCTCGAAGCACGCCGCGCCGGGCTGGATGGCCTTGCAGTTGGCGCCGCCCTCGCCGCACGCGTAGTCCAGAGCCGCCTTCAGCCGCTGCTCCCCGACAATGGCGTTCGCCACGCACCACGCCTCCCCCGTCGTGACCTTCACCCCGCTCGGCGGATTGCCGCTGGTGCTGCCGCTGCCGCTGCCGCTGCTCGGCCCACCGTTCTCCTGCCACCCGAGCCCGCCCTGGCTGCCACCGCCCGCTGCGCCGCCGCCGCCGAGGACGAACGCGACGTCGTACACCTTCTGCTGATTCGGGTAGAATACGCCGTAATTGCGCTCGGATGTCGGGCCGGGCTTCTGGTTCTCGTTGAAGAGCGCGAACAGGTACACGTCGATGTCCGCGTCGGGGCGGCGCGGCGTGCCGGCGTTGCCGGAGAGCACGCGGCGCGCCAGGTTTCCGTTGTACGCCGCGGCGTTGGCGGCTGAGGCGCCAACCTCGTTCGCGTCGCCCTTGGACGGCCACCCCGTCTCGGAGACCACCACGCGCACGCCATTGTAGTTCCCCATCCTGCTCACCGCCGCGAACACGGCGTCGAGCTGGGCGTCGAGGAGGCTGTAGTACTTGAGGCCGTTCCCGGAGTCGAGCACGCCGGCGTTGGGTCGGAACAGCGCGTAGTCGAGGGAGATGTCGCCCGCATTGCCGGAGTAGGCGAAGAACGGGTAGGCATTGACCATGAGGTAGGAGCCGGTCTGCGCCAGGAAGTCGAGCATGGGCTTCATGACGGGCAGCGCGAGGTCCTCCCGGAACGCGCCGGCGGAGGACGGGTACGACGTCGCGAGGGCGGTGAGCGCGATGGGGGACGACACCTTGACGGTCTGGTCCATGTTGAGCCGGGCCAGCGCGGCGTGGACGTTGACCATTGCCGGGACGAGCTGCGCCGTGACGTTCTTGGCGGTGGCGAACACCTCGTTGCCCACGGCGATGCCCTGGATCTGCGTGGCCGGGTAGTAGGCCGCGACGTTGCGGCGCACCCAGAGGAGCGCGTAGGAGGCGCGGGACGCCGCGGCGGCGAGCTGCTCGTTGGGCAGCGCGACCACGACCTTGATGCCGGTGTTGGCCAGCGCGCGCAGCACGGTGGGGTCGGTGTCGTATAGCTTCACCTGCGTGATGCCCTGCTGCTTGAGCAGCTGGACCACCGCCGCCGGGTTCGGCAGGTTGTTCGCCACCCGGCCGTAGTTCACGCCCACCGTCCCGGCCTCTGCAATCCACAACAGAAGCAGCACCAATCAGCCACCAAACCGCCACCTGCATTTGGCCTGCCGCATTGCGTTATCAAAGCGTCAATCTTTGCACATTCCCGTGGCGGTTACCTGCGGGGCAAACGAGGAGCAGCGGCAGCGCGGCGGCGAGGAGTCCGGCGACGAGGAGGGCGCGGCGTGGGAGCGCCATGCTCTGCTCTGCTCTGCTGCCGCGCGGAGAGGCAGAGCAATTCGGCGCTGAGGGTGAGCGAGCGAGACTGTGGGGGCGGAGGGAGAGGGGATGGGGTGGGGAATTTATGGCCCTCGACCTTGTGACGCTGCCAGGTGGGGTCCGCGCCCTCGGCACGTTCGGGGTGGGAAGGGAAAAAGTGGCGGGGGATGTTGGGGCGCGGGTGGGGCACGTCGCGGCGGGGTCGGCTCGTGCGTGGAGCCGTGGAGTGGAGTGGAGGCGACGTGGAGTGGAGGGAGGCGGCTGGTGTGGTGGGCGCGGGTGTTTGGTGTTTCGCGACGCCCGGGGGGATCGGGATCCGATCGGGTCTTCCAGTCGCGATGGAAAGAGGCGTGGGAGCGCCGCGCCGGCCGCCGGAATCAGGAGGCGCCGGAGGGTCGCTGGCCCGCTCGCGGCGACCGTTGCTCGCTGCGCGCCGGGGCCCGAGGTCCGGCCGTTTCGGCTGGGGGTGTGTGGTGGTTAGTGGCTAATCAATGTGGACGCTGTGGTGTGATGAATGAGACCTGACGCTTTGATCGTCTCAACGGCTCCAAAATCTTTGTGCTCCTTTGTCTTTCCTGTTTTGTCCCGTTGAAAAAGCTCCTTTATTCTTCCGTGCGTTTTAATGTAATAGTATTGTGTGATGAAAGAGCCTGATGCCAATATCAGCACACTGGTTCAACTGAACATAGTACACGCTATATTTGAGCGTGCTAAACAAAACAACAATTGTCTTGCTTAGGAATCCTTTGCTATTTCGATTTGGATGTCTGCATTCGTCGACCCACACACGAGAGCCGTGCAGTGTGCTCTTATCTGAAGGTCCCAAATGTCACTGTTGCGCCAGCTCTCCACCACAGGAGGGAGGCGGATTTTACAGACTCGCGATAACAGGATAACGCGTGGTTGGCCTGTGAAGGGAAAGGGAAGATAATGGTTTGGTTGGCGTCGATCACACACGAAAAAAAAAAGGGGGTAGCTGTCAACGTTTGGCCGCCTGGTGTACTTCGTGTTCACAACGGACAAGCTAGGCTGGCTAGAGCCTAGAGACAAAGGTCTCGCTGTTACTGTTCCCGGCGACTTCCGTTGACCGTAATCTAATCTCGTACCGGGTGCTAACCTTGCTGTAGAGTACGCTTGTAATCTGTTCAGTCGACGTCACGGGGAAGCCGCGTGCAACGCCTGCCGCGTGATGCCGACAGCGCTCGCCGGCTCGTCGAGGGGACAGCGACTTGCACGTACGCGTGGTCCCGTAGGACGGAGCAGTAACGGGCTCGATCTGCCGACTTATCGCGTGGTTAGTGTGAAGGCTGAGCCACGCGTGAATGCCAACATTTACAATGCGGTCAGGTCCGGTCTGGCCAGCATGTTCGTTTGGCTTATCAGCTACCAGCCAGCAGTACTTCAGTCTCACAACAAATCAGCATCAGCCATCAGCCATCAGCCACCCAGCAGTACTTCAGTCTCACAACAAATCAGCACCAGCCACCAGCCAACCAAACAGGCTGTAGATACCGCTCCACGAGATCTTTTTCCGATGGAGGACCATGAGCGAGGGCACCGACTCAGCTATGGGAACTGCAGTGCAGGCCAACTCTTTTTTTTATAAAAGATTTCTCCTGCTTTTATAGAAAACATATAAAGTTGTTTACACATGCCAGCGGCCAACGAACTCTAGGGTTACCAGATTACAATGAAGCAGTACGCAACAAAAGAGACATCGAAACTGAGCCACCGGTTCGAAACATCCCAGACGTTCGCTACAACCATCATCAACCCAGAAGCAAGACAGACAACAAAAGCATCACATAAAGCTATCTTCTACATTGCGTTGTTGCTTCAAGAAAGTCTTCATCCATCCTTCCGCTTGATTCTTCAACTCGTCTAGCTTCTTCTGCTCAGTTGGCTTCAATAACGTCCTCCATTTCTGCAGTGCAGACCCGATTTTGAATAGAGGCCAGCTTCTGTTGCCGAAGAGTAGCTTGCCGCCGTTGCACCGCAATACGGCGACGGTGATGATAAGATGGGATTAATTACTTGAGCAGGTAGCCGAAGGCTTTGCTGAGTTTAACATAAAGTTGGTGTGGCGGAGATGGTTGGTTTGATGGTTTATTAAAGGCAAAGCGAGATTGGACCAAAGGGGACGACGCATCTTTTCAACTTCGGTTACTTGTTTCCGTGGCCGCGCATGGGCAAGACGCAAGAGTACATGGGGATCGAGCGTGCTGTGTTGCGTCGCGGGGAAAGGGAGAGCGCCTTTTAGGTGAAGAGATGGAGCAGCGGCCCATAACAACGGACAGCCAGCCAAGCAGGTCAGGGTGGGTAGGGCTTTGTAGTTTTGTAGTCATGACCAAGACGAGAAACGCGACGAGGGGATGGAGACGGGTACAATGTCTGGGTCGCCCAAAGTCCAAACCACACACGGATTAGACGATTAGTGTGACACAAGTTGGCCACAGGGAAAAAAAAAAGGTATAGAATTTCTGAATCCATCCCCAATGATCGATACTTGATGCAGAGGCGGCTCTGTGGGTTGTATGTAATGTACGTGGCGAGTAACGTAGCTGCTACGGAGAAGAGCATCATGCCTTCACGCCGCTCATGCTCCATCTTGCTTCTTCTCCACTACTCCAGCTATAGCGTTTCAGGGCTGCATTCAGGAGAGCTTCAGATTGGCACGCCCCAGTGCACACAAACTCGCCAACGTGCATGGCTGTTAGCCTGTTCAAGGAAAAGCCGGAAGCAATCAGGCCGCACGAGATGGCCTCGTGGAGGACAGGTTTGCAAAGGAGCTTTGAAGCAATTCACCGGGTAGGCGCGCGCGTGGCCCGTGCCCCTGGCCCGTGGGCACGAGACGACGTGGGTCAGGAGGGGGTGGAAAAAGCGAGGACAGCTTGGCAACGGGAAAGCCGCCTCGTCCTCCACCGGGCGCGCCATGTGCGCCGTGACGCCGCCGTGCTCGGAGCCCCGCGTCCGCGGCGGGATCACTCGTCAAGAGTTCAAGACGGCTCGATCCGTGCAATCGAGTGGCGAGCTAGAAAGCCATTAACTCGCTGCTTGCCAATGCTCATGTGGGAGCAAGTGGGGGGAGACAACAAGACAATTATGGGTTCCAGATTGTTCGCTCCCTCGATCGGGCACGTTGAGCGGCCGAGGTGGTGAGCGAGCCATCGGCGGCGGGCGGTCGCCAGCGTCCGCTTCTGTTCGGTTCCGGCATGCGGGAGGAGTGCGCGGGCGCCGGAGCTGCCTGGATTTGTTCAGATCTGCAGCCTCCTTTTGACGAAAAAAACAGGAGAGCAGAGGCCGGTATTCAGGCCAAGCCCAACGCTCCTACATGGCTAGTAGCCTCAAGTCTACCCACCTGACACAGATTCCAGCTCAGCTGCTTTGGATGCCTGCAAAGCAGCGGTGTGTCTTGCAGAAGCTGCAGTAGCTTGGAGTTAAAAAGCAAGTTGTCGGTGTGCGAAATAACCAACAAGTAAATTAGTGTATTGCGCGTTTGGGCTCCGGATGGTTCGCGAGAGGACACAAGGGATTATACTGGTTCGGGCCTCCGGAGAGTAATACCCTACGTCCAGTTCGGGGCTGCTCGTGTTACTCGCGTTGCTCGTAGTAGGGGTTACAAGCGGTAGAGAGAGGGAGGGGCTCCCAAGTCTCTGGGTGCGTCTAAGTGTGGGTGTTCAGGTGCGCGTGTGTCATGTGTTCTTCTTCGTCGTCCTAGTCCGTAGTGGGGGTGTACAAACTAGTCGGGAGAGGGAGAGGATCCCAAGTCCCTGAGCGGTGTGTGTGAGCGTGTTCTACTAGTGTCCGAAGGAGAGCCCGTGCTCGAAAAAGAATCCCCCACTGATGTCCCCTCGTCCCCTTTTATAGCCTCAAGGGGAGGAGGGAGCGGGGGGTAAGAAAGGGGAAAATTACAAGGGGAGTTACTGCCCCCGAGAGTTTCATCCAGCGCCGTCTGCCGAGCCGTACCGGGAGCAGGTGTTGACGAAGTGGACGCCCCGCCGGAGTCGGAGTCGATGTCTTCCCGGGCAAGCTCCCGGGTGGTTCCTGGGTCGTGGTTGACTTGCTCGAGGTCTTCGGACGCACCAGGTGTCCTGCCTGGGCTCCAGGTGTCGTCGGTGGACGCCTGGGGTCGTACTTGGGCGCCAGGTGTAGCGCATGCATTCCTTTCCAGACTGTAGCGCTCCTGTTGGGACGAGACGGGCGCCACTGTGGCTGTCGTGGAGTAGGTCAGACGCCCATCATGCTCTGACGAGGCGGGTACCAAGTGGGTACGGCGCCGGACGGGACGGGGCGTGGCCGGGTAGTTTTACCCGAGGAGCTGGAGACCACTCGGGAGCGGAGAACCCCTCGGGCGAACCGGAGAACTACTCGGGCGTTCTAGGTAGTCGGATGAGGGTCGGCCGAGGCGGACGGGAGTCGGTCGAGATGGACGGGGGTTGGCCGAGGCGGGCGAGGGTCGGCCGAGGCGGACGAGGGTTGGCCGAGGCGGACGAGGGCTGAGTCAGGGGAAACCCGATCCTCCCTTAATCCGATGCTCTTCGGGTTTTCCTATGCCCATCTTCTTCCTAAAATTGCGTGGTCCCACCCGTCGGTGAGAGGGTCGGATATTGATATCCGACAGTAGCCCCCGAGCCTGTTCGGAGGACGGTTGGTTCTCCGTGCAGGCTCTCTCTTGATGCCGGTTCATATGTCACTCGGGGGTGCGCGCGAGCGCACCCACCGGGTGTAGCCCCCGAGCCCGTAGGGGAACAGTTGGTTCGCCTATGGGCTGGAGTAGAGTTTGTCTTTTTCCCGCCGGGGCGCGCGAGCGCACCCGGTGGGTGTAGCCCCCGAGCCTATAGGGGAACGGTGGTTCGCCTGTAGGCTGAAGTTGGGTTTACCACCTCTGTACGGTCCCTACGGGATGACGCCGTGCGTTGTCCGATGGACCGGAGCATGGTCTGCTTTTTTCAGAGGCACTGGCTCCCTTCTGAGCCGTCGTGTCGTCCTTTCTGAGGTCACTGTTCGTTGGCGACGCTCTGTTGCTTTGCATGGAGGGCCACGCGGCGCATTCCCGTACCCGGCTTGAGTGCTGACTCAGGTTTTTCCGGGCTATAAATAGGGTCGGCCGGGGCGTTTTCCTGGGCACGCAACTATCCTGCTTCTTCTTTTTCTCTTGTTAGCATGGGATTTTTAGTCGGTGAACCGCCTCGAGGGCGTCCCCCTGGTCCAGGGGCCGAGAGATTAGTCGTCTGATGCCACAAGAATGACTGCGACCTCGGGGAGTTCCGGCGTGGAGGAGTGCTGCTCGGCGTCGCCAGTGAAGGACAGCTCCGACTCCGACGACTCCTCCCGTCCGTTGGTGCTGCCTCGGTGGCGGCGGAACGGGCTCGAGGGGGAGTGCAGGAGCGGGAGCGCCATGTCCGTTAGGCACCCGGACGCATCGTGTGCCGTAGCGAGCTGAAGCCACTCCTCGACTTGCCTCGCCAGGGCAGTTGCAGTGGTCGTGTACAGCCACCTGCGCGCTTCCTCTCCTTTCCCTTGCGCCGATGTGATGCCGATACCGGCGACCATCGGCCCCAGGATGACGGAGAGAGTCGGTGGTGACACTCCATTGTCGCGGCCCCGCGGCGGGACCCTCTGCCGGGTTCCCCTCGTGGCGTCGGCGGGCGGGGAGATGCTACAAGAAGGACTGCGACGTTCGCAGTTCGGCCCCTCTTGTTGTATCAGATCTCCTGCCTCCTTCGCTACTTGATTTCGTCACCGAGGGTGACGAAACCCGTTTGTGTTAATCTCCTGCCTCCTTCGCTACTTGATTTCGTCACCGAGGGTGACGAAACCCGTTTGTGTTACTTCATGGCCTTTGGCCACATGTACTTTTTGCCCTTATTTGAGAAATAAAGGAATTGGGTTGGCTCGGGGCGTCTTTCTGCGGCCGCGCAGTCGGCCTCTTTTGCGATTTCGGCTTCCCCAAGCGCCCCCGAGTCGGTCGGGCGGGAAGCCGTTTCGTCTTTTTATCGTTTTCCCTTCACGCATTCCCTCCGCGGGACGGAAGGTAAGGGCACGCCTCGTGTTTTACCGCGTAGGCCGAAACACGGCTCCCGGTGAGCTACTAACGGGCTAGATCGAGCGAGGCCTCGGTCCTCCTCCGGGAGAGGACCGTTGGATCAGCTGGTGATCGACCTCGGATAATCCCCAGATTTCCCGACCTCCCTTAGTTCCCGCGATCGTTCGACCGACCGCAGGGGCTCGTCGCCTCTCTTCGGGGAGATACATGGGGTCAGGAATCTTAGGCTCGAACGCAGGTCCGGGCGTCCTTGGCACCCGTGTGCCGAGGCTATGGCCGCTAGGGGCCCGCCCATCTCTGCCCCTTCGCTCGGGCGCCTCAGAGCGGCCGTCGGACCCTAGGGCCGGCCTTCGAACTCTTGGGCTGTTTTTCGATTTCGCGTCGCGTCCCTTGGGCCTAAGAACGGCCCAGTTTTGCTTTTCCTGAAAAACAAACGCGCAAGAGAAAGAAATAGGAATATCTTGCACAGCCGGCTGCCCACACCCCCGCCCGCGCAGTCGCCAGAAATCCCGAAGGTCAACCCATCCGCGGATAACCAAGCTAAGGAAGCGAGAGTGGAGCAAGAGCCGAGCCCCCAGATACCGCCACAGCCGCAACCTCAAGAGACTAGGGCCATGGCTTCATCGTCTTCCAAAGTACTAGAACAAGCCGCTTCGGGTACTTACTGCTCAGGGCGCATGGCCCAAATCTGCAGAAAGTACCCGAATGGCTGGTCTGCGTGCTGAGGAACTCAATGCAGCCACGAGTCTCGTCAAGGCAGTTACCATTGAAGAGATAGTCCGAGAGAAAAAGAAAGCTCGGGCGCCATCGCCTGAACCATTCCAAATCTACACTGGAACACCAGGCGCGGGCCCAGATGACGATGACGCCTTCCTGTTCATCTCGCAGGCTGATCAGGAAGATCTTGACAAGGCTGCCGAGCTACAGAAACAGCTTTCCAAGCTCA
>CM014270.1:71374448-71388347 GCA_004135705.1 Alloteropsis semialata | reverse complement strand
TAAACCTGTCAAGCACTTAACATGATCTTGCATAGACATGGTAGAACCATCAGCCACTGCAACACAAGCCGATGTGTCTCCATGCACAACCTCAATGTCTTCGTCTACCCATTGAATAAGAAATTGATGCAAACTAGAAGGTACACATCTATTTGCATGAATCCAATCACGACCCAATATTAAATTGAAGTTACCTTGGGTCTCGGCGATGAAGAAAGCGGTAGCCAACGTCTTGCTCCCAACGGTGAGCTCCATAGAAGCAACGCCCTTAGCACTCATAGGCTCGCCTCCTCCCACACCGCTGATAGTCATGTTGGTCTTGATCAACTCATCATCAAGTCCACCAAGCTTCTTGAACACAGCATAAGGCATCAAATTGACAATCGCCCCGGTGTCAACAAGCATCCTTGAAATCGGCTTCCCATTGATATGTCCCTTCATGTACAGCGCCTTCAAGTGATTTTCAGAATCCTTTGGTTTTTTAAATATAGCTTCTTTCGGGCCAAAGTCTAAATGAGCGATCTCATCCTCCGGAATAATGTAATAATCCGAAGATAGGTGCACCACATTAGCATCAACATTCATATGTTCAGGTGACGACCCATAATCAACTAGCTGTTCATCGTCCATGTGCTGGGAATCCGATGACAACCTCTGATCAAACGCAGGAGTAACAGAAATTTCAGAGGCAATTCGAGATGAACCTGGATCAGCAGAAACCGGTTCCACCGGTTTCAGAACCGGTTCCACCGGTTCTGATGCAACAGTGGACGGCGACGGGGGTAGAACCGGTTCCACCGGTTTTGAATCCGGTTCCACCGGATTTTGCCCTGTAGCTTCGGTCTTCTTCCACCCCTTGCCTGGAGGAATCATCGGCCTGTATTTATTGAAGTGCTCCTCCCTCTGCTTCTCCAATGCCTTCTCTTTCTGGTCCTGAAAGCGAAGTCGCTGCAACTTCCTCTTTTGTTTCGTGTCAAACCTGCACATCAGGCTCTGCAGCAACGTTCTCCTGGACTGATGGCTTGACTTCATCACCAATTATCATAGGCATCTTGTCATCGTCCTTCAAATTTATTTGGAAGTCACCAATCTGGATGATGTCAGCAGCAGTAGTTCTCTCCTGGTCGACCTCCATCTTCTGAACAACTTCCTCCATCTTCTTAGGCTGATAAACTTGCTTGGGAGGAGAAGGCTGTTTTTTCTGGGAAACCGGTTTAACCGGTTTACAGAACCGGTTCCACCGGTTTGAGGTGGCACGTCCCAACCTGATCGACGAAGAGCCGAACGGTTATCCACCAACCTCTCATGTACAGGAACTCTGTTATTACCCCATCCTGGATGAAAAGAAGGATACTGCGCAGGGTAATAAGGCATATTCATCCCATTGTGATCCCATGTCGGATATTGATAATTGTAGTATGGAGGTATCTACGGCATGTTCTGACATTGATTCTGTTGGGAATAGAAACTTGCATCACCACCCTTCCACCTGTTATTCGCCCTTGGAGGCGAAATTGGCTTCTCTTGTCGCGGAGGTGACCTCTTTCTCTTTTTTGCCGGCCAATCATCTTCAACTGGCCTTTGATTTGCATATTTGGAAAACAACTGGTCATAGGTCACTTTTGGCTTTGCAACTTTGCCCTGATCCTTGGCCACATTGATTTTCCAGGTTCCAATCTCCGGACGCTTTGGCTTCAACATTTTTTGGCGCCCCTGAGTAGAACCGGTGAAACCGGTTTCAGGAACCGGTAAAACCGGTTTGTCCTGTACAGGCTCAAACGGCTTCTTTGATGATCCTTGCCCCCCGAGATCCGTGACTCTTGCAGTGATCTTGAATGTCTCTCTGCCATTGGGGGTTTTCTCACACACCACTTCCCTGACAATTGATTTTCCTTCAAATTTTCTGGCTTTGGCTTCTCATCACCCACAACAACATTTTTTCCTTTAGTTGATTCAACTTGATGCGGCCGAATCAGAACCTTAGGCGGTTGCATCTCAATGGTGTTGACAGGGAAAGGCTCTTTATCCACCTGCATCTCATGTAGTGTCAAACGTCCTTCATTCAAGGCCGATTGCACCTGTCGACGAAAAATATTGCAATCATTAGTAGCATGCGAAAAAGAATTATGCAACTTGCAATATGCCCGCCATTTGAGTTCTTCAAGTGGAGGAATAGTATGAGACATTTTAATGTTTCCATTTTTCAATAATTCATCAAAAATACGATCACATTTAGAAACTTCAAAAGTAAATCGCACTTCTTCTTTCCGATTCTTTTGAATTGGCTTAAGAGATGGACAAGTGTACGATTTATTCTTAGAAGGCCATATAAGTTCAGCAACATACACATCTTCCTCATCGTCCGAACTACTAGAATCATAAGTAACAACATGAACATTGCGATGAGTCTTATATGTATCCTTACTATTTTTAATTCGGTTTTCAGCAACTAAAGCTCTTATTTGCACTTGATTAACCGAAAAATGTTCAAAGCCTTCTATCTTTTCTTTAAGAGAAGATCTCAAACCATTAAAAGAAACATCAGCAAGATCTCTTTCAGAAAGTGACAAATTAAAACATCGGTTTCTAGTTTCTTTGAATCGTTTATAATAATCAACAACAGATTCATCTCTTTGTTGTTTAACCGATGTTAAATCTGTTAATTTCAACTGAACACTCCCACTATAAAAATGATCATGAAACTTTTGCTCTAATTGATTCCATGAATTAATTGAGCCGGGAGTTAATGAAGAAAACCAAGAGAAAGCCGTTCCAGTCAAAGATAAAGAAAATAAACGAACTTTCAAAGCATCATTAGAACTAGCTTCTCCTAGTTGAGCAATATATTGGCTAACATGTTCCCAAGTGGTTTTCCTATCATCACCATTGAATTTTACAAAATCAGGAACACGCCAATTATTGGGGTAAGCTACAGCATCAAAATTAGCAGAATATGGTTTTTGATATAATCTAGAATTACCCATATCAATGCCAAGCTTATCCTGCATCATAGTAGCTAACTCGTCCTTCATTTTATAAAATTCAGCATATAAATTTGAACGAGTTAGATCAGATTGCGCTGTGGCTGTATTTTGAACTGGAACAACATGAGGCATGCTAGTAGAACTTTGCCGCAAATATTGATCATATACATCATTAGGAACCCCGCTAGAATTATTGTTTTGATTAGGTATAGGGGGTGATGTATAAGCACGTGTTCTAATGTAAGCAGACCCATTAACAGCCTCTGGATTTCGGTTAGGGACCACCGAAACAGGAGCTGTGACGTGTGGAACAAGCTGCTGTCCAACCTGAGCAGCAGAACCGGTTCCACCGATTTCTGTAACCGGTGAAACCGGTTTCACCGAGGCTAGCGAAACATGCACTGGCGGCGGTACCTGTCCTGGATAAAAATTTGCCGGCATACCATACAGAGGGTTTTCAGGTGCTTTTCCTGGTGTAGCCGACACGCTAGCATGCATATCCTCATGTTGCATAGGTGGTAAATTTTGTGTATAAACAGAAGACTCTACCAATTTACCAATCTTATCTAATCTACCCGCAAGTGAGCATACTAATTCTTCAGTATGTGAAAACGCAGCACTAAGCTCTTCATTAGATTTAGGAACAGAAGTTTCGGGTGGGTGTATCGTTACCGGAGGGATTTCTTCCACCTTCTGATCCTTCATCATGAACGCCGGCATCATGAAGTCTTGAGTTCTTGTCACCTTGCCGTGGCGATCCTTCTTGAGCCCCATCAAGAATTGAGTCTTGAAGAATTCCTGGGCCGCTTCAAACTTCAGGCGTTCCTCCTCGCTGATCTCCTCAATGGAGGGAACAACGATGTTGTCCTTGTCAAGATCTGATAGATCCCATCTGGCTAGGGTTTGAATAATCGGTTATTAAAACCAAGATTTCCAAATTCCCCAGCGGAGTCATCAAAAATGTGTTGACGCTTTTTCTAGTCAACACACCGAGATTGCGCTAGAACACGCGAGATCCGCAACGGATCGATCAACTGCAGCAGGCCCAGGTGAAACCGGTGAAACCGGTTTGAGGATCCGGTGAAACCGGTTCCTCAGGATCTGCTGCGTAGACCTAAGATCGCCGGCCCGGGAGGGACCCCGTCAGGGCAGGCGCGCCTAGGGTTTCTCTGAGATCGGCAGGCCACTCAGAGCGCCGTAAAACGCCGTAGAGACGAAGAACAAACAGAATTAGGGTTGGAAAAGTTAGGGTTTAGAGAATGACAAAAAGTAAAGGTAATAAGTGTTTTGATCGATTGGATAACCCTCAATTGGCCGTGACCATTCATATTTATAGGGTGGGGAGGTCGTACCCCGCAAGGAAAGTCCTATTACAACTCGGATATACAAAAAGAGTCCAATCATACTAGGACTCGGGGAAAACCGGTTCCACCGGTTTCCAAACCGGTTCCACCGGTCTGGCTGTCAGACGGGTAACAGTGGACCAAACCGGTTCCACCGGTTTGAGAATCCGGTTCCACCGGTTCTTCCTGCCTTGCTGTCCTTGTGCCAATTTTGATCGCCAACATAAACTTTCCAAACTCCAAATACAAAAGTTGCAGCTGAACCATAGGGCTTCAATTCCCTTATAAACATCCTGACCTGAATCTCAAAGAATCAAAAGTTACAAAGCCGGGAACTTGGACCTATTTTTCTGAATTTCTGAATCTCTGAATCCTTTGAAATTTGTCATCTTTAAGTCCAATTTACTCCCAACTTCACATGTAAACTTCAGGAGCTCCAAATACCAAACTTGTAGAGGAATGATAGGGCTACACTTTTCCTTATATGCACTAGAGCTAAAACTTCCTAGAACACAAGTTGTGTTGCACTGAATTTCGGCCAAAACAATGAACACTTCTCGAATTCAGTTAACACTTTCAAACCTACCACCTTTAGGCCAAGTTTGCTCCAAAAACCAAATTTAAACTTTTGAATCTTCCAAAACCAAAATTGTAGGCCTAACATAGAGCTACATTTCCCTCAATATATCCTTGGGCTAAATCCTTTTATTTTGAAAGTTATAAGCCCTTGAATATTGACCAAAACCATCATCACATGTGGTTTAAACTTAACCAAATTCAAATGTTTAAATTTGAATTCTTCTCAAACTTGATCATTCCAAGCTTATGTGATTATTTGCTTTCTTTTGGAGTTATTAACTCAAGTTACCAAAATGCCCCTAGGGCAAGCTTATACTCATTTAAAAGCTCTTAAACTCTTACTCTTTATATTTCTCCTCATTAGTGCCATAATGATCCCTCTTAGTGTTCCATTAACACCTGTGGTGTTACATTTTGCGTAAAGATGAAAGCTATGGTCGAAAGAAATACAATTTGGGGCCTGTTTAGATTGTGGCAAGTTGCCAAAAATGGTAACTTTTTTCACACTGACAACTGTGCCCCTCTCACAGAACACGTTTCCCGAGGACAACTTTTTTTGGCAACTTTCTGAACTAAACAGGCCCTTGGTCTAGAGGCATGGCAGTTGGCAGAGGCCTTGTTTGGTCATGCAACATAAGTCAACAGTCATGCATGTTTCAGTTTTTCTGGTGAACATGTCGACAAACTCCTTACTTAGAAACATAGCGACAGAGATGTTTCTCGTGTAGAACTTGTCTCTGGTCATAAAAAGTTCATATGTTGGGTTAGGTGACGGTGCCCGTGGTCATCGTTTTCTCCTTGAAGGCGTTTTCGATATGCGTTCCCATACCATCGTTGTGGGTAATCCGGGTGAAAACCCAACCTACTTCTGGGCCAGCGACGAAGACGCCATTGATGTAATGTCCTCGTGGGGTTGATGCCGTGCAACACAGTTATCTGTGGTCATGCCACAATTTCGCTCTTGTGCTGAGGCACGGTGCTTTCATATGTGGTGATGTCACAAACACATCCATGTGTTGTCTTATGGTGTTTTGTTACTCGTGGATATGCCACAATTTGGCTCTTGTACTGTGGTTTTGATGTCAAGTTATCTAGGTAGATAGTGGTTTTAGCCCGGTTTTCCAGAATTAACCGAGTGACGTAAGATTTTGCCTCGTTTGCCTTAAAAATGAAGCCGCTGAATATGCGGTCTATCACAACTTTGAATACAATTCAAGTGGAGATGCTGTCCCTCAAGTGACAATTCAAAAAAATAGGAAACAAATAATGTATGTTAAAAAAAGTTGATTGATCACCTATCATGTGCTTTGCCTCATCCTTCATTCGCTTTGGAAACATAACTGCATACGAGAGAGAGACCAACAGAATTGCTTTGAAGATATGTTCATGTGCGAAGGTCATCAAGAACACAGTGGTCGCCCAACACCCGCAACAAGCTACAAATGATATCGATTGGTTCTGCTGGGCTAAAATTGTGACGACTTTACTGAAGCCAAGCATACATCGAAAAAGGAGGAGGTAGGGTTTCTCGAGTGAATGGATAATATTCTGCAACCCAACATATTGTTTCGTTTGGGTTTGGTAATCATTCTTTTGTTTGTATCCAAGTTTCGAGAAGTGATGTATCTTGTTCCCCGAGCAGCGTTTTTTTTTTCTCTAGGGTGTTCACTGTGTGGCCTGCCCTTTTGTGTTGGTCTGCACCTCGGTGTTTTGTTTTTTGCTCCTTTAGTTTTAGAGGTTGTAGGTTAGTACTTTGGTTTTATGCACTGTTTGAGTTTTTGTGTGTGTAATAAAATTTGGGCTATGTCCATAGTGAGAAAATATCATAGGAAAGAAAAGATAGGATTCGAGGACCCTGAAACGTATGAACCTGGGTTAAGGGCACGATGTTAACATTAACATTACTCGCGAGTTCGGAAACTCGCGGTCAATCCGTCCGACCGCGCATCGCCCTCTCCCCCCGCTTCTCGCGGGTGTTTTTTTTTGGCCCACCTCTCTGTCTCTTTTTTTTTTAAAAAAAACTGCTACATAGTCATGGGTCCACACATACAGATACGTCCCCACATGACCATATGATTGGTTTATGAGTTATTTTTTAATGCCGACAAAGTAGACCACATTAATGACCTGCTCCCTTTTATGCCAAATTATTACGTAAAACTTTTACACAACAAATACGAGAAACGAGGTACAAAATTAGCACATTTATGTAAAACTTTACATAAAATATTTTATGATAAACTTTTATATCGTAAACTTTTATGATACACTTTTATGATAAACTTTTACATTGTAAAATTTTATGTAAATTTTTACATTACGAATATGACTTAGCAGCAGTACTATCAGTAATTTAATCTAAAACTTTTATATTATTAATTTTTTATTGGGAAAATATGGTGTTTTGCATGTCTTAAAAAATCTATTTTTCTTCGGCTTTAGTCCCTCTGCCACAGAAGGCCAAATTGGTTAGTGTTCAGGGTGGTTGGGGCGACTCCGTCATATCGGGTTCAGAAGGATGTTTGGGGTTTAGGGCAGCCATGTACCCCTGCCATAGAAGGCTAAATTGCTTCGACATCGATCTTCCTGCAATAGAAAGTTAAACTGGTTAGTTCAGGGTTGTTGGGGGGCGACTCCGTCCTATCGGGTTCAGAAGGATGTTTGGGTTTGGGGCGGCTATGTATCCCCTGCCATAGAAGGCTAAATTGATTCGGTTGGTCCCCTGCCATAGAAGGCTGAACTGGTTAGTGTTCAGGGTTATTGGGGGGCGACTCCATCCTATCGGGTGCAGAAGGATGTTTGGGTTTGGGGCGGCTATGTATCCCCTGCCATAGAAGGCTAAATTGCTTCGGTTTCAGCCCCACCGCCATACAAAAGTTTCATTTAAAGTTGTTTATGGAAGTTTGCTACAAAACTTATGGATGAAAACTTTTTGTTAACTATTTGTAGAAAAATTTTGTATTAAAACTTATCTGCAGTTCAAAAAATTATGTATTACGTAGTTGTAGAAAACTTTTGTATTCAAACTTATGTGAAATTCGAAAACTTGTGTAAGTAAGTTTTGCACCAATTTTTTTATTTGTATTGTATTCTAGCTTTGAAACTTACTTTTATTTTTCCCCCGCCCTTTTCTTCTCCCTCTTTTCTTCCATCCCGAATGTTTTGGCTTCGTGAAAAAAAACGCGCGTGGAAACCAGTAGCGCGTGGAAAGAAAAATGATTAGCGCACATAAATAGAAAAGAAAAAATGTCCGCGTGGAAAGGATATTGTTACTGTGTACAAGGTTGTCGGGATCGACAGCTCGGAAGCAAATTTTCGGGCGACGTAAACTAGGTGGGCCAGGTTAAGGGATGTTTGGTTTGCAGCAGGCTCACAATATTTTGAGGAGGATTGCTAGTGACTTGGCTGAACGACACCCACCTGACCGAAGGCCCGGCTAAGGTTTGGTACTTTGGTGTAGATAATACAAACGCGAGCCATGCAATTCGGTTTGATATTTCGGCGGTAGACTCAGGTCTGTCGCTTCTCTCTCATCGACATCAGATGGGCCTTGCCTCCAGCCGAGCATGCTGGGTGCAAGACCGCCGAATCCTGCAGGGATGAAAAACAATCGGAAACGACGAGTAACTTATCATCTAAGCGGAAAACGATTGCTGGTTCATCAAAATTTTTATCGATTTCACTATTTATTTAATAGTTTAATAGCTCTACGATACTATAATAATAGCACAAAGAGAGTAATAAGTTAATAACAGAAATTAGAAGATTTAAATTTAAATTTAAATACGATAACGATTCGAAACAAGCCCGGTTTTCATTCTATTCTTCCTCTCATCTCCGTACCTCCAAAACCCTTGACACGACACGACCCTACCCCGGCGCCGCCCGCCGCCATGGATCTCCTCCGCTCGCACCTCCACAAGGTCCGCATCCCGGAGCCCACCAACAACATCCACAAGGACGAGTGCTGCATCTCCTTCGACACCCCGGTAACTACGCTCTGTTCCCTTATGTGTCCTCCTCGTCTTCGCCTCAATTTGCTAGGGTTAGGGTTTGACGCGATTCGGCGCCATGTGCGTGCGTGTGTGCAGAGGTCCGAGGGGGCCTGTACGTGGACATGAACTCGTTCCAGGGGTTCGGGAGGGAGCATGTGGAATGGAACTTTGAGAAGACCGGTGTTGACGCTCGTTAGCGACACACTTTTAGTGCTATTTAAATGGTGTTTTGGGACCAATTCATATACTAACCCGCCACTTGGCACTTGAAATAACCCCGTTTTTGCATATGCATGTATTTTTGGAGGATTTTGGTTTACGCAGGTTTTTGAACTATAAATGAGCACTTTTGGACAAAGACTAAGATCACGCGTAGCGCGGAGGAATGAAGGCCATGTGAGGTGGATTTCGTTCGCTCTCATCTATGGTGAACCAACCACCAAGAATATGGAAGGGCAAAGACTTGAAAATAAGGTCGGATGACTTCGGGATCAAGGTGAATCAGGCAGACATATGGAAGGTTATCAAGACCCAAACTTAGCCCGAAGCAACCTACGTCAAATACCCACATGCATTGGCAAATCAATTTCTGGAGGATCAAGGAGCTTGCACGCAAAAGATGAGGCCGAGGTGGGCCAAAAAGGACCTAGGCCGGCCGACCTAGGACCTATGGGGCCGGCCGGCCCAAGCCTTTCCTGCGCCGCCTCGACCTCCCCTTCGAGCTAGGGTTTCCTTAGACTATTTATAGCCCCTGTATCCCGAAGCCACGGACATCCATTCACCAGAACTTGGCGAAACCTAGGGCATACACCAAAAGGAGACGACGGCCGCTGCAAGTCCTCGAAATTGTCTAGAGGATGGCTTAGGCCAACCCTAGCCACCATGGCCTCCCTGCGTGGTTGTGCCATGGTGGAGTTCAAGAGCTAGTTGGAGTCATCAATGGTATGTACTTGGTGGTGATGATCCAAGCACATCTATTGTCACACCCGGATTTACGAAGAAAATCCGAATGCTACTATATGTGTACCCAGGAAGTCTTTACACACATATAGCTCAGAAATGATTACCAAAGAGAGGAAACAGTGCTCGATACATAAACAGAAATAAAGTCATTACATCACAGGCATTACATTATTATCGAGTTTATCAAAGTAGCGGAAGAGTAAGCATCTAAATCCACTGAGCCTCCACAGGGACTCTGACTGGGGGACTGCACTGCCTAGAAGTCTAGAAACTCCTCGGGAAACGCATCCACTGGCGGCTCATCTAAGTACCCATCCCGGATTTTGTTGATATGAAGCAAGTGTAAGTAATCCATCTTACTTAGCAAGCATAACATGATTAAATGAGGCTCAAAAGGCTAGACAAGGTTTAAACTGCAGTTAGCATTTTTAGTTGATTGATTTTAAAATTATCCTGAATTACTACAATTATATGACAACCCCGGTTGTAACCCACATTATGAAACATGTGAAGTATTACGAATAAACATCATCATATTTAACCATTTATCCGGAAAACAAGGAACCGCTCAAAAAGGATCCAGGCCGCTCTTAACCGTGAGCACGGCTGTTATAACAGTTTTACACTCTGCAGAGGTTGTACACTTTCACCACCGGTCGCGACACCCCTTTGCCATAGGCAATGCACTCCCAAAACGAGCACAGGGCATCACTACGAGACCTTTTGACCGACACCCTAACAAGTTAGTGGCCGCTATGGTTTCGTGATCGGCGCATGGAGCCCTCCTCCCGGGATCGGCGACCACTCAGGGCGCAACGTGAGTGTCTCGATGGCGCTCAGGGCGCAACGTGAGACATACCGATGACACTCAGGGCGCAGCGTGAGTTCATCCCCAGGTAGGCGAGACCCATACTGATAACCCCACACCCCCACTTGCGCCTTTCGGTAACCACTAGACAAGCTAGAGCCGTACAGTTTACTTAGTCAAGACCAGAGCCATGTGATTCCTGTGGTTGTACGGTTTTCCTGGGTGGCCGCTTTAAGAATCGGAACCTTAACGAGAGACGCTTAGAGCAATCCAAACACATGCTCAAGCTCCCTAAACCAAGTTGCTAAAAAGCATATTTTAATAAGGTTCCAAGTATATCATTAGTCAAGATTAACATTTATTCATCGATCATTAGCAGTTGCAAGCAAGCTAAGCGCAACTAACTTATCTACCCATATGCATAAACCCAAGATAACAAGGTATATAGGATAAACAAGTCTAGTCATTCCTAGGGTTTAACAAAATTAGACACATGCATGAATGAATAACATGATTAATAAGTGAATAGGTATCAAGGATAAATCATGTTACACTTGCCTTCCTCAAAGTATTGCTGCTGATCGGGATCTTCAAACTCTTGCTCAAAACCGGCCTCGTACTGCTCACCGTCTACACAATCGTTCCATCACCACACATACAACCATCACAAGCCAATACATGCATAGAAGAGTATTTCTATTAGAACAGTACACCATACAATAAAATAGAAGCAAAAAGATTAGAAAACTAATCTACGCATTTCTACGAACACAACAACGCGAAAATCACTCTAATCGGATCTAGAATGAATAAACTACGCTAAAAACAAACTAAGGGTCTAACCTGCGAAAACCGAGGACCTAATCGTATTTATCTATAGACTGCAGGGGGTAGCAGGGAGTTTTCGCAACTCAGGGAGAAGGACGGCGGGTTGTTTTGCAGATCTTCCAGGGACTCTTTAACATAAAACGAAGAGGTATCTATGTTTTAATCTAGGCCGTTGATGAAAAGATGGATGGCTCTGGGTCTTCTGCTCATCTGTACAGGGGGGGCGATACTGTGCCGTTCTTCTCCACGGGAGAACAGCGCCCAGAACAGAGGGCGGCGGCGGTCAGGCAGAAGCTCGCTGGAGCAGGGGCCCCCGGAGCTATGGTGCATGGTTTCCTGCGCGGTTTGGCCCAGGGGAAAGCGGACGGCGGCGCGAACTCGTCTTGATCCTCACCTAGGGCAGCCGAACAGCAGGGACGAAGAGCTTCGGAGGGGGCGGACTGGTTCGATGCAGAGAGATGCCGGCCTCGGTCTGCTGCTTCCGGGCGCCGGGGTCGGGGTCTTGGAGTCCCAAGGACGAACTCCGGCGGGTACGGACAGCGGCGTAGGAGACAGTGGATAGAGAAATTGGTGTGCGGGAGAGTCAAGGGGGTTAGGGAGGTGCTCGTCCGGTTTTTATAGGGGAAGGAGAGGTCCTGGCCGGCCTGAATTTGGAAGGGGAGGGCGATGGGCAGTGGTGAACTGCCATGGATTGAATGCCACTGAGAAGAAATTAAGGGGTTGGGTGAGTGGAGGAAGGGGAAAGGATGGGGCGCCGGCCTTCTCTTCTTGCGAGGTGGAGGGGTCCGATGGCCTCTGGTCTGCGATGCAGGGAGAAGAAAGGGAGGGGGCGTTCCTGCGGCGTCGGTCTGCTACTGCGTTCGTTTCACGAGGGAGAGGAAGGGGGCGACGAGATCAGGAAGGGGGAGGGGAACCGGCCTGGGCTGGACTGGATCTGTTTGGGCCCAAGGGAGAGAAAGGGAGGATCTTGGTTGGGCCGATGTGGGATTGGGAGAGCAGGCCGGAAGTTGGGCCGTGAAAAAAAAGAAAAGGAGGGCGGGAGAGAAAACAGGCCGGGCCGACTTTGCCTGATCGGGTTTGGGTTGGATTTGGATTGAACTCCGGGTTTTTGGATCGGGTTCTCGGACACTGAGAAAGAAAGAAAAGAGAAACAAAAACGGGCCGAGCTTAGGGTTGGGTTTTCCGGGCTCTAGGGCTAGCACACAAAACACTCATACAATAAAACAATGCACCAGCATGAAATGCACAAAACATGTTTCTAAACCTATGGCTGATTTTAATTACCAAAAAGGTTTTAATATTTACCTAAATTTGTGAATGCACACACAAAAACTTAGCAATTTAATTACTATATTAGAAAAGAAATTTTTAGGGTGTTACAAACCTACCCCCCTTAAAAGGAATCTCGTCCTCGAGATTCGGTTGAGCCTTCAAACAACTGCGGATATTCTGCCTTTAAATCTTCTTCTCTTTCCCAAGTTGCCTCATCCACTGAGTGTCGGCTCCACTGCACCTTGCACATCCGTATCACCTTACTTCTTGTGACTCTTTCTGCCACTTCCATTATCTTGACGGGGTACTCTTTATAAGTGAGATCCTCTTGTACATCAAGTTCCTCCAGAGGTAACTGTTCTTCTGGCACTCGCAAACATTTTTCAGTTGTGATACATGGAATACATCATGTACACCGGACAGTCTGGTTGGCAGTTCCAATTGATAAGCGACCTCACCTTTTCTGTCCAACACCTTGAACGGTCCAATGTACCTCGGTGCTAGTTTACCCTTGACATTAAATCTGCGAACTCCTCTCATAGGTGACACCTTGAGATATACATAGTCGTCAATTTCAAAACGAAGATCTCGACGTCTAACATCCGCATAACTCTTTTGTCTGGATTGTGCAACTTTCAAATTCTGCCTGATTGTCTGCACCTGTCTTTCAGCCTCTTTAAGAATTTCAGGTCCAAACACTTGGCTTTCTCCTGTTTGATTCCAGAACAAGGGTGTCCTGCATTTCCTGCCATATAGTGCCTCAAAAGGTGCCATTTGTAGACTCTTCTGGAAACTGTTGTTATAAGAGAATTCTGCATATGGCAAACTCTTATCCCAACTTGTCCCGTACTGTAAAGCACAAGCCCTCAACATATCTTCCAATATTTGATTCGTCCTTTCAGTTTGCCCATCAGTCTGTGGATGATAAGCTGAACTAAAGTTTAATTTTGTATCCATTGACTCATGAAGTTTATGCCAGAACTGTGATGTGAACTGTGATCCCCGATCTGACACTATCTTCTTTGGGACTCCATGTAAGCATACTATTCGCTCCATGTATAGCTCCACCAGCTTTGCACCTGAGTAGGTCATCTTCACCGGAACGAAATGAGCCACCTTCGTTAGTC
>CM014270.1:71336432-71373448 GCA_004135705.1 Alloteropsis semialata | reverse complement strand
TTATGGATACTTGGGATAAGATGATATATCTTTCTTCGACCAATCTTTTAACAGAATTGCAACAGGACATGTTGGCATCAACACTGAAATATTTAATGGTGATTTTGAGACGTCCAATCGTCCATCACTTCACTGTATAAATATCTTTCTTTGTACATCGAATTGTGGTTTTCCTCAAGCAACTAAGAGCTAATTGAAATCTTCGGCAAATAGCTTACCTAAGTGCATGCTTTCTTTTGCATTCGTGTGGATGATTGTGGCATAAAACTGACTAAGTTAATATGCATTTGTGCTTATATGCTGTGTAGATGGGGATGGCACATCTGACGAGTTCTGTTCAAGTACAAATGAAGCGTCCTCGTAAGTGAAATTTGATTCTGGATTCACTCGAGCATGGTTGGGCAGGCAAACTATTGACATTTCTGTATGCTGTCATAGGGAGTTCTTGCTTTAGATGGCAATTGACTTTCAAGTGGTTGCATGTATTCTCAACATGATTTCAACAGTTATCACCTGTTAAAATTTTACCGTCTTTGTCTGCCTGTGGTTGACCAGTGATTTGATTTATTAGCAAACCTCTGCACATGCCTTCTTGAAACCTGTTTGTATTCTCGATATGTGTGTGTTAATTCTTGTTAGTACATCTGATGATCCCACCAATAGTTTCTGAAATGACGGCAGTAATCAGCTCAGTTACTGCTGAATGGAATCAAGTCCCGAAGTTAGATAATCAGTAGTCAACTTGTACATTAACTTGTTAAGGACAAACAAAATCTGCGACTAATCATTTGTCTAACAAATTTCAAGTTAGAGTGTTGAAAGTAGAAAACCACTCAAACTGTGGTGAGTGGGGACTTTGTAGTTTGTACACTTGAAGCTGCTGTTTCAATCTCATTGGTGGGTTTTAATTTCCTTTTTTTTTTCAAACTGGCATTGTAATGAGGATGGAATAAAGCAATGCCAACGGACTAGGAGTTTTTAGGATAGGTTATCTTTAAAAACTAAGTGGATGTTTGTTTCCTACCTAGATTATATAATCTTGCTTATGAGTCATTTTTTTTTTGAGGGCATCTAGCTTATGAGCCATTTATTATTGCACCAGTTATCTTGACAAGCAGGACCACTCATGAAATTGCGCAAAATATCAGTGGTGTCAGGATAGGTGATACAAACAAATTAATGATGCAATGGAGAAGTTTCTGCCACTGTTTGTAGTTAGAATGGGACAATCCCTTCCTTGAGGCTCACGGCTGGGCTGGTGAGCTGTTCACTGCAAGTGGCCTAAGTGGCTGATTTGCCTTAGTCTGAGGGGCTCATTCTTTTCCTCTATGTTTTCTTCTGAACTATTCAATAGTACTCTTTCAGACTTTGAATGTGACTCCAATCCAAACTCAAAATTTAGGGAAAACCCTGAATTATATAGCAATGGTTTAACACTTGTGGCTAATAGATATAGTCTAGTTTGAGTTTAAGCTATCTCTGAGAGGACAAGCTTAATTTGCAATTTCATTGATACAAAGCACCGTTGAAACTTTATGGCATCTTCATCTTGAATGCAGCAACATTTAGGAACTATCCTTATTGCTCTTTATCTGATAAAACTTTAGACTAGTATAACTATATCCTGCCAAATGGCACTTTATATTCTGCAAAATGGACTGGAAATGTCACTCATTAAAACATTGAGCAAAAAATTAGAGGCTGCATAATGCAGCTTTTGAGAGAAATATTAGATTGCCACCAAGCTGGTGCAAGACGATCATAAATACTGGAGGTCAGTGGTAGTACAAGTAAAGCAATGGTGTCCCCAGCTGAGTGGCCTGCTGAATGAACAGGTAAGATAGGAGTACAAGTGGTGCATATTATACTTGTTGCATTCTTGCTTTGTATTTCGGTAATCAGTTTAATTATCCTTTTTCTACCATATCCTATGCAGATATTTGAGACCTAAATGTGCACAAAACGAATCTGAACAAAATCTCGAAAAGCCTAATGAAATCATGAAACTGATGACGGTCATAAACTTCTCCATCAAACACCCATCCTGCAGTTTTGGCTGGATTAGAAGGAAGGCTCCTGGAGGAATTGGCCTATCTGAGAGGCCATTGTTTCAGTCAGATATGATTTCAGTCTCAGGCATGAGATCCGCACGAGGGGCTTATCTATGGCTTGGAGATTTTGTTGGTTGGAGCTGGAGATCTGTTTAGCTTAGATATAGTTGAGATAGGTTGTTACCTTGAGCATGTTGTAACAGGACCGACCCTATAGATATGAGGGAGAGGTCCTCCACTTATCTAGAATGATATCTTGCTTGATGCCTGAGATAGAAAAGAGGGATGCATATGCATCCATGATGGTTCAGCATCGCTTTGAAGCAACAAAGGTTGTACTCCTCCGTCCTTGTGTCAGTAGCTAGTACTGTCGCTTTGGAGCAGTTAAGGTTCCGCATGCTAGTAGCTACTACTATTGTCTATCCTGAGAAATTAATGTAATTGTTGGGCATTTACTTGGTTTTTTTTTTTGAGAACATGCAGGAGAGCTGCGAATTTTTGTATAAGGAGAAATCCTTGAAAAAGTTTTACAACGCGGGCCTTCCTAGTACATGAATTTGTTGTGATTTCCCCCCTAACGAACCGAAACAATCTAGATGAAGGCCTGGAAAGAACCGATGTAGGCATGTTAATAAGGCTTGCAGTGCTTGCAGGTTGCTGCTGCCAAGCACTTACTTGGATTGGCCTCTTGATCAGCGCTCAAATATTTGTACTTCGCCACCCAATGTTGCACTTCATAACTGTGTACGGTTTCGATCACTGCAAATACTTCGTCACGTATTTAGAATAAAAGGGCCATAATTCTTTTTCAGTTTCTTAATTCATTTAAGTTTTTTTTGTTCAGTTATCTAGGTTCCGCCTGAATGAAGTTCACTTAAACTGCTCCAGTAGAATTACTGCACATTTGCCGTCAGGACCCCTCTTGGACGGCAGAACAAGGTGTGGAGAAAAACCGATAGTCCCTGCTGTCCCCAACATGCCAGATTGCCAGGCCAGAATTTGGCCAATGTTGTGTCGAAGAAAATCTTATTGTGATGTAGGGCACAGGTGTCATTATTTTTTACTTTATTAAAACGGAGTTCTGATTGTTCTTGCTTTGTAGATAAAATCACAAGGATCATGGTGAAGTCAAATTGAAAACCGGACATTTGGTACACTGGATATTAGCATTTCTACGATGATAATCCAAAAATCTCGACCCTTATCTGAGCTGGAGATTCTGGCTGCTCAGGCTTGCGGGCAGCCGAAACTTGATATAATTCAACCGTATCTTGTTGCGTTACCTGTTTTCTGGAGACCTGCTTGAATACTCGTGTCGATCTTAATTCTTGTCAGTGAATATTCATAGTCACGCTATAGTATATTTAATCTAGGAAATTAGATATTTCAATGTAAAGGATTTGAGCACAACAAGAACCGGCTGCTATATACTCGGCTTCGGCGGTGGACAAGGCAACACTATTTTGTTTCTTAGAGGACCAAGAAACAAGGGATCTACCAAGCAATTGGCACCCTCCAGAGGTGCTTTTTCTATCAACCTTGCAACCCGCATAATCCGAATCGGAATAGCCAACGAGTTGAAATCTAGCTCCTTTGGGATACCAAAGGCCAATGCTTGGTGTGAGCTTGAGGTACCTAAAGATTCTTTTCATGGCTACTAGTGTACCTCCTTAGCTTTGGCTTGGAATCTAGCGCACATACAAACACTAAACATGATATCGGGCCTAGATGCGGCAAGATATAACAAACTACCAATCATAGAACGGTAGAGAGTTGGATCAACCGGGTTACCTCCCTCATCTAGGTCAAGATGTCCATTTGTAGCCATTGGTGTAGAGATGCCCTTGCAATCTTCCATCTTGAAGCGCTTGATAAGGTCTTTGGTATATTTTTCTTGACAAATGAAAGTCCCTTCTTCAAGTTGCTTGATTTGAAACCCAAGGAAGAATGTGAGCTCTCCAATCATAGACATCTCGAACTCCCTTGACATCATTTCACCAAACCCTTTGCAATATTCTTCATTTGTTGAGCCAAAGATGATATCATCAACATACACTTGACAAATGAAGAGATCTCCATCAATCTTCTTGGTGAATAGTATTGTGTCAACTTTGCCAATCTTGAAATCCCTTGAGATGAGGAAGTCCCTAAGGCGCTCATACCATGCTCTAGGAGCTTGTTTGAGACCATAGAGTGCCTTGGACAACCTATAGACATGGTTGGGATATCTTGCATCTTCAAAGCCCGGTGGTTGATCAACATAGACTAGCTCATTGATATATCCATTCAAGAAAGCACTCTTCACATCCATTTGATATAGCTTCATGTTATGGCTTGAAGCATAAGCAAGAAGGATGCGAATTGCCTCTAGTCTTGCTACTGGTGCAAAGGTCTCTCCAAAATCCAATCCTTCAACTTGAGAGAACCCCTTTGCAACTAGCCTTGCCTTGTTCCGCACTACAATACCTTGATCATCTTACTTGTTGCAAAACACCCACTTGGTTCCAATCACTCTTGCATTCTTGGGTCGCTCTTCAAGAGTCCAAACATCATTGCGGGTGAAGTTGTTCAATTCTTCATGCATTGCATTCACCCAATCCGGATCCTTGAGAGCTTCATCTACATTGGAAGGTTCAACGCAAGAAGCAAACGCATTAAACTCGTAAAAGTTATTATATTGAGTTCTACGAGTTCTTATCCCCTTTGTTGGACTTCCAATGATGAGGTCTTGTGATGAGCTTGAATTCTTGGATTGTGTCTTCTCTCAACAACTTCTGGAGTGGCTTGTGGAGCATCAACTTCTTGAGCTTGTGCCTCAACTTGATCTTGTGGTACATCAGTGTCCTCAAGTGGAAGAGGTGGATCTTCCACTTAAACACTATCATCTTGCTTGTCACCACCATCAACTTGGGGCACCATGGATGAAAAAGATGGAGGATCGACAATTTGAACTTCATCATCATCTTCTTCTTTTGACTTGATTGCTCCAATAGGCATGTTCTTCATGTTAGGGTGTAACCACACCACGGTGTGTTTGGGCGTGCGTGAGTTCGTGTGTGCGTGTGTGGTGCGTCGTGTTTGCGTCGTGTTCGCGGCGTGCGTGTGCCCCAGTGAGGTCGGGCGTGGGCGCGACGCTGTCTAGGCCGACTCAACGCGCGCATGAGGTTGTTCCGCCGCGGCCGAGTCATAGGGAGTTGGTTAGGATAGGATCGAGGGGAGAGCGGGCGTGTCACGGGTCGCACGGAGGCAGCCACCATGGCGCGACGCGAGCAGCGGCTCGTGGCCATGGTTGAGCGTGTTTCGGGGCGTTCGTGGCGAAATAGCCGGCGTTGAGTGGTGTTCCCCGGCCTATATGAGGTCCCTGTACGCCTTGATCGTTGCTTGCTCGAATCAATGCCAAGAAACAGGAGCGACTAGGCTCCGCGGCGTTCGTCGCCAAGAACAGCACTGTTCATCTTCTTCCTCCAGACATCGCGAGAGAGAGCGGGAGAGAGTCCGATCCTGTGTTTCCTGGTTCCAGTTCCAACAATTGGTATTAGAGCTAGGTTAGATGAAGGTCGGTGCATCCCCGAAGGGAGACGGCGCGGGCTCGAGTGCCGCCGCGGAGCGCGTCGTGCCCAGCTCCGGCATCGTGGAGCTGCCATTGCTGACCAAGGCCAATTATCATCAGTGGGCCTTGGTTATGCGGGTGAGCTTGGAGGCGTTGGAGTTGTGGGACGCGGTGGAGGCGGTCAGCAAGGATCGTGCTCAGGATAGGCGGGCGTTGGCCGCCATCCTACGCGCGGTCCCCTCGGAGATGAAGGCCGGGCTCGCCATCAAGGACTCAGCGAAGGAGGCGTGGGACGCGGTGAAGAAGATGCGGGTCGGGGATGATCGCATGAAGGCGGTGAGTGTGCAGCGGTTGATGAAGGATTTCGAGAACTTGGTGTTTCGTGATGGGGAGTCCGTCGTCGAGTTCGCGATGCGCGTTAACGAGCTCACCGCGAGTTTGCGTGATCTCGGGGAGGTGATGGCGGAGAGCCGTGTGGTGAAGAAGATGCTGCGCGTGGTGCATAGGAGGATGAAGCAAGTGGCCATGGCGATCGAGATGTTGGCGGACCTCGACGCCATGACGATTGAGGAGCTCGTCGGACGGCTTCAAGTCTCGGAGGACGCCGATGCCGAGGGACATGCGCCTCCGATGGTGAGCAAAGACGGCCAACTTCTGCTCACTGAGGCACAGTGGGAAACCAAGCGACGCCAGCGCGGCAAGGAGCATGCGCTTGGCGGCGGTGGTGCAAGGCGCGGCGGTGGCGAGCGCGACGGCGGCCATGGGGGTGATCACGACGACGACGACGACAGGCGAAGCAGTACGAGCTCGCAGCGAAGCAGGGGGCACTACCGAGGTAGATGCTTCAAGTGTGGCGTGCGTGGACACATGGCGAGGGAATGCACGAGGAAGAAGAAGGATCGGGCGCTGCTTGCCGACGTCGACGAGGAGCCGACGCTGCTGTGAAGATCATCGTCACCGTGTCGTGTTTAGGGGGAGTTTGTTAGGGTGTAACCACGCCACGGTGTGTCTGGGCGTGCATGAGTTCGTGTGTGCGTGTGTGGGTGTTTGCGTCGTGTTCGCGGCGTGCGTGTGCGCCGGCGAGGTCGGGCGCGGGTGCGACGCTGTCTAGGCCGACTCAGCGCGCGCGCGAGGTTGTTCCGCCGCGGCCGAGTCATTGGGAGTTGGTTAGGATAGGATCGAGGGGAGAGCGGGCATGTCACGAGTCGCACGGAGGCAGCCACCACAGCGCGACGCGAGCCGTGGCTCGTGGCCATGGTTGAACGCGTTTCGGGGCGTTCGTGGCGAAATAGCCGGCGTTGAGTGGTGTTCCCCGGCCTATATGAGGTCCCTGTACGCCTTGATCGTTGCTTGCTCGAATCAATGCCAAGAATCAGGAGCGACTAGGCTCCGCGGCGTTCGTCGCCAAGAACAGCACTGTTCATCTTCTTCCTCCAGACATTGCGAGAGAGAGCGGGAGAGAGTCCGATCCTGTGTTCCCAGGTTCCAGTTCCAACACTTCATGGCCTCCCTCAATGGTTCATTACCTATATCATCACAATTTTCATGTGCTCCTTGGGAGCCATTAGATTCATCGAACTCCACATCATATGTTTCTTCAACTAAGCCGGTGGCATGGTTGAATACTCTATACGCTTTGGACTTCATTGAGTAACCAAGTAGAGAACCCATATCACAACGTTTTTAAAACTTTCCTAGGTGTTGCCGTTTCTTGTAGATGTAGCACTTGCAACCAAACACCCGGAATTAGGAGATATTGGGCTTTCTCCCAATGAGCAACTCATAAGGGGTCTTCATCAATAAGCGGTGAGAAAAGAGCCGGTTAGATGCATAGCATGCGGTGTTGATTGCTTCGGCCCAAAACTTCTCATGAGTGTTGTATTCATCTAACATAGTTCTTGCCAAAGTATCAATGTTCGGTTCTTCCTCTCAACTACACCATTTTGTTGAGGAGTATAGGTTGCGGAGAACTCATGCTTGATTCCATTGTCATCACAATACAACTCAATGCTAGTGTTGTCAAACTCTTTCCCATTGTCACTTCTAATCTTCACCAAAGGTTGCTTGTATTCATTTTAACCTTTCTTGGCAAAGGTCTTGAATGTGTTGGACACTTCAGTCTTATCTTGAAGAAAGAACACCCAAGTGTATCTTGAGTAATCATCCACAACCACCAAGCAATAAAGATTTCCACCAAGACTAACATATGTTGTTGGTCCAAACAGATCCATGTGAAGCAACTCTAGTGGTCTTGTTGTTGATACATAGGCCTTGGATGGATGAGTGTTTGCCACTTGCTTGCCGGCTTGACAAGCACTACAAAGTTTGTCCTTTTCAAACACAATATCACTCAAACCACGAACCAAATCCTTCTTCAGGAGCTTCTTAAGAGTACCCATGCCAACATGTGCAAGCCTTCTATGCCATAACCAAACCTTTGATACTTTGGTGAATAAGCAAGTTGACAAACTAGCTTCACTAGAAGAGAAGTCCACAAGATAGAGATTGTTGTATCTAAAGCCCTTGAATATAAGCTCATCATTATTTGACTTTCTTGTGACTTCTACACCCTCATCGGTGAATGTGACTTTGAAACCATGATCACACACTTGAGCCACGGACAATAAGTTGAAGTTCAATGAATCAACCAAGAGAACATTTGAGAGTGAATGATCATTGGAGATAGCAATCTTTCCCAAACCTTCAACCTTGCCCTTTGAGTTGTCACCAAATGTGATCTTGTCATGCCCACTAACATCTTCATCCAATGAGGTGAACATCCGGGGATCACCGGTCATATGTTGAGTGCAACCACTATTAAGTACCCAATGGTGTCCTCCGGTCTTGTAGTTCACCTACATCCACAAACATGATCAAGCTTAGGGTTTAGCCACCCAAACCTTGTTGGAAGCTTGAGTGATAGAACTAGAACTAGATGCAACATCGATAGTGGAGCGATGAGGATGAGCTTGTGCACTAGTAATGAGAGTCTTGGGCACCCAAATTTGCTTAGGCCATGAATTATCCTTGCGGCCATAGAACCTCACAACAAACTTGTCATTTCCCAATCTTGACAATGCATAAGGTGTGTTCAAAGCCATGGGTCTTAGGTGACTTGCTAGCTTGGGAGGAGGAGGTGTCTTGCATTCAAAGGACAAGTGACCTTCTCTTTTGCAATCCATACAATATCTTGGTCTTGGACCGGGAGGAACACTAGGACGCTTTGCCATGACCTTGGGAGAAGGATATTTGAATGCATTCTTGCCCTCATTTGCCTTGACCAAATTTGCATACAATCTCTTCCCATCACACATTGGGTCATACTCATTCTTGTTGTTGACTTGTGCAACTTGTGGCTTCAATATTTTGACTTGTGGCACTTGAGCTTGCATATTCTTGAGATTAAGAACTTGTTGCTTGAGCTTTGCATTCTCAATCAATATAGCTTCATTTTCTCTCTTGAGCAAGTCATTGTCAAAAGAGATCTCATCATTGCAAGATTCCACAACAATATTCTTGCCCTTGCACTTGTCACAAAGAGAAGAACTCTTGGGCAAATCAAGCAAATCATCATATGGCAAATCATCACATGAAGTAGAGCAATCAACTTTCTCTACTTGGGTAGCCTCAACACACTTCTCATTGGATATAGCATCAAGGTTGGACTCAAGATTCTTGTAACTAGTGTTGAGCTCTTGAAAATCATTTTTCAAACTTCCATACTTTGACTTGAGTTCATTGTAAGACTTCATCAAATTATCATGACTACCCTTGAACTCTAAGTTGCTAGTCTCAAGCTCATTCACCTTGTTCTCTAGCTCTTTCTTGACTAGCTTCAATTTTTCAACCTTTTTCTTTGAGCTAATGATTGCCTCATTATATTCATTAAGAGTTTCAACAAGATCATCATAAGAGGGTTGCTCATACTCATCATCATCACTACCACTAGCAACATCAACATCATCACTAAAGCCATGGTTGCTTTTGCTCACCTTGTGATCACCTTTTGCCATGAGGCAAATGTGGGAGCTTGATGTAGAGAATAGTGATGTTGGTGGTGGAGGAAGAGAAGCCATGATAGCAAGACCGGCAATGCCTTCAATTTCACTTTTACTTGAAGAGGAGGAGGAATTATTTCCAATATAAGCCTTGGCCTCTTTCTTATTGCCTTTCTTGTGATGCTTCTTCTTCTCATCTTTCTTCTTGTGATGCTTCTTCTTATGATCTTTCTCATCATCACTTTCTTCCTCTTGATTCTTGTTCTTTTGTTTTCTCTTGTTGAGCTTCTTTAGCATCTTGTTGGTTCTCTTCATGAGGAGTGCAAAATCAACATCATCATCACTTCCATCATCACTTGAATCTTTCTTGACAGCCACCTTCTTCTCTTCGCTTGCCTTCAGTGCAATATCATTCTTGGAGGAGGAGGTGCTTTGATTTTGGGCAATACCCATATACAACTCATGGCCAAAAATCTTGCCAAGAACTTGAGAGATAGTGACAAGCTTGAGATCAACTTGATGAAAGTATGTGACAATATTTGCATACTTTTCTTTTAGTAGAATACTAAGAAGTTTTCTTATGATATCCACACTTTCCATCCTTCCCATATCAAGACCATGCAATTCCTCTACAAGGACACTAAAGCGAGAGTACATTTGATTAGCATTTTCATGAAGAAGCATTTTGAAAGCATTAATTCCATCCATGATAACTTTATAGCACTCCTCACGTTTCATCTTTGGATCCGATGTGCATGTCGCACAACTTATCTCTAACCTCCTTAGCATTCTTGCTACTACGCACACAATTGAACACCTCTTTGTTTAATCCGCGAAAGGGGATGTTGCGAGCCTTGGCATTCCACCTAACGGTGTTAGCCTCTTCGGGAGTGAGTGCATCGGCTTTCTTAGGCTCGGGATAACCATACAAAGCGGCTGATACACACCAGCATCAACGGCCTCAAGATAGGCCTCCATACGAATTCTCCAATAGGAGAAATCATCGCCATCGAACATGGGAGAGGGACCATCCCCGTTAGACATCTTACTCTAGACGGTGAAGCCTAATCCAAGAGCACGAGGCTCTGATACCAATTGAAAGGATCAAGATGCCTAAGAGGGAGGGTGAATTAGGCTTCTAACAAATTTTTGAGGAATTAAACACCTAATCAAGTCAATTCACCCCATGTGCCTATTCCTAGCTAGTGTGACTATCTAATCGGAAAAGAAGTTTTGCAACCTAGTTCCAATCCTAGTCTATCATGGCAATACTAGGAATGTAAAGACGGAAATATAAATGCGGAAGGTAAATTGCCAAATGTAAAGAGAGAGTTAGGAAGCCGAATTTTTTCCCAAGGTATCGAAGAGTCGGCACTCTCCCCTAGTCCTCGTTGGAGCACCCAACACGAGGGTGTTGCTCCCCCTTGATCCAACACAAGGATCAAGTGCTCTCTAGTAGATGTCGATTGTCCCCTTCGGAACGGTGAACTCCTGTTGACGTCCAAAAAGTCAGGCGTTGACTCTCGGAAATTAACACTGTGGCCTGGAAGATTTGCTTCACTTCAGTGCAGGTCCAAACTCTTGAGGTTCGTGGCATGCCAGTCAATTTGACCTGAAATTGACAAGGTAGAGTTTAATCAGTAAGTAACAAGAAACTCATCGTCCAAGGTCTCGATTTGTTCCAGAAATCGGATCAGCATAAAGAGAAGTCCGATTTCGATAACATGAACCATCGGCCTCAAGTCCGATTCGTGAGAATATAACGTGTATTGAAATAGACCATCGGCTATGAAAACCGAATCGGAGATAGATCTAATTTAAGCTCATTCTTTAATATGCATCTTTCCAAAGGCGATGAACAAACTGAATCTCGTGTCACTAACAATCGGATCGAATTCGAGACAGCGTTGCTGGTAGGGCACCGATTAGCTTGCTTACTCCGATAGATCAATATACATCAAAGAACTTGTTTAAATCAAATCTATTTGTAACTTGCTTATTAAATCTAAATCAGCTATATAATCAATATGAACAGATCTATTATGAAACTTGAATAGCAATAAAACAGAATAGATCCTCTCTAATAGATGTAAGCCGATAAGATAAAATCAACAAGATACGGTAAAGGATGAGCGATCTAAACGAAGAAGGGCGATACGCCTCAATCTAAAGCTTAGAACAACTCGATAAATTGGTGAATTATCTAAACGAAGAAGGGCGATACGCCTCAATCTAAAGCCTAGATTAATTCGATAGGGTGTCGGACTTACAGACAAACCGGAAGTCAAGATGATGCAGCCCTGCTTGCTGAAGAACTTGACGAAAAAAGGTTGTTGGCACGTAAGGCCGAAAGTTGTGTTTGATTGATTGGTTGTGTGAACATTTTTTACAATGGTGCAGGGTTTATATTTATACCCTAGAAATCTAGCTAAAACTTGTCGGCTACGACAATATCTCTAATATATTTAAAGCAATCTAATCTTAAACTACCAAAACTATTACAAATCTTGACACGCAATCAGGCCCTGAAGAAGCTTCCGAACACATCTTCCCTCAGAAGTCGTACGTGCTCCGGCCTTCTCCTTTCCATGTCCGATTGGGACTCTATCGGACGTACTCCGATCGAAATCGTAGGCTGACTCAGAATCGGATTCGGCCCCTGCTTAACTCCGTCACACACAGCCCTAGCCGAATCAAAATCTAGTGTCAACATATGCCCCTCAATTTTGGGATAAAATTCTTCCAAGCAATGATGGCTCTGGCAACGAACAGTATATGGAAACCCGTGTCCTTGTACTGTTACAATCCTCGATTCCCGTGCGGATTCGGCGCCGTGGCCTTCGGGCGGTTCCTTCTCTCGCAAACCATAAATGTAGAACCGAACCGTCGTCTTCCTCACCAGTTCGCATCTGCTATCACGCACTCACGCCCGCCATTGCCATCTCTACAAGCTCCCGTCCAGCAGCTCTTTGACCTTCACGCTTCGATCCTTCACCGCGAATCAGGTAAAAAAAACTCCCCCGCATATGATCCGTATCATGCATCTGGTTTTTACCGCATTTCCCACGGTGATTTTCTCCATCTGTTCATCTGCATCGCTGTTCATTGCAGATCTATTCCGTCAATGGCTGCTCCTCTTGATAAGGCTGATACCGACCAAGTTCCTGAGGTAAAAATCATCTAAAATCTCCATTTTAATTCCTGCATTTTTTCCTCCAGAACCATTTACGAACCTCCACATCTGTCCTTATAATTTTATTTCCTCCAAATGTAGCATCTTAAGAACAATCTGGTCATTCCTGTCTCCCATGTTGAAGCTGGGTATTACCTTGGTCCAATGGGTGACCCCGATCCGACGAACCTGATAAACATGGAATCGGAGAGAATTCCATTCAAAGGATCAGACCTCCAAGTCTCCGATTGGGCAGGTTCGTTTCGATCATGGCCCGGAATGGTCCCAGGATGGAGGAATTGGTTTCCCAGAATCCAAGCTTCAAAATCGGCCTTCTGGGATGAGAAGAACATAAGCCAAAGCCTCACTTTATCTCTTGCTGACATGGCCAAAAATGAAAATCTACTGACCTCCAGCTCCCTCTTTTGGTCCGATGCCCTTAATGCCTACTTGTTTGGCCATGGTCCGATGTCACCGACTCTAATGGATGTACACATGCTGACCGGCCTAAACACCGTAGAAAACTCCAACCCAAGAAAATTTATCCGTGAGTTGGATCACAAATTGGTTGGCACAGGCTCTAAAAGTTGGAAGAAATATATTTCCGATCACTGCAAAACTGGCACAATCGGAGACAGAGAGCACGCAGCTTTTCTCAATATGTGGCTAGAACGATTTGTATTCTGCGGACCGACTCTCGGCGCCACGACCAACATGCAATCGATCGCAGAAGCTTTAGCTCGCGGCGGATCGGTCTGTTTGGTGCAGTTTATCATCTGCTTTAGCAAGTATCAGCAAAACTTTTGGAAGGCCAAGTAGTTGGACACATCAGAAGGCCCTTGGTGGTTTATCCAGCTCTGGCTACACACTCAATTCTGATCTGCTCTTCAGCTCAACTTCAAGGACCATCAGTTCCCAAATTATCACACAGAAGAAGAAGAGGCCACCTTTCGTCGGTGCACGTCATTCGGAGAGGCAGCATCAGCGTGCATTGGATCAAGGCTTGATGCAAAAAATATGGCCACTTATTTTGAAAGTTTTTATCATGAGATTGCATCGGAGCGCTGCAGCTATTTCGCTTATGCTGATCCCAATCGTGAATATGAACTGCCCCTGTTCAACATTGAAAATGAGCTCACAACAATCATGCCGATTCTCAAGTCTTTCATTACACCGGCTATCCTCAGCAGCAACATTGCTTATGGCCGTAAGACTTCATCTTACGAATTTTACAATCCATCGGCAGTGGCTCGTCAACTAGGATTCGGTCAACTTCCGATCGGCCTATATTTCTCCGATAAAATCAAGCACAGGGAATCGGTCTCAACAGACCTAGAGATGGACATAATTTTATCACTTGTCCCTCAAGCCGATTTTGAAATATCGGAATGACTGTGTACTAGCTTTTCATACAGACTCTTCAGGAATTGGTGGAGAGAATTACGTCTTCACGTATTCAGACTTCCGGCCATCACTTACTGCACCCTCATAGACTCCGATTTTGAGGCCATGGAAAATCCTGTAAGTTTTTTCTTCTTCTTCTTGAATTCCTTTTATTCATCTTTCACTCAAACAATCTCTCCATAATTTAAACTCCACCCTTTTAATAGCCAACTGAAGAGAATGCGCCATCGGTAAGCAATAGTGGGAAACCGATTTGGTATGCCATCAGGACCCCATATCCAAAAATCAGCTCTTCTGCGCCATCCCTCAAGGACATCATGGATGGCAAAAGCAAAAGGAAGACTGCCTCCACCAAAGTAAGCGCACCAATGAAATTGAAGAAAAGCCATGTGGTACGATTTCCTCGTTCTTCCGATTCTTCTTTCCGATTCTTCTTTCTGATTTATAGTCTAAGCAAATGATTATATGTATAGCCTCTCGGAAAGATTCTCGGTCAATCAACTTCCAGAGCCGCTGAAGAAACTGCCTAAAAGGCTGCTGAGGGTGCAAGGATGCTTCTCGATGCAGTATCGGTAACGATCCGATCCTATTCATCTCATTTTTAATATGAATCATCAATAATAACCACTCTTTTTTCAGCAAACAAATATTATACTGCCCGAGCCTCAATCGGTTTCAACCCAAAACATTCAAACTGAATCAACCCACCAGGTAATTTTAACCTAATCCATATTTTTAAACATATATTCTCAAGCTGACCGATTCGATCTATAGACTCATGCTACTCTGCAATCCATCTCTGAGGAGTCACATGCAAATGTCCAATCGGAGGCAATTCCTGAACAACAAATCGGAGAATCGGCTGCGAACATCCAATCGGAGGCCACTCCTGAGCAACAAATCGGAGAACCGGCAGCAAACATTCAATCGGAGACCATTCCTGAGAAACCAACGACAACAACTCCACTGATGTCACCTCCGATTGAACCAGCCCATAATCCTCAAATAGAAGCCTCCAACACAAGCATTGCCTTGCCTCAAGTAATCCCCGGTTATGTCTGAGAGGGCCAATTTAAACTGGTACCGATTCATCCCCTTGTGTCAATATTTATTATTTTAATAACACTTGTTCATCAACACTTTATTTCAGGCCATGAGCTTCTCCGGCCATGAGCTTCGCATCGTTCGATCTGGACGCCGCCATCGGAGAAGAAGAATTCAGCTCTACGCAATCATCTTCTACCATCTCCGATGAGGTCAAGGCAAAGCTTCAAGAAATGCTGAACCATCTAAACAAAAGCATTGCCATCCTTGTAGAAGATGCGGAGCCGATTTGCCAAGTTTTCAAAGAATTGAAGGGTCGCCTGCCATCAGAGCTGGAAAATGCAATCATCCCCACCGCCTTTATCGAGGGTCACCAACCCCAAGTCTCTGCTGCTCGCCATAGGATATCGGAGCGACTGGCTCAGCAAGACTTGATCAAGAAATGCGACGACGGCCGAAACGAATTGAAAGCTATGCAGGCCCAAATCAAGACCATTGAAGCTAAACCAACGCAGCTAGAGAATCGGATAAAATATCTCCAAGGCATTGAAGTTGAACTGCTCAAACGGCTCGAAGAAGTCCGTAAAGAAATGTCGGAGACCCAAGATGAGCTCAACCAGATCCCAGCATCCATCAAATCGGCGCGCGAGAATCTACAGAAACGTCTGGACGAGGTTTGCCAAGTCCATAGAAGCATCAAGGACGTGCCTGGCACCGATGTAGCAGACTTTGAAGAAATCCAGAAAATTAACAGTATTCGTTTGGGCGCGATCGAGATGATCTGCAAATTCTTGTAATGATTAAACTCTTTAGACGTGCCACTCTGATGACATCGATCATCGATGAACTCAGTTAGATCCGACGATGTTGATCATCTATGAACACTTAATTTGGATATATTTTTGCCCTCAAGGCGATACGTATCATATCGGCTATCTCAGACGACATCACTTAGAATATCGGCTTTACGAATCAACCCAAATACTTGGATAATATTTCTTCAAATATTTTCCGTTGAGCGCTTTTGAAAACTCTTCTCCTTCCAATGTTTCCAAAATATACGTATTTTCTGGAACGCACCGATTTACACGATAGGGACCCTCCCAATTAGGCGACCATTTTCCAAACTTAGAACTTTTAGTCCCTATCGGTAAAATCAGCTTCCAAACCAATTCTCCTTCGATGAACTCTTTTGGCTTAACCTTTTTATCATAATACTTAGCAACACATGCTTTATTATTTTCAATATTCTCCAAAGCTCTTAATCGGGTTTCAGCCAAATCGTCCAACTCAAAATTCATCAAACTTTTATACTCATCGGCAGTCAAATTTCCTTGTTCTGATATCCGTCTTGATCCGATTTTGATTTCCCAAGGCAAAACAGCTTCATGCCCATAGACCAAATGATATGGGGACAATTTAGTAGATCCATGACACACCATCCGATATGCCCATAACGATTCGGTCAACGTTAGATGCCATCGCCTTGGTTGTTCATCAATTTTTCGCTTGATGATTTTGATAATACTTTTATTTGATGCTTCTGCTTGACCATTGGCTTGCGCGTAATAAGGAGAAGAATTTAACAACTTAATACCCATACTGCCAGCAAAATCTTGAAATTCACTAGACATAAACATAGTTCCTTGATCGGTCCTGATAGTTTGAGGAATACCAAACCGATATATAATATGCTTCTTAACGAATTCCACCATATTCTTGGAATCTGCAATCTTTAATGGAATCGCCTCAACCCACTTAGTGAAATAATCTATTGCCACCAATATAAATTTATGACCCTTGCTCGATGACAGATAAATTTTCCTGATCAAATCAATTCCCCATCCTTGAAAAGGCCATGGCTTGATAATCGGATTCATGGCTGACGCAGGCGCTTTTTGCACATTCCCAAATTTCTGGCATTCTTGGCAACCTTTATAATATTCAAAACAATCTTCCAAAATCGTTGGCCAAACACAACCTGTTTTTCGAATAACCCACTTTATCTTATAAGCCGATTGATGTGCACCACAAACTCCCTCATGCAATTCATCCATCATGTCTTTGGATTCCGATTTACTCAAACATCGGAGCAACACACCATCAATCGTCTTATAATATAATTGATCATCAAGCAACACTTATTTAACAGCCATGAATCTTAATTTTCTGGAAACCTTTAGTGACGGACCCTTAAGATAATTTACAATCTCATACCTCCAATCTCCGATTTATGGCTCAATCGTCATAATCTCATGAAAACGCCGATAGCCAGAAGCAGCTTGCGCCAAATTGTTGGCTTCCTGATTTTGAGCCTTGGGTATATGTTCGATATTAACCATCACAAATTTTTTCAATAATAATCGGCACTCTTAAAAATAATGAATCAGAATATTGTCTTTGCATTCATATTTACCGATTAACTGATAGATCACTAACTGGGAGTCTCCAAAAATCTCAATAGCTTCAGCTCCGATTTTCAACAATAATTTTAATCCTTTAAGCAACGCTTCATATTCAACCTGATTATTGGTGAAACTTGGATCCATCGGATAGCTGAACTCAAACTTTGCCCCCCGAGGCGAAACAATAACGATTCCGATGCCACATCCTTGACCACACGAAGACCCATCAAAGAATAATGTCCAAGGCATCGGCTCAACCACTTTAACCTCATCTCTGATGTGTTGAGTTATAAAATCAGCAATTACTTGTCCTTTTATTGCTTTAGCCGATTCATACTTCAAGTCAAACTCTGATAATGCCAATATCCACTTCCCGATTCTGCCTTTCAGCATCGGCATAGACAACATATATCCGACCACATCGGTTTTGCAAACGATTGTGCACTCAGAAGATAATGAATAATGCCTCAACTTAGTGCATTAAAAATATAAGCATAAGCATAACTTTTCAACCGGCAAATATCTTGTTTCCGCATCGATCAACTTCCGACTCAAATAATAAACCACTCTTTCCTTTCCTTCAAACTATTGTATAAGAACGGATCTGATTGACAACTCATCGGTCGACAAATATAATCGGAATGGTTTATCTCTCTGAGGTGGAATCAAAACTGGCGGTGTCATCATAAATTGTTTTATCTCATCAAATGCCTTTTGTTGATCTTCTCCCCAGACGAATTCCTCATCGGCTTTTAATTTTAGCAGCGGGGAAAAAGGACGAATTCTTCCAGATAAATTTGAGATAAATCTTCTGACAAAATTAATCTTACCGATTAACGACTGGAGACTCATCTTATCGGTGGATGGCTTAGCATCTCTTATAGCTTTCATGCTTTTATGTCCGACTTCAATCCCTTTTTCATGAACCATGAAACCCAAAAACTGTCTGGACAATACTTCAAACGCACACTTGTTAGGATTCATCTTCAAGCCATGCTTCCTTGTGCATTCAAGAGTTTCTCGCAAATCGGCCAGATACTGCTTGTATTCATCGGACTTCACCACTACATCATCAATATAAATTTCAACAATCCTGCCGATCAACTTGTGAAATATATAATTCATTGCCCTTTGATATGTGGCGCCAGCATTTTTTAAACCAAAAGTCATTACGACCCACTCATATAATCCAAGTGCACCAGGACATCGGAATGCAGTCTTAGGAATATCTTCTTCTGCCATAAAAATTTGATTATACCCTGCATTACCATCCATAAAACTAATCACCTTATGTCCTGAAGCTGCATCGTCCAACATATCGGCAATCGGCATCGGATACCCATCCATCGGAGTCGCCTTGTTAAGATTCCTGAAATCGACNGCGGGAAGGGAGCGCCCGGATCGCTCCGCAAGTAGAACCACCTCGGCTGCCACCCCTTGTTGCTGGAGATCAACGGGAGCGAGGGGTAACTCTCGCCCTGACCGGCGCGCAGCCGCACCCCGGCGCAGCCGTGTGGCCTCGGCCGCCCCTCCGCCTTCACTTCCTCGACATGGAAGTAGGACCTCCAGAGGTTGAAGTGGGGCTCGATGCCGAGGAACCCCTCGCACAAGGCGACGAAGACCGCCACGTGGAGCAGGCCGTTGGGATTGAGATGATGGAGCTCGATGTCGTAGTAATGCAGGAGCCCGCGGAGGAAGTAGTGAGGAGGAAGTCCCAACCCCCGCTCATGGAAGGGGACAAAGGATACCACGTACCCATCCGCCGGAGCAGGGACCTCCTCGTTCCCCGGCGCCATCCATTCCACCAGGTCGGTTCGCGGGCACAGAAGCCCGCGCCCCACCAGGCGCTCGAGCTCGCTCTCCGTGACGGAGGAACGGGACCAGGCCATGACCAGCAGGCGGGCGGAAGGGGAAGAAAGGTATGGGCTCTCCCTTGCAGGCGGCGGCGGCGATTTGGGGGCAGGCGGGCGGAAGAAGAAGAAAGGCTCTCCCTTGCAGGCGGCGGCGGCGATTCAAGGACAGGCGAGCGGAGGAAGAAGAAGGTCCGGGGCCCCCCTCCTCTCTGCCTTAAATGGGCAGGTGAGGGAGTAGGCGCGACGCCTCGGGTCTCCCACCTGCGCCTCGGCACGCAAAGGCCACGCGGCCCACGACGCGCGCCCTCGATCTCCCACGTCTCCCACGTCTCCCACGTCCCGAGATTCACGCCCAGGCGCTCTCTCTCTCTCAACCCCTTCGCATTCCATACCCTGCCTCTCTTTTATTTACTCCGCGTCTATTCCCGTTTCCTTCTCTTGCGCGTTTATTTTTCAGGAAAAACAAAACAAGCCCGGGCCGTTCTTAGGCCCAAGGGACTCGACGCGAAATCGAAAAAGCAGCCCAAGAGTTCGAAGGCCGGCCCTAGGGTCCGACGGCCGCTCTGAAGCGTCCGAGCGAAGGGGCAGGAATGGGCGGGCCCACTAGAGGCCGTAGTCTCGGCACACGGGTGTCGAGGACGCCCAGACCTGCGTTCGAGCCTAAGATTCCTGACCCCATGTATCTCCACGAAGAGAGGCGACGAGCCCCTGTGGTCGGTCGAACGACTACGGGAACTAAGGGGGTCGGGAACTCTGGGGATTATCCGAGGTCGATCACCAGTTGATCCGACGGTCCTCTCTCGGAGGGGGACCGAGGCCTCGCTCGATCTAGCCCGTTAGTAGCTCACCGGGAGCCGTGTTTCGGCCTACGCGGTAAAACACGAGGCATGCCCTTACCTTCCATCCCGCGGAGGGATTGCGTGAGGGGAAAACGATAAAAAGACGAAACGGCTTCCCGCCCGACCGACTCGGGGGCGCACGGGGGAGCTGAAATCGCAAAATGAGGCCGACTGCGCGGCCGCAGAAAGACACCCCGAGTCAACCAGATTCCTTTATTTCTCAAATAAGGGCAAAAAGTACACGTGGCCAAGGGCCGTGAGATAACACAAACGGATTTTCGCCACCCTCGGTGACGAAATCAAGCGACGAAGGGCGCAGGAGATCCGATGCAACAAGAAGGGCCGAACTGCGAACATCGCAGTCCTTCTTGTAGCATCTCCCCGCCCGCCGACGCCACGAGGGGAACTCGGCGGAGGATTACGCTGTGGTGCCGTGACAACGGAGCGTCACCACAGACTCTCTCCAGCGTCCTGGGGCCGACGGTCGCCGGCATCGGCATCACATCGGCACCCAGGAAAGAAGAGGGAGCGCGCAGGTGGCTGTACACGACCCCTGCAACTGCCCTGGCGAGGCGAGTCGGGGGAACGGCGACACTCCCGCTCATGCACTCCCCCTCGAACCCGTTCCACCGCCACCGAGGCAGGGCGAACGGACGGGAGGAGTCGTCGGAGCCAGAGCCGTCCTTCACTTGCGACGCCGAGCAGCACTCCTCCATGCCGGAACTCCCCGAGGTCGCAGTCATTCTTGTGGCATCAAGCGACTAGTCTCTCGCTCCCCGGACCAGGGGGACGCCCTCGAGGCGGTTCACCGACCAGGGATCTCATGCTAACAAGAGAAAGAAGAGGCAGGATAGTTGCGTGCCCAGGAAGACGGCCCGGGGGACCCTATTTATAGCCCGAAGGAACCTGAGTCAGCACTCAGGCCGGGTACGAGAACGCGCCGCGTGGCCCTCCATGCAAAGCGACAGAGCATCACCAACGAACAGTGAGCTCAGAAAGGACGACATGACGACTCAGAAGGGAGACAGTGCCTCTGAAAAAAGCGGATCATGTTCCGGTCCATTGGGCAAAACGCGGTGTCATCCTGTAGGGACCGCACAGAGATGGCAAACCCAACTTCAGCCTATAGGCGAACCACCGTTCCCCTACAGGCTCGGGGGCTACACCCACCGGGTGCGCTCGCGCGCCCCGGCGGGAAAAAGGATAAACTTTACTCCAGCCTATAGGCGAACCAACTGTTCCCCTACAGGCTCGGGGGCTACACCCGGTGGGTGCGCTCGCGCGCACCCCCGAGTGACATCTGATCAGGCATCGAGAAAGAGCCTGCACGGAGAACCACCTGTCCTCCGAGCAGGCTCGGGGGCTACTGTCGGATATCAATATCCGACCCTCTCACCGACGGGTGGGACCACGCAGTTCCGGGAATAAGATGGGCATCGGAAAACCCGCAAACAAGGATAATATCAGGTCAGGGGAGGATCGATTTTCCCCTGACCCGACTGACCTGGTTCTGTCCCGGCCGACCTATGTCCGCCTCAGCCGACTCCCGTCCGCCTCGGCCGACCCTCGTCCGTCTCGGCCGACCCCGTCCGCCTCGGCCGACCCCCGTCCGCCTCGGCCGACCCATGTCCGCCTCGGCCGACCCACTTCTGTCCTGGTCAAACCTACGCTATCTCGCCCGACCTCTCTTCGCCTCGCCCGAATCGGCGTGGGCCCGGGCCGTAGTGGAGTGTCAGGAAGACCCGGCATAAGGACATGTCGCCACTACGCCGCTCCCCATCAGCATTAATTGGCCTTACCGAGCACTGTCCGGTATGGCCAAGGGATGTGACTCTCACTGTTTTACCCGTCCGCAGGCGCCGATCGAGGAGAAGCACGACCCCAACAGCGTCCCCAACAGCGTCCACAGTGTCCCGCAGGCGGCGGGGCTTCTCCAGCAAGTTTCCTATTATTTGTTATTTGTTGAACACGTCTTGTACAGCGTCATCTCCCCTGAGTATAAATAGAAAAATCAAGCCTCAGGAGAGGAGAGAACGCACACACGAAAACACAACCCACGAAACACACACACTCAGACGCATCCAGAGACTTGGGAGCCTCTCCCTCTCTCGACCGCTTGTAACCCCTACTACGAGCAACGCGAGTAACACGAGCAGATCGACACTGGACGTAGGGCGTTAGTGCCTGAACCAGTATAACCCTTGTGTCCTCTCGCGAACCATCCGGAGCCCAAACGCGCAATCCACTAAATTCACTTGTTGGTTATTTCTTACACCGACAATCACTAACTGGGAGTCTCCAAAAATCTCAATAGCTTCAGCTCCGATTTTCAACAATAATTTTAATCCTTTAAGCAACGCTTCATATTCAACCTGATTATTGGTGAAACTTGGATCCATCGGATAGCTGAACTCAAACTTTGCCCCCCGAGGCGAAACAATAACGATTCCGATGCCACATCCTTGACTACACGAAGACCCATCAAAGAATAATGTCCAAGGCATTGGCTCAACCACTTTAACCTCATCTCTGATGTGTTGAGTTATAAAATCAGCAATTACTTGTCCTTTTATTGCTTTAGCCGATTCATACTTCAAGTCAAACTCTGATAATGCCAATATCCACTTCCCGATTCTGCCTTTCAGCATCGGCATAGACAACATATATCCAACCACATCGGTTTTGCAAACGATTGTGCACTCAGAAGATAATGAATAATGCCTCAACTTAGTGCTGTTGACACCGGATTTTCGCACCTGACATGCTGAGTCAGATGGTGACGTGGTGAGGTTGAGACTGCGTAGTGGGCCCGTTGAATGGTCAAACAGAAGATGACAGAAAAGGAAGCCGATGCTGAAGAGGAGTCCGATGAAACAAGAAGTTCGATCTGGTGATGGAAGAAGGGTGTGTCGGCTAAGAAGGAAGTGTATCAGATGCGGGGACTATTTCCTTTTCAGAAGGCGTATGGGAGTCCCGTTTTATGTTAAGCTTAGTTTACTTTGTTCGCAAGTTAGTCTGGTCCGATCAGGACTCTCCATGACCAGGGTATAAATATGAACCCTCGTCCATTGTAAAAACTATTCTCACAATCAATACAACCCGGCTTCACGCCAAAACCCTAGTAGTAGTTACCGACGAAGCTCATTGGTGGACGGGCTGCATCAGTTCTGATCTCCGGCTTACCAGTAAGTTAGTCAATTTATCGAACTAGTATAGGCTTTGAATTGAGGCGCATCGCCCTTTCTCGTTTATACTGTTCAACCGATTTATCTCTGGATAAGCAAGATTGATATAGATTCCCTACGTCGGAGCTAGATCAATATTGATTATCCAACAGATTATCGTTTATCGGACTGCACTTTAAGTCTAGATTCCCTACGTCGGAGCTAGATATCAAGATTAGGCTAGATTCCCTACGTTGGAGCTAGAGTAATCTTGGTTACTAAAGGCAGTTTTTGCGGTTTGTTTGGAGTTGCTAGATTGGTTTAGATCTACGCCATGTGAATCAATTCTACTTCTTCAACGGCTTTGAGCATTGGTCTTGGTCCGATTTAAGCAATATTTATCTTACAGCATCGTTCTAGGTCCGATCCTGCTTTGTGGTTTAATCTGGTTGTTCTTTGAGTATTACACTGGTGTAGATTCCCTACGTCGGAGCTGGATCTTTGCAATACGCTTAGATTAATCTTTGACTGTCATGCTTGGTTTAGATTCCCTACGTCGGAGCTAGATTCATCTTGATTAGTCAAAGGAAGCTTTGGTTATGCCTTATTGTTATTTGAATATTAAGTGTGGTTTAGATTCCCTACGTCGGAGCTAGGTCATGCTTGATTATTTGGTAGCATATCTTAGAATCAGAACGATCCTGTTAATGTTTTATCTGCTTATTTGCTTAATCTGGTCAACACCTGTGCGAGCATCTTGTTTAATTGACAGGTTGATGAGTTGAGTTTGACTATCTAGCTATTCGATCTGATCATAGTTGGAGAAATCTAGATTCCCTACGTCGGAGCTAGATTTCTCTGAAAAGGCTATAGTCCGATCGACTGGTTAGATGGTCCGACAAGACTAGTCAAACTGGCAACTAGGCAAGGTGGACAATGTATCGGCTTACACTTTGATTATTTGATATCCTGTTTCAAGACACAGCTGATCCATTACTTTACATATTGGCCTTGTTTTATGCTTTATTTTATTATTCAAAGGCTAATCTGTTATATCAATCAAGGTCCGATCCTAATTGGTCCGATTCTGAGGTCCGATTCGATGTCTGATTGAGGTCCGATTACTCGGTCCGATTGACGTCATCAATGAGGTCCGATTTTGAGGTCCGATTGGTATCGGCCGACACGTGCCTGATTGGGTCTTGGCTAAAATTCGACGTTACTCCATCATCTGAAATAGAGCCGGCACAATCAAAGAGTAATTTAACTATTTTATCTCCTTGTCAATTTCAGGTCAAATTGACTGGCACGCTGCGAACCTGAACTGGAGTGTGGGCTGGCACTGGAGCAAAGCAGATCTCCCTGGTCTTCGTGTGCTGCACGTGGAAGATACGACCGCCGATTTTCTGCGTCAACACATTTTTGGCACGCTCGGTGGGACACGAGAAACAAATTCCAAAATGTCGTCATCTGATGCTGAACAAGAAACTGCAGCAAGACTTGCTGCTGAAAAAGAAGCTGCTGAGAAGGCCAAGAATGACAAGAACAAGACGCCTGAGGCGGCCATTCCAATTACAAAGGCCGATCTGTCTAAAGCTCAATTGGATGCAGTTCAGGCCCAAATTGATGCATTTGAGAAGCTCTGTCTTGGTCAATTTGGGCGTAATCATTCAGGCCCTATACTCAAAGGTCCTCTCCCAGATCCAGAATTAATCAAGAAGACAACTGATGCTCGGGAGTACCAGGTCAACATGACAGAAATGATTCACCAGGCTGTTCATCATGCATTGATCAATCAGTCAGGCACTTTGGTGAATTCTTTGGATAACCTCATCAAGAAGGCGGTGGATGATGCTATTTGCTTGAAAGGTCCAGTGTTTATAGCAGATTCTGCAGGGGCATCAGGATCAGGGAAAGGCAAAGAAACTGATAATGCAATGACCGTTGCTCCGCAGATTCCAATTGCTCCACCACCTCCTATTGAACTGGCCAACGGTTTTCTGTTGATGGCCGATGGATCTATTGTCGGCCCACATGGTGAAAAATATGCTAGGACTCTGAGCGAACAAGAAAAACAACCTGCAGCTGCAAGGCTACGTACAGAGGTTCCTTCACATCAGCGTATGGTCGGTGATTACAATAATTATATGATGGACATAGCTGATGGAATGCCAATTGGAAGTCAACAGTCCGATTGGTCACAGAAAATAGCCGAGGTGATCCAGAATCAATTCGGCTTGAAGCCTAAGGATGAAGCGAGGTTGTATCGGCACCCATACCCGTCTTACTTTGATGCAGTGCCACTTCCTCCGCGATACAGAGTGCCGGATTTCTCCAAATTCTCCAGGCAGGATGATATGACCACTATTGAGCATGTCAGTCGATTCCTGGCTCAATGTGGTGAGGCTGCTTCAGAGGAGGGACTCAGGCTCAGATTTTTCCCTCTGTCACTGTCAGGGCCGGTGTTTACCTGGTTTACGTCGTTGCCAGCAGGATCAGTCACAGGATGGTCCGATATGGAGAAGCAGTTTCATAAATACTTCTTTTCGGGTCTCAACGAGATGAAGATTTCTGATTTGATTGCTGTTAGGCAGAGAAACGATGAGACCGTTAAGGAGTATATTCAATGGTTCCGTGACACCAGGAATCGGTGCTATAGTTTGAAGCTGTCTGATATGCAGTTGGCCGAGCTTGCATTCCAGGGTTTGCTCGCGCCGATCAAAGAAAAGTTTTCTGCTCAGGAATTTGAAACATTGGGACAACTGGTTCAGAAGGTGTCAGCTCATGAGGTCCGATATCAGGAGATGAAGCGTGTAAAGTTTTCCAAACAAGTATCTTATCTCTCTGAATCTGAAGAGGAAGCTGATGTCAATATAGCTGAATGGACCAAATCCAAGAAGCCAGTATCGCTCCCGTGGATCAAGCAGAACCCTGAGAAGTTTGGATTTGATATAACCAAGGCCGATAAGATTTTTGATTTGCTGCTCAGTGAGAAGCTTATCCAGCTTTCTCCAAATCATTCTATTCCATTGGCCGATGAGTTGAAGAAACGCAAATATTGCAAATGGCATAACTCGACTTCTCATGAGACCAATGAATGCAAGGTGTTCAGGAGGGAGATCCAATTGGCTATAGAATCTGGCAAGATCAAGTTTGAAGACAACAAGAAAGCCATGAAGATCGACGGTCATCCCTTTCCTAATAACTTTGCTGATTTCTCCTTTTCTGTTAATATGGTTGATGCTGATGAAAAGGGGAAGTTTAAGGTGCTTACATCGGACCACGCCAAGAGTTCTGGCGCCGTTGATTCTGCAGTTCAAGTTACTGTTGAAGAGCTGCGGAGGAATCATCAGGCGTTTGGGCGAGAATCTAATGCTCCAGGTGGATATCGGCCGCGTGTAACTTCCCAGATGTTGATTAACAAGTACAAAAGGCAGTAGGCAGCAGCCCGAGCATGGGAAGAACGCGAGGAACGACGACGTCGGAGGCGCGAGTATCAAGCAAGGCGGCTTGATGAAGAGTTTGATGATCAGCGCCGACGTGATGACAGGTTCAATGGCCGACGCCGATATGATGAATGGTCCGATGGCCGACGCCGAGATGATGACAGGACCGATGGCAGGCGTTGGTTTGATGAAAGAATCGATGATCAGTACGGTTACAGGTCCGATTGGCATATAGACAGGCGTCAAGGTTATAACCGGTATAATCAGGATGATAATCACTGGGGGTGTCCTTTCTTCGTATTCTGCTGGAACGAGAAGCTTAGACTGCCATCAAAAGCAGATTGTCCTGAATGCAGTTTCCAGTATGAAGAATACAGAGCTTCCAAAAGAGGTCGACGATCAGTTCATGAACGGATCGGCGTCAGGATTGATGATCATCATCGAGGAGATGAAGGCCGAGTTGATGCTCATGGCCGTAAAAATATCGAAGGCCAGGTTGATGCTCTTGGCCCTGAAAAAATGGAAGAAAAGGCTCCAGTTCGGAATCGGATTAAAGAATCTCCAATGAAGCCTGGACAGTGGTGCCCATCAGGGATTTCTAGGTCCAAAAAGAGGCGTGTTCAGAGGTTGCGCTATCATGAGCAGATTCAGGAGCAGGAATTGTCAAAAGAAAAGAAGACATGGCGCATCAAGATGGCCAATGATGATGAAGCAAGCACATCGGCCGCAATAAACATGGTTTTGATGTTGCCTTTTGATTTTGCTGCTCCTGATGAACAGGACAATGACGAGGTCAATTATGAACTGGAGGAAGCCGCCGCATGCTTGGTTCTTGATTCAGAGAAGGCTATCTTTGAGAAGCCAAATGCAAATGGATATCGGCACCTGAAGCCTCTGTACATCAAGGGATACGTTGATGGGAAGCCGATGACCAAGATGCTGGTTGATGGAGGAGCTGCAGTCAATCTCATGCCTTATTCCACGTTCCGCAAATTGGGAAAAGGGATTGATGATCTGATCAAGACCAATATGACACTCAAGGACTTTGGTGGGAACGTTTCAGAGCCTCGGGGGGCAATTCATGTTGAATTGACCATCGGCAGCAAAACATTGCCGACTACCTTCTTTGTGATTGATGGCCAAGGTTCTTACAGCATGCTCCTCGGGCGAGATTGGATTCATGCCAACTGTTGCATCCCATCCACGATGCACCAATGTTTGATTCAATGGCAGGGCAATAATGTGGAGATCGTCCCGGCTGATGATTCGGTTAGCATTGCTACAGCTGAATCAACGATTTGGGAGTTTGAAGGAATTGAATGCCTGTCAGGGAGAACATGGGATGGTGACTTTCTCAAGGTGTCCGATCAAGGACTACAGCCGATCCAAGCAGTCGGCTCTGAGACTTTGTTTTAAATGGATGATTGTATAGAAGATCTTGAAGACCGAAGTGAATTCGGCAAATTAGGATTTGGATTTACGTCGGCCGATGAGTTAGAAGAAATAGATATAGGATCTGGTGATAGACCAAGGCCGACGTATATCAGTGCTAAGTTGGATCCCGAGTATAAGCAAGAGTTAATAAAACTTTTAAAGGAATATTCTGATTGTTTTGCTTGGGAATATTATGAAATGCCAGGTTTAAGCCGTAATATTGTTGAACATCGGCTACCTATCAAACCAGGATATCGACCACACAAGCAGTATGCAAGGAGGTTCAAGACTGAGATGCATGAACCAATTAAGGCCGAAATAACGAAGCTCTTCGAAGCTAAGTTTATCAGGCCATGTCGATATGCTGAGTGGGTATCAAATATAGTTCCTGTTTATAAGAAAAATGGAAAGCTACGTGTTTGCATTGATTACAGGAACTTAAACAAGGCAACCCCGAAGGATGAATATCCAATGCCGGTGGCCGATATGCTTGTTGATGCAGCGTCAGGCCATAAAGTGATGAGTTTCCTGGATGGTAATGCTGGTTATAATCAAATTTTCATGGCAGAAGAAGATATTCCCAAGACTGCATTCCAATGCCCAGGTGCTCTCGGTTTATATGAGTGGGTTGTTATGACTTTTGGTTTGAAAAATGCCGGTGCTACTTATCAACGTGCTATGAATTATATTTTTCATAAGCTGATCGGCAGGATAGTTGAAATCTACATTGATGATGTTGTGGTCAAATCAAAAGGTTATCAAGATCATTTGGCCGATTTGAAGGAAACGCTGGAATGCACCAGGCAACATGGATTGAAGATGAATCCGCTCAAATGTGCTTTCGGCGTATCGGCCGGCCAATTTCTCGGTTTTTTGGTACATGAAAGAGGGATTGAGGTAAATGATCGGAACCGCAAGGCGATTGATGATATTGAACCTCCAGTAAACAAGAAGGAATTGCAGAGTTTGATTGGAAAGATTAATTTCCTAAGGAGGTTTATATCAAATCTATCGGTCCGATTGGAGGCGTTTACTCCTCTGTTAAAATTGAAAGATGAAGAAGAGTTGGTGTGGGAGCCTAAACATCAAAAGGCATTGGATGAAATCAAGCAATATTTAGCATATCCACCAGTTCTTATTCCACCACAAAAGGGTAAGCCGTACAAGCTTTATTTATCGGCTTTTGATCATGCAATCGGCTCTGTCTTGATTCAAGAGGTTGATGGGAAAGAACGAGTTATATTCTATTTAAGCCGAAGATTACTAGATCCTGAGACTCGGTACTCATATGTGGAGAAGCTTTGCCTTTGTTTGTATTTTTCTTGTACAAAATTAAGGCATTATTTGCTATCGGCCGAGTGTACTGTGATCTGTAGAGAGGATGTGATCAAATATATGCTATCAATGCCAATCATGAAAGAAAGAATTGGCAAATGGGTTTTTGCTCTGACAGAATTTGATCTCAGATACGAATCGGCCAAGGCGGTAAAAGGGCAGATAATGGCTGATTTAGTTGCTGATCATTGTGGACCTAACATTGATGCTGTTGGACAATGCACTATGGAGCTTGATGTATCTGGTCCGATGAAAAAGGCCGATGTGGTTGACGTGGTTCCTTGGACTATATTCTTTGATGGTTCTTCTTGCAATGATGGTTGCGGAATCGGCCTGATTATTATTTCGCCTCGGGGGGCAAGGTTTGAATTTGCTTTTCCAATTGAGAAATGCACAAATAATCAGGCGGAATATGAAGCATTGATGAAAGGTCTCCAGATTCTTAAAGAAATCGGCGCTCAGTTTGTTGAGGTATTTGGAGATTCTTTACTGCTTATCAATCAGTTACTCGGCAAATATGATTGCAAGATGGATGCTCTGTTATCTTACTTTGAGAAGTGCCGAGATTTAATTAGTCAATTCGCCTTGGTAACTCTTAAGCATGTTCCAAGACATCATAACGAAGAAGCAAATCGGCTGGCGCAAAAAGCGTCTGGCTATCGGCCTATGTCCGATGTGATGGTGCAGGAGATACCGGAAGGAGATTGGAGGAAAGAAATCATTGAATATTTGATGGATCCTTCTGTCAAAACTTCTAGAAAGATACGTTACAAATCGATCAGGCATGTCTTGGTTGAAGAAGTACTTTATTTTCGCTCGATTGATGGAGTCCTATTGAGATGTATCAGACCTGAAGAAGCCAAGGTTTTAATGGGAGAAATTCATGAAGGTGTTTGCGGGGCTCATCAATCGGCGTTCAAGATGAAATGGATGATTAGAAAAAATGGGTATTATTGGCCGACGATTCTAGAAGACTGCTTTGAATATTATAAAGGATGCCAAGAGTGTCAAAGATATGGAAATATTCAAAGAGCTCCAGCATCGGCCATGAACCCTGTTATCAAACCATGGCCGTTTAGAGGATGGGGAATTGACCTGATCGGCCAAATTTTTCCACATTCAAGCAAGGGGCACAAATTCATATTAGTAGCAACAGATTATTTCACCAAATGGGTTGAAGCTATTCCTTTGAAGGAGGTGAAGTCACAGAATGTTATTGAATTCGTTAGAGAACACATTGTCTACCGATTTGGAATTCCACAGATGATCACGACAGATCAAGGTACGATGTTTACGTCGGACGAGTTCAAAATTTTTGCTGCTGATATGGGTATCAAGCTTCTTAATTCCTCACCGTATTATGCACAAGCCAATGGTCAAGCTGAAGCCTCCAATAAAAGTTTGATCAAATTAATTGATAGAAAGATTGAGGAGTATCCAAGAAAATGGCATATTGTGCTTCCTGAAGCTCTATGGGCCTATCGAATGGCTTGTCATGGATCGATCAAGGTTTCTCCGTATAAACTAGTTTATGGACATGAAGCCGTTCTTCCATGGGAAATTCGTACTGGATCAAGGCGTATCGAGCTTCAGGATAAATTGAAGGCCGGCGAGTATATGGAACTCATGAATAGTGAGTCCGATGACTTGGTTGTTCGTCCGCTACGCGCTCTCGAAAGTATTGAGGCTAACAAACTCAGAGTGGCGAGGCATTATGATAAGAAAGTTAAAGGGAAAGAGTTCAAGGAGGGCGATCTTGTTTGGAAAGTTATTCTGCCAATTGGTTCTAAAGATCCCAAGTACGGCAAATGGTCACCAAATTGGGAGGGACCCTATCAAGTCGTCCAATGTGTTCCTAGAAATGCTTATATTCTACAAACACTTGAAGGAGAAGTGTTTCCTAAGGCATTAAACGGGAAATATCTGAAGAAGTACTACCCTAGCATTTGGGTAAACTCGTAAGGCCGATGCTGTGCGTCAGGCTTGGAAGCCGATGGAAAAATCGCCTCAAGAACGAAAAATAAAAGCCGATGCGATATGCATCGCCTTAAGGGCTATATACAAACAGAGAAAAGTATATTACATCATCAAGCCGCTCGATGGCGGAGCAGGCTGCTGGAAAAGGGATTGCATATATATTCATATATTTCTCATACAGAAGGATTTCAGAAGATAAAAGGATCTAGTAGGCGCCGATGTACTTTGTTCATCATTGCCAGAACAAGACTAGAAAGAGAAGGGCAAAAGAAAGCGCAAGTTTGAGGAGATATCTTCTTCCTTGAGTCGAAGAAATCCGCTCTGGGTGCAGTCCCTTGAAGAGCGCGCCGGTGGACCGGTGGCTTTGCCCTAACTTGTAAAGGGCACTCTATTATACCCCTCTGAAAAACCTTCCCTTTGGTGAACCATGAAGAAACCTCACGAGGATTCTTCTAGCAGGAGTTCCACCTGGATTCACTGCAGGATCAGGAAAGGGGGGAGTACCCTATGTTACTTCACGAGAATTCTTCTAGCAGAAGAGGAAGAAGGAGTAGGATCCTATATCAAACAGAAGGAGTTTGTGTTCTATCATGAATATTAGCTGCGCCATGGCTAAAGGATGGTGGGAGAAGAAGACCTGAGGCAGGTATTTATAGCCGGCGGTCGATGGAAGCATTAAAGGAGAAATGGGATCCAAGGGATGCTTGTGGAAACTGTCCAAATAAAAGAACATTATTCTCGTGAAGATATGTCATTGATTCAGAGCTGGTGTAATGGAAGGAGAGGGGCGTCTTTTGAGGAACTGCATTGAAGAGTCGTTTCGTCTGGGTCAATAGACGCATGGATACCCGTGAGGTAAATGCAGGGTTCCATATGCTATTCGTTGTCAGAGATGCTATCGCTTGGGATAAAGAAAGGAAAACTATGGCCCAAAAATCAAGGAACGGCACAGTACAAGGATGGGAAGTTTCGGCACGAAAATCGGTGGAGGAGTTATCATGACAGATACGAATTTTGGAATAAAATATATTTTATCCCAAAATTGGGGGGCATGTGTTGACACCGGATTTTCGCACCTGACATGCTGAGTCAGATGGTGACGTGGTGAGGTTGAGACTGCGTAGTGGGCCCGTTGAATGGTCAAACAGAAGATGACAGAAAAGGAAGCCGATGCTGAAGAGGAGTCCGATGAAACAAGAAGTTCGATCTGGTGATGGAAGAAGGGTGTGTCGGCTAAGAAGGAAGTGTATCAGATGCGGGGACTATTTCCTTTTCAGAAGGCGTATGGGAGTCCCTTTTTATGTTAAGCTTAGTTTACTTTGTTCGCAAGTTAGTCTGGTCCGATCAGGACTCTCCATGACCAGGGTATAAATATGAACCCTCGTCCATTGTAAAAACTATTCTCACAATCAATACAACTTGGCTTCACGCCAAAACCCTAGTAGTAGTTACCGACGAAGCTCATTGGTGGACGGGCTGCATCAGTTCTGATCTCCGGCTTACCAGTAAGTTAGTCAATTTATCGAACTAGTATAGGCTTTGAATTGAGGCGCATCGCCCTTTCTCGTTTATACTGTTCAACCGATTTATCTCTGGATAAGCAAGATTGATATAGATTCCCTACGTCGGAGCTAGATATCAAGATTAGGCTAGATTCCCTACGTCGGAGCTAGAGTAATCTTGGTTACTAAAGGCAGTTTTTGCGGTTTGTTTGGAGTTGCTAGATTGGTTTAGATCTACGCCATGTGAATCAATTCTACTTCTTCAACGGCTTTGAGCATTGGTCTTGGTCCGATTTAAGCAATATTTATCTTACAGCATCGTTCTAGGTCCGATCCTGCTTTGTGGTTTAATCTGGTTGTTCTTTGAGTATTGCACTGGTGTAGATTCCCTACGTCGGAGCTGGATCTTTGCAATACGCTTAGATTAATCTTTGACTGTCATGCTTGGTTTAGATTCCCTACGTCGGAGCTAGATTCATCTTGATTAGTCAAAGGAAGCTTTGGTTATGCCTTATTGTTATTTGAATATTAAGTGTGGTTTAGATTCCCTACGTCAGAGCTAGGTCATGCTTGATTATTTGGTAGCATATCTTAGAATCAGAACGATCCTGTTAATGTTTTATCTGCTTATTTGCTTAATCTGGTCAACACCTGTGCGAGCATCTTGTTTAATTGACAGGTTGATGAGTTGAGTTTGACTATCTAGCTATTCGATCTGATCATAGTTGGAGAAATCTAGATTCCCTACGTCGGAGCTAGATTTCTCTGAAAAGGCTATAGTCCGATCGACTGGTTAGATGGTCCGACAAGACTAGTCAAACTGGCAACTAGGCAAGGTGGACAATGTATCGGCTTACACTTTGATTATTTGATATCCTGTTTCAAGACACAGCTGATCCATTACTTTACATATTGGCCTTGTTTTATGCTTTATTTTATTATTCAAAGGCTAATCTGTTATATCAATCAAGGTCCGATCCTAATTGGTCCGATTCTGAGGTCCGATTCGACGTCTGATTGAGGTCCGATTACTCGGTCCGATTGACGTCATCAATGAGGTCCGATTTTGAGGTCCGATTGGTATCGGCCGACACGTGCCTGATTGGGTCTTGGCTAAAATTCGACGTTACTCCATCATCTGAAATAGAGCCGGCACAATCAAAGAGTAATTTAACTATTTTATCTCCTTGTCAATTTCAGGTCAAATTGACTGGCACGCTGCGAACCTGAACTGGAGTGTGGGCTGGCACTGGAGCGAAGCAGATCTCCCTGGTCTTCGTGTGCTGCACGTGGAAGATACGACCGCCGATTTTCTGCGTCAACAAGTGCATTAAAAATATAAGCATAAGCATAACTTTTCCGGCAAATATCTTGTTTCCGCATCGATCAACTTCCAACTCAAATAATAAACCACTCTTTCCTTCCTTCAAACTATTGTATAAGAACGGATCTGATTGACAACTCATCGGTCGACAAATATAATCGGAATGGTTTATCTCTCTGAGGTGGAATCAAAACTGGCGGTGTCATCATAAATTGTTTTATCTCATCAAATGCCTTTTGTTGATCTTCTCCCCAGACGAATTCCTCATCGGCTTTTAATTTTAGCAGCGGGGAAAAAGGACGAATTCTTCCAGATAAATTTGAGATAAATCTTCTGACAAAATTAATCTTACCGATTAACGACTGGAGACTCGTCTTATCGGTGGGTGGCTTAGCATCTCTTATAGCTTTCATGCTTTTCTGTCCGACTTCAATCCCTTTTTCATGAACCATGAAACCCAAAAACTGTCTGGCCGATACTTCAAACGCACACTTGTTAGGATTCATCTTCAAGCCATGCTTCCTTGTGCATTCAAGAGTTTCTCGCAAATCGGCCAGATACTGCTTGTATTCATCGGACTTCACCACTACATCATCAATATAAATTTCAACAATCCTGCCGATCAACTTGTGAAATATATAATTCATTGCCCTTTGATATGTGGCGCCAGCGTTTTTTAAACCAAAAGTCATTACGACCCACTCATATTATCCAAGTGCACCAGGACATCGGAATGCAGTCTTAGGAATATCTTCTTCTGCCATAAAAATTTGATTATACCCTGCATTACCATCCATAAAACTAATCACCTTATGTCCTGAAGCTGCATCGTCCAACATATCGGCAATCGGCATCGGATACCCATCCATCGGAGTCGCCTTGTTAAGATTCCTGAAATCCACACAAACTCGCAATTTCCCATTTTTCTTGAAAACAGGAACGATATTAGATATCCATTCAGCATATCGGCAAGGTTGAATAAATTTAGCTTCATAACCGAGTTATTTTGGCTTTTATTTCTTTATCTAACTCAGGTTTAAATCGTCTCAGCGCTTGTTTGAAAGGCCGATACCCTGGCTTGATCGGGAGCCGATGTTCAACAATAGATCGGCTTAAACCTGGCATCTCATAGTATTCCCAAGCAAAACAATCACGATACTCTTTTAATAACTTTATTAATTCTTGTTTAAACTCAGGATCCAACTTTGCACTTACATATGTCGGCCGAGGTCTATCCCCTAAACCTATATCTATTTCCTCTAGCTCATCGGCCGACATAAACCCTTGACCAAGTTTACCCTCATCTTCAATGAAATCATCCATTAATACAAACTCTCGGAACCGATTGCTTGGATCGGTTTTAATCCATCATCGGACACTTGGATAAAATCTCCTTCCCAAACCTTGCCCGATAAGCACTCAATTCCTTCAAACTCCCAAACAGTCAAATCGGCGGTAGCGACGCTGACCGATTCATCAGCTTGGACAGTCTCAATGTGATCTCCATGCCATTGAATGAGACATTATGCATGGTAGACGGCACACAACAATTAGCACGAATCCAATCTCGTCCCAGGAGCAAACTGTAAGACCTTTTACTGTCGATGACGAAGAATGTAGTAGGCAAAGTCTTGTTCCCGATCGTCAATTCAACATTTATGCCCCCTGAGCCGGCGATGGATTTCCACCAAAGTCCTTGAGCATCATATCAGTTTTGATCAAATCATCAGGCCCTTTGCCAAGCTTCCGAAATGTAGTATAAGGCATCAAATTCACAGCAGCTCCCCCATCAACAAGCATCTTGGTCATCGGCTTGCCATCAACATATCCTTTAACATATAAAGGCCTCAAATGCCGATACTTTTCATCAACTGGCTTTTCAAACACAGCTTGTTGAGGTTGCAAAATTAGCTGTGCCATAGCCTCTTCAGTACCATCGGCCTCATCATCAGTTGAACTAACATTGTACTCAACAGGCAGTACAAAAACCATGTTCACCGATGCCGACGGCCCATCATCATCACGCTTGGGCTTAGCTCTCCAAACCTTAGAATTATCATCTCCTTGGCGCTTCTCCTTGAGCAGTTCCTTGAATCAGAGACACTGAACCCTTCTTTTCTGCGTTTTGGTCAAACCTTCAGGACAACATTGCGGATTGACTCCTGGACGCAAGTCCGATTTGACCTCTTCCTCCGATTCCTGCGCATCCTCTGGCTCTTGAACAATTTCCTTTTTCCTGTAAACCAGACGATCATACACAGAAAGACGGTCTCCTTTATATTTTTGGCGATCATTATACCTTCGGCGATCATCGTCCCATCGGTCATAGCACCGATTTTCATACTCACACCGATTATGGTATTCACGCCAATCTTCGCGCTCTTGTTGATAAGCTACCTCATCATACCGGCTGCATCGGCGCCCAAAATCCAATCGGTCATGTACAGATTGCCGCTGCCTTTTTAAATCTTTGAAACTTTCATACTGATCGCTGCACTCTGGACAATCGTAGATCGAT
>CM014270.1:71304564-71326472 GCA_004135705.1 Alloteropsis semialata | reverse complement strand
AATCTAAGCGCATTACACAGATCCAGCTCCGACGTAGGGAATCTACACCAATGCAATGCTCAAAGAACAACCAGATTATACCACAAAGCAAGATCGGACATAGAACGATGCTGTAAGATAAATATTGCTTAAATCGGACCAAGACATATGCTCAAAGCCGTTGAAGAAGTAGAATTGATTCACATGGCGTAGATCTAAACCAATCTAGCAACTCCAACAAACCGCAAAGACTATCTTTAGTAACCAAGATTACTCTAGCTCCGACGTAGGGAATCTAGACTAATCTTGATACCTAGCTCCGACGTAGGGAATCTAGGCTTAAAGTATAGTCCGATAACGATAATCTGTTGAATAATCAATATTGATCTAGCTCCGACGTAGGGAATCTATATCAATCTTGATTATTCAGAGATAAATCGGTTGAACAATATAAACGAGAAAGGGCGATGCGCCTCAATTCAAAGCCTATATTAGTTCGATAAATTGACTAACTTACTGGTAAGCCGGAGATCAGAACTGATGCAGCCCGTCCACCAATGAGCTTCGTCGGTAACTACTACTAGGGTTTTGGCGTGAAGCCGGGTTGTATTGAATTGTGTGAATTGTTCTTTACAATGGACGAGGGTTCATATTTATACCCTGGTCATGGAGAGTCCTGATCGGACCAGACTAACTAAATAAAGCAAACTAATCTTAAGATACAACGGGACTCTCATACGCCTTCTGAAAAGGAAATAGTCCCCGGATCTGACATGCTTCCCTCTTAGCCGACACGTCTTTCCTCCCTGTATTCGTCATCGGATCGGACTCCCGCTTCATCGGACTCCTCTTTGGCATCGGCTTCCTTCTCTGTCACCTTTGGCTTTGACCAGTCAATGGGTCCACCGCACAGCCTCATCTTTACCATGTCACCATCTGACTCAACATGTCAGGTGCGAAAATCTGGTGTCAACAACCCTGTTTTCTTCAACACCGAAAATCCACCAAAAAACAAGGGAACTGACAATCGGGAGCCGTCAATCGTGCCTAATGAAACACCCGTGATGATGACTCGTGCTCCGATTAGCCAGGGGAATTACGCTCAGGAAGATTGGGCAGATAAGATTGCTGATGTCATGAAGAATCAATTTGGTCTGAAGCCTAAGGGACAGTCTTATCTGTATCGTAAGCCGTATCCGACTGGTTTGATACATTACCTATGCCAGCCCGATTCAGGATTCCAGATTTTTATAAATTTTCTGGACAGGCCGATGTTACCACCATTGAGCATATCAGCCGATACACGATCCAGTGTGGTGAAGTAGCATCAATCGATCCGTTGAAAGTTAAATTGTTTCCTATGTCGCTTTCTGGGTCGGCCTTTTCGTGGTTCTCATCATTGCCACCGAATTCCATTAGTAGCTGGGCCGATTTGGAAAAATAGTTTCATGCCTATTTCTTCATGGGAGTACAAGAAACTAGGTTATCCGATCTGACAGCACTCCGACAGAGAAACGGTGAATCGGTTAGTGAGTTTGTCCAAAGATTCAGAGATGTGCGCAGCCGATGTTACTCGTTGAATTTATCGGAGGGTCAGTTGGTCGATTTGGCATTTCAAAGTTTGTTGCCTCAGGTCAGGGACCGATATACAAGTCAAGATTTTGAAGGCTTGGGGCACATGATTCAAAAGCTCTCTCAGCATGAAGGACGTGGTAATGATTATCGGAGAGAGAAGTTCTAGAGGAAAATTGCCAACATTGAATATGATTCCGATGGGGACGAAGCTGAGGTCGATTTGGCTGAGTGGACCAAGAACAAGAATTCTGTTGCCTGTCCGTGGGTGAAGGTCGAGCCAGAAAGGTACAGCTTTGATATTACAAAAGCCGATAAAATATTTGATTTATTGCTAGCAGAGAAACAAATCAGGCTTTCCCCAAATCATACGATTCCTTCTGCCGAAGAGTTAAATAAAAAGAAATATTGCAAATGGCATAACTCAGTTTCTCATCATACCAATGACTGCAAAGTTTTCCGTAATGAGATTCAATCGGCGATTGAGAAAGGAATCATTAAAGTTGAGACTGGTAAGAAACCGATGAAGCTTGATGGGCATCCGTTTCCTCAGAATATGGTTGAGATCGGAGCACCCGATAGAAAAATGAAAGCTAAAGTTCTTACATCGGAGAATGCGAAGAAATCGGGAGCTGTTGACCCAGATTGCCAAGTAACGGCCGATGACGTGCAAAATCGGAGCCATCAGCATTATCGGGATGATCATCGACGTGGCGAGCGACCTAGAGTTACATCGGGGCAACTCATTGAAAAGTATATGCGCCAACAGGAAAGGGATCGGAGCCCTCCAATGAGAAGTTTTGATAGTGAAGATCATTGGGGGTGTCCGTTCTTTAGGTTCTGTTGGAATGAAAAGTTGAGGCTTCCTTCGATTTATGATTGTCCAGAATGCAGTGATCAATATGAAAACTACAGGGATTCAAAAAGGAAGCGTCAGTCCGTGCATGACCGATTGGATTTCGGACGCCGATGCAACTGGCATGATGAGGTGGCTTATCAACAGGAGCGCAAAGATTGGCGTGAGTACCATGATCGGCGTGAGTACGAAAATCGGTGTTATGACCGATGGGACAATGATCGCCTAAATTATAAAGCAGACCGTCTCTCTGTGTACGATCGTCTGGTGTACAGGAAAAAAGAAATTATTCAAGAGCCAGAAGACGCACAGGAATCGGAGAAGGAGGTCAAATCGGACTTGCGTCCTGGGGTCAACCCGCAATGGTGTCCTGATGGTTTGACCAAGACTCAGAAGAGGAGGGTTCAGCGTCTCCGATTTAAAGAATTGTTGAAGTAAAAGTGTCAAAGAGATGACAATTCCAAGGTCTGGAGAGCTAAGCCTAAACGTGATGATGATGGGCCATCGGCATCGGTGAACATGGTGTTTGTGCTGCCTGCTGAATACAATGCAAGTTCAACTGATGATGAGGCCGATGAAGTTGAGGAGGCTATGGCGCAGTTGATTCTACAACCACAACAAGCTGTATTTGACAAACCAGTTGATGAGAAATATCAGCATTTGAGGCCTTTATATGTTAAAGGATATGTTGATGGTAAGCCGATGACCAAGATGCTTGTTGATGGAGGAGCTGCTGTGAATTTGATGCCTTATACCACATATCGGAAGCTTGGCAAAGGACCTGATGATTTGATCAAGACCGATATGATGCTCAAGGACTTTGGCGGAAATCCATCGCCGGCTCGGGGGGCATTGAATGTTGAGTTGACGATCGGGAACAAGACTTTGCCCACTACATTTTTCGTCATCGACAGCAAAGGGTCCTACAGTTTGCTCCTGGGTCATGACTGGATTCATGCCAATTGCTGTGTACCGTCTACCATGCATCAATGCCTTATTCAATGGCATGGGGATCAGATCGAGACTGTCCAGGCCGACGAATCGGTTAGCGTCGCTACCGCCGATTTGACAGTTTGGGAGTTTGAAGGAATCGAGTGTTTATCAGGCAGGAATTGGGAAGGCAATTTTATCCAAGTGTCCGATGATGGTCTAAAGCCGATCCTAGCAGTCGGCTCTGAAAGTTTGTATTAATGGATGATTTTACTGAAGATGATGGTAAACTTGGTCAAGGGTTTATGTCGGCCGATGAGTTAGAGGAAATAGATATAGGTTTAGGAGATAGACCTCGGCCGACATATGTAAGTGCAAAGTTGGATCCTGAGTTTAAACAAGAATTAATAAAGTTATTGAAAGAGTATCGTGATTGTTTTGGTTGGGAATACTACGAGATGCCAGGTTTAAGCCGATCTATTGTTGAACATCGGTTACCGATTAAACCGGGGTATCGGCCTTTTAAACAAGCGCCGAGACGATTTAAGCCCGAATTAGACCAAGAGATAAAAGCCGAAATAACTCGGTTATATGAAGCTAAGTTTATTCAACCTTGCTGATATGCTGAATGGATATCTAATATCGTTCCTGTTTTCAAGAAAAATGGGAAGTTGCGAGTTTGTGTTGATTTCAGGAATCTTAATAAGGCGACTCCGATGGATGGGTATCCGATGCCGATTGCTGATATGTTAGTTGATGCAGCTTCAGGGCATAAGGTGATTAGTTTTATGGATGGTAATGCAGGATATAATCAAATTTTTATGGCAGAAGAAGACATTCCTAAAACTGCATTCCGATGTCCTGGTGCACTTGGACTATACGAGTGGGTCGTGATGACTTTTGGTTTGAAAAATGCTGGCGCTACATATCAAAGGGCAATGAATTATATATTTCACAAGTTAATCGGCAGGATTGTTGAAATTTATATTGATGATGTAGTAGTGAAGTCCGATGGATATAAACAGCATCTGGCCGATTTGCGAGAGACACTTGAATGTACAAGGAAGCATGGTTTGAAAATGAATCCTAATAAGTGTGCGTTTGGAGTATCGGCCGGACAATTCCTGGGTTTCATGGTGCATGAAAAAGGAATTGAAGTCGGACAAAAGAGCATGAAGGCTATAAGAGATGCTGAGCCACCCACCGATAAGACGAGTCTCCAGTCGTTAATCGGTAAGATTAATTTTGTCAGAAGATTTATTTCAAATTTATCTGGGAGAATTCGTCCTTTTTCCCCGCTGCTGAAATTAAAAGCCGATGAAGAATTCGTCTGGGGAAAAGATCAACAAAAGGCATTTGATGAAATAAAGCAATATATGATGACACCGCCAGTTTTGATTCCACCTCAGAAAAATAAGCCATTCCGATTATATTTGTCGACCGATGAATTGGCGATCGGGTCTGTTCTTATACAAGAGTTTGAAGGAAAAGAAAGAGTGGTTTATTATTTGAGTCGGAAGTTGATTGATGTGGAAACAAGATATTTGCCGGTTGAAAAATTATGTTTATGCCTATATTTTTCATGCACTAAGTTGAGACATTATTTGTTATCTTCTGAGTGTACAATTGTTTGCAAGACCGATGTGGTTAAATATATGTTGTCCATGCCGATGTTAAAAGGGAGAATCGGAAAGTGGATACTGGCATTATCAGAGTTCGATTTAAAATACGAATCGGCTAAAGCGGTTAAAGGACAAGTAATGGCCAAATTCGTAACACAGCATATCGGAAAAGAAGTTAAATTGGTCGATCCGATGCCTTGGACACTGTTCTTTGATGGATCTTCATGTGGTCAAGGATGTGGCATCGGAATCGTTATTGTTTTGCCTCGGGGGGCAAATTTTGAATTCAGTTATCCGATGGATCCAAGTTTTACCAACAATCGAGTTGAGTATGATGCATTGCTCAAAGGATTGAAATTGTTATTAGAAGTCGGAGCTGAAACTGTTGAGATTTTTGGAGACTCCCAGTTGGTAATCTTTCAATTAATCGGTAAATATGAATGCAAAGATGATGTTTTGATCCAATATTTTGATGAATGCCGATTATTGATGAAGGAATTTGTGATGGTCAATATTGAACATATCCCCAAGGCTCAAAAACAGGAAGCTAACAATTTGGCACAAGCTGCTTCTGGCTATCGGAGTTTTCATGAGATCATGACGATTGAGCCAGAAATCAGAGATTGGAGGTATGAAATTATAAATTATCTCAAGGATCCATCACAAAAGGTTTCCAGAAAGTTAAGATTCATGGCTGTTAAATATGTATTACTTGATGATCGATTATATTATAAGACGATTGATGGTGTCTTGCTCCGATGTTTGAGTAAATTGGAATCCAAAGATATGATGGATGAAGTACATGAAGGGGTTTGTGGTGCACATCAATCGGCTTATAAAATGAAATGGATTATTCGAAAGGCGGGTTGTTTTTGGCCAACGATTCTAGAGGATTGTTTTGAATATTATAAAGGTTGCCAAGAGTGCCAGAAATTTGGGAATGTGCAGAAAGCGCCTGCGTCAGCCATGAATCCGATTATTAAACCGTGGCCTTTTCGAGGATGGGGAATTGATTTGATCGGACAGATTTATCCATCGTCGAGCAAGGGTCATAAATTCATATTGGTGGCAACTGATTATTTTACTAAGTGGGTTGAAGCGATTCCTTTGAAGATTGCCGATTCCAAGAATATGGTGGAATTCGTCAAGGAACATATTATATATCGGTTTGGTATTCCTCAAACTATCACAACCGATCAGGGAACTATGTTTATGTCTAATGAATTTCAAGATTTTGCTGCCAGTATGGGTATTAAATTATTGAATTCTTCTCCTTATTATGCGCAAGCCAATGGTCAAGCAGAAGCATCAAATAAAAGTATTATCAAAATCATCAAGCGAAAGATTGATGAACAACCAAGGCGATGGCATCTAACGTTGACCGAATCATTGTGGGCATATCGCATGGCGTGTCATGGGTCTACTAAATTGTCCCCATATCATTTGGTTTATGGGCATGATACTGTTTTGCCTTGGGAGATCAAAATCGGATCAAGACGAATATCGGAACAAGGAAACTTGACTGCCGATGAGTATAAAAGTTTGACGAATTTTGAGTTGGATGATTTGGCTGAAACCCGATTAAGAGCATTGGAAAATATTGAAAATCATAAGGCACGTATTGCTAGGTATTATGATAAAAAGGTTAAGCCAAAAGAGTTCATCGAAGGAGAATTGGTTTGGAAGCTGATTTTGCCGATTGGGACTAAAAGTTCTAAGTTTGGAAAATGGTCGCCTAATTGGGAGGGTCCCTATCGTGTAAATCGGTGCGTTCCAGAAAATGCATATATTTTGGAAACGTTGGAGGGAGAAGAGTTTTCAAAGGCGCTTAACGGAAAATATTTGAAGAAATATTATCCAAGCATTTGGATCGATTCTTAAAGCCGATGATCTAAGCGATATCGTCTAAGATAGCCGATACGATATGTATCGCCTTAAGGGCAAAAATATTTACACAAAATGGATGTTCATCGACGATCGATTTTGTCGGAATCATTCAGGTTCAACGATGATCACTGTCATCGGAGCAGCATAGCTAAAAGTTTAAACATTACAGAAACTTGCGGATCGCTTCGATCGCGCTCAACCGAATGCTGTCAATCTTCTTGATTTCTTCCAAGTCTTCCACATCGGAGCCAGGGATGTTCTTGATACTTTTGTGAATTTGACGTACTTCCTCCAAGCGTTTGTTCAAATTCTCTCGTGCGGATTTGATGGAAGCTGGAATTTGGTTGAGTTCATCTTGGGTCTCCGACATCTCCTTGCGGACTTCTTCAAGCCGTTTGAGTAGATCGGCTTCAACACCCTGGAGATGCTTCATCCGATCTTCTAGCCGTGCTGGTTCAGCTTCCAAAGTTTTGATGTGGGCCTGCATTGTTTTCAGTTCGTCTTTGCCGTCGTCGCGCTTCTTGGATAAGTCTTGCTGAGCTAGCCGATCCGATATTCTTTGACGAGCGGCAGAAACTTGGGGTTGATGACCTTCAATGAAAGCCGCAGGAATAATCGCGTTCTCCAGCTCCGATGGCAGTTGACCCTTCAATTCCTTGAAGATTTGGCGTATCGGTTCGGCATCTTCAACCAGGATGACGATGCTTTTGTTCAAATGATTCAGCATTTCTTGAAGCTTTGCCTTGGCCTCATCGGAGATGGCTGTAGATGATTGAGCGGAACTGACTTCCTCTTCTCCGATGATGGCGTCTAGGTCAAATGATGTGAGACTCATTGCCGAAGGATCGTGTGCCTGAAAAGGAGTGTTAATAAAACATGTTATTGTAATAAAGAAATATTGACACGAGGCGGCAAATTGATACCAGTTTAAATTGTCCTTTCCGGACATAATCGGGGATTACTTGAGGCTGGGCAATGCTTGTGAAAGGAACAGCTATTTGAAGTGGTTGAGGCGGTTCAATCGGAGGTGGTATTGGTGAAATTAGTGTTGGCTGTTCAGGGAGTGTCTCCGATTGAGTGTTTGTAGCTGATTCTCCGATCTGTTGCTCAGGGATGGCCTCCGATTCAACATTCTCTTCGATTTGTTGCCCTGAAATGACCTCCGATTGGATGGTCTTTTCGGCTTGTTGACGGTTGGTCTCCGATTGAGCAGATGTGCTTGGTTCCTCGATGATTGGTTGCAGAATGGCAGTCTACAGGTTGAATCGGTTAGTTCAAGCGTATAAATTAAAAAAAATGATAATTGGATTAAATTTACCTGTTGAACCGATTCTGCTTGTATGTCTTGTGCTGGAGCTGGTTGAGGATCAGGCAATACGATATTTGTTTGCTGAAAAGGGAGAATTATTATTGCCGATTTAAGCTAAAGGAAAATAAATATAGAAAACATCGGATTGTTACCGATATTGCATCAACTAGCATCTTTGCACCCTCGGCAGCTTTCTGTGCAGTTTCTTCGGCAGCTTTGGAAGTCGACTGACCAATGATTTTTCCAAGGGGCTGCATGGGAAAGTTATTTGCTTAAGATGTGAATCGAAACCAAGAATCAGAAAGATAAGAAAATCGTACCAGTTGGCTTTTCTTCGACTTCTTTGGTTCAGGGATTTTAGTGGGGGCGTTTTTTCTCTTGCCTTTGCCATCCATGATTTCCTTTAAAGATGGGGCGGTAGAACCGATTCTTGGATACGGAGTCCTAATGGCATATTGGATCGGTTTGCCACTGACGCTCACCACTGGTACATTCTCTTCAACTGGCTGTTAAAGGATGGAATTCAAATTATAGACAGTTTGTTTAAAAGATGGATGAATGGGAAGAATTCAAAAAGACTTACAGGATTTTCTATGGCTTCAAAATCGGAGTCTATAAGAGTACAAAAGGTGATGGCCGGGAGTCTGAATATGTGAAGGCGCAATTCTTTCCACCAATTTCTGTAAATCCTTGATGAGAAGCTGGTGCATAGCCATTCTGTTATTTCGAAATTGGCTTCGGGGGCAAGTGATAAGATCCTATCCATCTTCAGGGATGTTGAGACCGATTCTCTGTGCTTTATCTTATTGGAGGAATAAAGGCCGATCGGGAGTTGACCAAAGCCCAATTGACGAGCTGCTACTGATGGATTGTAAAATTCATAAGAGGAGGTTTTGCGGCCGAATGCAATGTTGCTTCCGAGGATGGCCGGTGTAATGAAGGATTTCAGAATCGGCATGATCGTTGCAAGATCATTTTGGATGTTAAATAAGGGCAGCTCATAACTGCGATCGGGATCGGCGTAGGCAAAATAGTCAAAATGCTCTGATGCAATCCCATGGTAGAAGCTTTCAAAATAGGTGGCCATATCTTTTGTGTCGAGCCTTGACCCAAAGCACGATGATGCTGCTTCTCCAAATGATGTGCATCGGCGATAGGATACATCTTCTTCTTCTGTATAATAGCCTGGGAACTGATGATCCTTGAAGTTAAGCTGAAGGGCAGATCGGAGTTGGGTATGCAGCCATAATTGGATAAACCACCAAGGGCCTCCGATATGTCCAACTGCTTGGCCTTCCGATAGCTTGGCTGATACTTGCTGAAGCAGATGATAAACTGCACCAAGAAGGAGACGTCCAAGTGGCACCGATCCGCCACGAGCTAAAGCTTCTACAATCGGTTGCATGTTTGATGTGGCACTAAGGGTCGGTCCGCAGAATACAAGTCTCTCTAGCCACATATTAAGAAAAGCTGCGTGCTCTCTGTCTCCAACTGTGCCAGTTTTGTTGTGATCGGCGATGTATTTCTTCCAGCTTTTGGAGCCCGCGCCGACCAATCTGTATTCCAAATCACGAATAAGTGACCTGGGGTTGGAATTGTCTATGGTGTCGAGGCCGGTCAGCATGTGAACATCCATTAAAGTTGGCGTCATTGGATCGTGGCCAAATAGATAAGCGTTGAGGGCATCGGACCAGAACAGAGAGCTCGCGGCCAGAAGGTTTTCATTTTTGGCCATATCAGCAAGAGATAGAGTAAGGCATTGGTTTATGTTCTTTTCATCCCAAAAAGCCGATTTGGCGGCTTGCATTCTGAGAAACCAATTCCTCCATCCTGGAACGCTGCCAGGCCACGATCGGAAGGAGCCGGTCCAATCGGTGACTTGCAAATCTGATCCTTTGAAAGGAAGTCTTTCTGATTCCATATTGATGAGGTCCGTCGGATCGGGATCACCCATCGGACCCAGGTAGTACCCGGCCTCGACATGGGAGACAGGGATAACCAGATTGTTCTTAAGATGCTACAATAGGAGAAATAAAATGATAAATACAGGGATTAGAGGCTCGTAAATAGTTCTGGAAAGGAAATGCAGAGATTAAATGGAGATTTTGAGTGATTTTTACCTCAGGAACTTGGTCAGTGTTTGCCTTATCAAGAGGAGCCGCCATTGTTAAAAGAAGTAGATCTACAGTGAACAGTGATGCGAAGAGGGAAAAATCTGAGAGATTGCAAAAGGATGCATTAAAACACAGATGCGTGATATGAATCATATGCGGGATAGTTCTTTACCTGATTCGTGGCGAAAAGTTGAAGCTTGGAGGTCAGATGTTCGCCGGGCGAGGTCTTGCAAGGATGGCAATGGCGGACGTGCGAGCAGATGCGAGTTGAGGAAGACGACGGTTCAGGTCTGCGTTTTATAGGCTTATGGGAGAAGGAACCGCCCGAAGGCCACGGCGCCGTATCCGCACGGGATTCAAGGATTGCAGCAGTAAAGGGTGTGGGTTTCCATATGCTGTTCGCTGCCAGGGTCATCATTGCTTGGAAGAATTTTGGAACAAAATAATATTTTATCCCAAAATTGGGGGCATGTGTTGACACCAGATTTTGACTCGGTTGAGCGTGTGTATGATAAAGTCCAGATAAAGGCCGAGTCCGATTCTGGGAGACGTCCGATTCCGATCGGAGTTCCTCCGATAGGAGTCCTGATTGGACACGAGATAAAGGGGGCCGGAGCGTGTACGACTAACCAAGAGGAAGGCGTCTGGAAGCTTCTTCAGGGCCAGATTGCGCATCAAGTATTGTAATAGTTTTAGTAGTTTAAGATTAGATTGCTTTAAATAAATTAGAGATATTGTCGTAGCCGGCAAGTTTTAGTTAGATTTCCAGGGTATAAATATAAACCCTGCGCCATTGTAAAAAATGTTCACACAACCATTCAATCAAACACAACCTTCGGCCTAACGTGCCACCCAAACCTTTTTCGTCGAGTTCTTCAGCAAGCAGGGCTGCATCATCTTGATCTCCGGTTTGTCTGTAAGTTCGACACCCTTATCGAATTAATCTAGGCTTTAGATTGAGGCGTATCACCCTTCTTCGTTTAGATTGCTCATCTTTTACCGTATCTTGCTGTTTTATCTTATCGGCTTACATCTATCAGAGAAAGATCTATTTTGTTTTATCACAATTCAAGTTTCATAATAGATCTGTTCTTATTGCTTATATAGCTGATTTAGATCTAATCTGCAAGTTACAAATAAATCTGTTTAAGCACGTTCTTTGATATATATCGACCTATCGGAATAAACGAACTAGTTGATGCCCTGCTAGCGACGCTGTCTCGCAATCGATCCGATCGTTAGTGACATACAATTCAGTTTATTTATCACCTTTAGAGAGATGTATTTTAAAAAAATGTTTAGATCAGGTTTATCTCCGATTCGGCTTCCACAGTCGATGGTTTAAATTAATGTCATTTTCTCACGATTCGGTTTTTCATAGCCGATGGTCCGTTTTAATACTTGTTACATCTTTACAAATCGGACTCATAGCCGATGGTTTATGCTCTCAAATCGGACTATTGTTTTACGTTGATCCGATCTGTTGGGACAATTCGGGACCTTGGCCGATGAGTTCCTTGTTGTTTACTGATTAAACTTTACCTTGTCAGTTTCAGGTCAAATTGACTGGCACGCCACGAACCTCGAGATTTTGGACCTGCACTGAAGTGAAGCAAATCTTCCAGGCCACAGTGTTAATTTCCGAGAGTCAACGCCTGACTTTTTGGATGTCAAGTATTACTCTTTAATTCCAGGGTGAAGCTCTTTGGACATGGAAAACTTCGAAGTAAATGGGAAGGACCATTCGTTGTGGTGGAGACTTCATCGCACGGGGCAATCACACTCCAAGATGATGAAGGTAACCTCTTCAAGGTAAATGGTCAACGTTTAAAAGTTTTCCTTGAACCTGATAAAGTAGATGAGGAATTTGATGTGATCAATTTGGTCATGGATGATTCCCATTTATAATTACACCTTATGTTAATCCTTAACCCTTAGAACATGAATGCACACATTTTGGGGTTTAGTGGACCTGTCACGTAGTGCACAAAGAAGAAGAGGGCGACCGGGCTCAAGGCCAGGTCGGCCGACCTGACCAGGTCGGCCGACTTGATCCTAAGCCCAATCGGCCCTATCAGGTCGGCCGACTTGATCCTAAGCCCAATCGGCCCTATCTTCTGCCAACGTTCTACTCTAACGTCTCTGAAGCCTTTCTGCGGTGGACGAGCGATTCTAACTCTGATGGATCTGAGAAGAGGGTTAGCCTATCTTTAAATTTTCACCCATCCTCTTCTTCCCTCTCATCTGAGTTCTTCTTCGCTCCCATTCTGAAATCACCAAGACACACCTCCCAATTCTCCATCAATGGCCGGAAAAAGCCACCCCAAATCCCGATCAACCTTTGATCTGGATGGAGAGCCCACTCCGGCCAATCAATTGGTGCCCACCAACCTGGAGCAAGCCATGGCCGTGGTTGTCACCCTACTGGCCAGCCTCCCACCAGAGGAGGACGCGAGAGGCCATACCAGGGGGTCGGCCGATGTGCTTGGTCGGCCGACCGGCCCTGGTGGCCCCTCACGTTCTCGCTCGGCGGCGCGGTCTCAGTCTCCGAGGAGGACCCAGAGGCGCGATGCACGGGCTTCAAGCCCGTACGGAAGGCCGACGACGGGGCAATTAACCCCAAAGAAGACACCGGCGGCCGCTCTGATCAAGGGGGATGGACTCCCCAAGCTTCAACCAGGGGAGAAGTTGAAGGAGGTGGTCAGGAACAAGTGGGAGGACGTCATGGCATATCACTATACGTCCGATGTGTCCATCTACTCTCCTGCTAGTACCCCGGAGCCACGTTTCCGGATCTTCGGGGAAAGGAAACCCGGAGGTGGCTATGGTAAGGGGCTGTTCCCTCCCCTCACACCTGAGGAGAGGAAGGAGTTGGAGGAGTCGGTGGAATCTTCACCCGCCGGCAAGATCAAGAGGCATATCAAGCCTCCTCCAATTCGCAGGCCTGGGGACCAATATAAGAGTGATGATGATGAGAAGGCCCCCAAGGCTCCCTCCAATGCTGAGTTGCTAGAGTTGATTAATCAACTCGGTCGCGACTATGCAAAGTTGGAGAAGAAGTTCGCTGAAGAGCGACTTGAGCGCATAAGTCTTCAAGACGACTTTGATATGCTTCGTAGATCAACAGCCGTGAAACTTAAGCGCTATGCCAAGGCTGCTGGGGATGAAAATCTCTATAATGCACCCTAGATACCCTAGGCTTTGAATTAGGATAGGCACATTAGTTTCACTTCTATTCATTTATTTCATTTATTTCTTTTGATCATCTTGTAATGTGCCTCTGAATTGATGAATAAAATAAAATGTTTAGTGTATTAGGAATGTGTTTTCTTTTTGTTTCCACTTGTTTTGAGTTAAAGGTACAAGTGTGGGGGAAATTTGCAACGGGAAACAGAGCGATCCAACGCGAAACAGAGAATATCAGAACGCAACAGAGCAGCACGAGAAAGATCTGAACCAGGGGAGTCACCCCCAGGTCGCCCGACCCCACCAGATCGGCCGACCTGGCCTGGGTCCCACCTGACCTCTGCTTCCTCCTGCACACTGGTTTGGTCATCCTAAACTCTGTTTCAGTTGAATTTTTGCAGAACCTGATCAAGGAATTCAAAAACTTAGTAAAATTAACCCTTTGCATCTCACCATGACATGGAAGTTCTTATTAACTTACATATATTTTATTCCTTGTACCTTTTGGCTTGTGGAAACCCTCATATTTATAGGAACTCATGTCATCTAGGTTATTGCATTTTGAGATATGGCTTTAATATGAAAGATACCTTTACTATTTGAGTACTTGGAATTTATGAAAAGTTTTAAAAACTTTGTACCTTGCTATGCTCCTCATGGGTTTGAGAGACAAACACTTACAAATATGATCAAACTTTACCTTTGAGCTTTGAGTTGTTTCAAGTCTTGTGACCCTTATTAGAGATATTTCATGTTTTTAAAGTCAAGATCACGTACACTCCACCATAAAAGCTAAATCCTTACACTAAGGATGAAGCGAAACATGCCTTTGTCTCATGTTCATGAAATAAATACTCCTAAAAATGACCCTTCTTCCCAAAATTAGGATGGAAAGAAGATATGGGCTAAATGCATAGAAAAATAAAGAGAAGAAAAAGACTCATGCTAAAAGAGCATTGAGTAGAAAAAAAACAAGTGCAATAGCCCATATCCAAAAGAAAAGAGAAGGCGAAGAAAGGCCAAAACAATGGGGTATCATTACATGTCCATCTCATATCACACACTTGCACATCTTGACTTGATTACATGACTTGTCTCTGATTTGGATCCAATCCTTGGAATGACAAAATAAGTGAGAAAAGGTATGTATATTGAGAGCTCCATACAAAAAGTTCTATTTTGGAGAGTATGAGTGTTGTCTAACCACCATAATTATCCAGAGAGGAATCATTGAGGAGCAAGGCATAGGTTTTCTTTGCAAAATTTTAAAACCCCAAGTACTTGAGAGTGAAGTGTATCATGTCATAGAAAAGGCTGGTCCTTCCTGCAATAACTCAAGAAGACATGATAGCCACTCATATACTTCCACTAAGCCTGAATGTTTGGGAATAACCTATATGTTTGTTAATGATCTCCATGATGAAGCTTGGACTTTACTCGAGGGCGAGTAAAGGATAAGTGTGGGGGAGCTTGTTGGCGATTCTTAATGATAATTTATTACTGCCAACAAAGATATAAAACATGATAAAACAAATAGACATAGGATTGTTTACTAATGAATTCCATGAGTTTTGGTGCATATGTGCTTACAGGAATAAAGTGGCAAAAGAAGAGATAAAATGGGCTTAGGGCCAGGTCGCCCGACCTTCCCTGGTCGGCCGACCTAGGTCCAGTCCTGGTGAGGTCCATCTTCAGCCCACCAACAAGAAGCACACTCAGAAGTGATCAGGTACGTTGATATCAAGACGGTGGTAATGAAGAGTTGGGATTGGGCCACGTGGCAAGCACATGGATTCATGGGCCCACATCCCTAACTCAACTGACACATCTTCGCTATTACCCACCGGAAACCGACCAAAGGACCCACTGGAGAGTGACACTGATGAAGTGGGGCCGAAGGGCCACAGCCCTGGGTCGGCCGACCTAGCCAGGTCGGCCGATCGAGCCGCGCGCCCAATTCGCCACCGCCTTCACCAGCAACTGTCAACCGCCACCAGGAGTTCATCCGTGCCGTGTATCATCAACGTCGGTGAATCTGATGGTCGGCCGATCTCCCCTAGTCAGCCGACCTGGGCCCATCTCCGGACCGCCTCAACCGCTGCAAACCGACTCCAAACCGCCTCTCCAAGCTATAAATAGCTGGACTCGGGGCAGGGCTAATCATCATCGAGCAGAAGTGAAGATCCAAGGCGAAGCCCTCCTCATATCCAGAGTAGAAATAGGGAAAGAGTGAGGGAGAGTCTGGAGGAGTCCCGGCCTATCGGCGACCCTCCACCTGTACCTCGACGGATGCGAGCTACTCAGTAAGTATCTAGGATTCAACTAGTAATTAAGTCTGAGTTATAGATAAGTTAAGTCTCTATTGTGCTTGTGGATTCGTTGCTTTATTTATAAAGTATTCTAATCTTTGATCAAGGTTAGGATAGCTGATATTATCTTAGACGTGGTGCTTAGGTGTATATCTGCCCTCGTTTGCCTCGTAGCCCCACGGATTAGTAGAGGTAGGCCCTGTCCGTCCTTTGTAATCCTCCACATACGGGTACGTCGTAGAGCTGTTGGCCGGCAATTTCCTAGAGGCCTAGGATACCCCGGTGCCTAAAGCAAGCATAGGAGAATTATCTTAATTATAATCAAAGCCTTAGTGCTAAGTTATCCTCTCTACCCAGCCTTTATAAACACTCGATCGATCCGGCTCAGCTTTAGTGATTAGATACACTTTTACGTTCCCTGTGGATTCGATACCTGGTTTACTCACGGGTGAAAGCTACTTCGACAGCCGTGCGCTTGCGGACTTTTTGTTTGCCACCGCTGGTGTCAACAATGTGCAAGAGGTGTCAAATTATAACCGTGATGCATATGACATGGTATATCACACAATAAAAGTGGAGAATAACATTACACCAACCATTCATCATCCACATAGCATCACATAATTAATAAAAGGAGTTCAACATCACACTAGCACAAATAAGTCTTACAAATAAAAGTTCTCACTTGGCACACATCACACATGACACCAAACATAGTTCTTACATGTCCAAAGATAAAAACATGAATAAAAGATATGGGTCTCCAACCACCAAAGCCATCACAAATTCACTCCCCCTTTGGCAACAAGCACCAAAAAGGAGAGCTACTCATCATCGTTGCCATCCCCATTGCCATCATCATCGTCATCCTCTTCTTCTTCATCATCACCATTGCCATTGCCGCCTTCATCATTGCCTTGGCTCTCATAAGAGCCCTCTTCTTCGGTCTCCTCATCTTCTTCATTTCTCTCACCACCATGAAGATCTTCTTCTTCAATTTCAGCCCCAAAAGTATAAGCTTGAGAGGATGAACCACATTCCTCATAAGGATTAAAGAAAGGTGGAGGAGGAGGGTAATCCCTTGGAGCACTAACGGGAGAGTGAGGAATATCAAGTTTATCAAGTATATCTTTTTGCCTCTTTTCAAGCTTCACATTGTCCTCATCGAGATGCCTCGTGCGCTCCACAACCATAGTCACACAATGCTTGAGCATGTTGAAACAAGCAAATATGCTTTGGGCAAGTTGATCAAACTTACCCCTCTTTTTGGGAGCACCACGTGTAGGAGCAAAAGGACCATGAGGAGCTGAGGGTGCACTAGATGAAGGTGGAGCACGAGATGAAGAAGCACCTTGAGCTGAAGAAGAAGAACCCTTTGAAGGATAAGCACCCGGAAAGGGTCCCTTGGGAGGAATAGGAGTTCTTCCAGTGGCATCAACCTTGAGAAGCTGAAGAATCTTGTCCTTGGATGCCTTGTATCGCTCATGCTCTCTATCAGGCAGAATGTTGAGCCTAGATACATTCTTGATCAAGTGAAATATATATGGGGCATAGTGGCAAGCACTTGAAGCATCATGTGAGCAGAACACAATCTCATACCAAAGATAGTCAACCACATCAAACTTGGCTCGGTCAGGTGCAGCTTGAGCCAAAAGATTTCTTGCCTTATGAGAGATATTGCTTGCATCACCACCACGAGGGCAAAGAGTGAACCTGAAAAGCTGGTTAAGCATCTTATAGAATGGTGTGAGGCCCTTGGTCTTACCAAACTCACATTGTCCATGTTCCCCATAAGCAGGATCATACATAAAATGCATCTTAGTCACCTCAAGATCAGCATGCTCATGGATACGATACTTGGCGGCACAGTTATAATCAACATTTGGAAGTCCAAGGAGTGCTGCAAACTCACTTCTGTCAATGGTAAACCTTTTGCCTCCAAGAGTCCAATGAAGCCTCATATAGGTTTTATCCACATAAAGGGTGGCATAAAACTATGCTACCACTTCCTCATTCCAATCACATCTAAAACCCATGAGGTTTACAAGCCCCAACTCATTGCACCTATTATACACAGCGTCCACCACTTCCTTGACCGGTGAGCTAAGTGTCTTGAGATAGGCCCAATCAATCCATTTCATGTCAGTGGTGATGGATTTCTTCCCCATGATAACGGATTGATACCAATCCGCTTGAAAAGGAAGCCAAAAGCGAGGATCACCCTTGAATTCCTTAGAAAGAGCAGCACGAGGGTCCTCACCATACCTTAGAGCCTTCATGTTTGTCTCCCCCTTGCTACAGTCAACCAAAGGTTGATCTTCAGAGCATCTAATTGGGGGAAGAGCCTTGGTCACTTGACTCTCAAGAAGGGATAGATCAATGTTATCATTGTATGCCTCACCGGTTGGATCAACATTAGCATTCTTGGTGCGGCGACCACGGGGAGGATCAGCAGGAGCTTGGGGATTTGCACGTCCTCTTCCAAGGCCCCTCTTGGGCACGGCTTGCTTCTTGACCCTCTTCCCTTTCCCTTTGGTTGGTTGCACCCTCTCATCCGATTCGGTCTCGCTTGGAGAGAGGGATGGAGATGGTGACAGAGTGCGGATGACAATGCCCTTGCCACGTGGACGTTCACGGCCCATCTGAAAAGATACGATAATATAATCCTTAATCCATAATCTTTAGCCAAGAAACAAGATTTATTGGCGTTCACTGCGGCCTGCCGGAAATTCCGGCCCAAGCCGGGTCGGCAATATCCGGCCGACGCAGTGCACGACCAAGAAACCTAGGAATCGAACGATTTTGTCCACCAAACTTTTCCAAATCACAGGCATTGCATCTAGAGAGGTTCTTGAGTCTATCCCCAAAAGGAAATCCACTAGAAACTATGGCATTGAGAGATCAGGATTCGGGGATTTTGAATGAAATACCTTTGAGTTTTCCCGCGCGATTCGAAGAAGATTCGCGGAGGAACGGAACTTCCAGAGGGTGGGGAATCGAAGGAAACACCAAGATTCTAATTTCCACGGTCAAATATGGAGATCCCCTCACGGGATTGAGAGAGGAGGGTGAGGGGCGGCGGCTGGAAGTGTAAGAACTAAAATTAGGGCTGTGTAACGGTTCAGCCCGACATTTATAGTTGGGGCGCTTGCCGGAATTTCCGGCAAGCGCCAGAGGCTTCCGGAAATTGCAGCCGGCAATTTCTGGTCACAAGTTCCGATAGGCTCTGGACAAAAGCAGATTTTGAGATGAGATTTGATTTGAGATTTTGATAGATTTGGAGATTGGACATGTAAGAAACTTGACTCAAAATGATCAGCCACATTCAACATTACATAACCATGATCATTTGAGCTAAGGGATGATCCAACGATCGCAACTCCAAATATTTTGAAAAACTCACACAAATAAATCAATTTTGCCTAGTCTAAGCATCAAACAATGGGTGTGTGCAACAATTCAAACCACGTTACGAGAATCCAAGATATTTAGCTCATTCCTCAAAGCACAAAACCTTTGCTCATCAAGAGGCTTAGTGAAGATATCGGCTAGTTGTTTTTCGGTACTCACATGGCTTAGAGCGATATCTCCTTTGGCTTCATGGTCTCTCAAGAAATGATGTCTTATGTCAATATGCTTGGTTCTTGAGTGTTGGACTGGGTTGTTGGCTAGTTTTATGGCACTCTCATTGTCACACAAGAGAGGGATATTTTTGTACTCACAACCAAAGTCACTCAATGTTTGCCTCATCCAAAGTAGTTGAGCACAACAAGCACCGGCTGCAACGTACTCGGCCTCGGCGGTGGATAGGGCAACGGAATTTTGTTTCTTAGAACTCCAAGACACTAAAGACCAGCCAAGAAATTGACAAGTATCGGTGGTACTCTTTCGATCTACTTTGCAACCGGCATAATCCGAATCGGAATAGCCAAGTAAATCAAAAGTGGAGCCCTTGGGATACCATAACCCAAGGTGTGGAGTATGCACCAAATATCTCAAAATTCTCTTAACAGCTATCAAATGACATTCTTTAGGATTAGCTTGAAATCTTGCACACATGCACACACTAAGCATAATATCCGGCCTAGATGCACAAAGGTAAAGCAAAGAACCAATCATGGAGCGATATACCTTTTGATCCACAGATTTTCCATCTTCATTAAGATCAAGATGTCCGTTGACGGCCATGGGTGTCTTGATAGGTTTTGCATCGGCCATGTCAAACTTCTTGAGCATATCATTCACATACTTGGTTTGACATATGAAAGTCCCTTCCTTCAATTGCTTGATTTGAAATCCAAGAAAGAACTTCAATTCACCCATCATGGACATCTCAAATCTCTTGGTCATAATCTTACTAAATTCTTCACAAAACTTTTCATTAGTAGAACCAAAGATAATATCATCAACATATATTTGACAAACAAATAAATCATTGTCTACTTTTTGAGTGAAGAGAGTAGAATCGGCTTTGCCCATCACAAAACCGTTCTTGAGGAGAAATTCCCTAAGGCATTCATACCATGCTCTAGGAGCTTGCTTGAGCCCATAGAGCGCCTTATGGAGCTTGTACACGTAGTCGGGATGCTTGGGGTCTTCAAAGCCCGGTGGTTGCTCCACATATACCAACTCAGAGAGAGGCCCATTCAAGAATGCACTTTTCACATCCATTTGATAAAGCTTGAAATCATGGTGAGTAGCATAGGCAAGTAATATACGAATTGATTCAAGCCTAGCTACGGGAGCATAAGTTTCACCAAAATCCAAACCTTCAATTTGAGTGAACCCTTGAGCAACCAATCTCGCCTTGTTTCTTGTGACAACACCATGTTCATCTTGTTTGTTGCGGAATACCCACTTGGTGCCAATCACATTTTGCTTGGGTCGCTTCACCAATTCCCAAACTTCATTTCTTGTGAAGTTATTCAATTCTTCTTGCATTGCCATTACCCAATCCGCATCACCAAGTGCTTCTTCGGCCTTGAGAGGTTCCAAAGGCTAAACGAGAATGAGTAGTTACCCCTCTTCGAATGCTCTCAAGAATATTATCTACGGGATGATCCCGTTGGACACTTTGATGAACTCTAGGATGAGATACTTGAGATTGCCTTTGAATAGGCCCATCATCATCTTCTTCATTAGCTTGAGGAGCAATATCATGAGTTTCTTCATCTTGACCTCCCCCTTGATCAATGCCATGACCATGATCGTCACCATGACCTTGATCTTGATCATGAGGAGAAGTTGATGGTTCAACTCTTGTTGAAGAAGATGGATCACTAGTACCAACATCCGGAGCTTGAGCTTGCACTTGATCCTTCATGAGAGTCTCCCTTGGCCTTACTTCACCTAATCCCATCTTCAAGATGGATTCACTTGGAGGCTCTTCTTCATCTACAAGGTCATTTTCAACTTGCTCTACTTGAGAGCCGTTTGATTCATCAAATTTCACATCCACCGTGACCTCAACACAACCGGTGGTTTTGTTGAAGACACGGTAGGCGTGTTCATTAGTACCATAACCAAGTAGAAAACCTTCATCAACCTTAGGTGCAAACTTAGAACTTTTGGCCTTCTTGTTAAGAATATAACATTTGCAACCAAAAACTCTAAAGTAATGCACCTTAGGCTTGTTACCGGTGATTATCTCATAGGAGTCTTGTTCAAGTACTTTTAGAGATAAAGCCGATTGGTGGCATGGCATGCGGTGTTGACTGCTTCGGCCCAAAAGATATCCGGGGTGTTATACTCATCAAGCATGGTTCTTGCCATTTCAATCAATGTCCTATTCTTCCTCTCAACAATGCCATTTTGTTGAGGTGTATAGGGAGCGGAGAGCTCATGCAAGATGCCTTCTTCATCAAGAAATTCCTCAACACCGGTATTCCTAAACTCCGAACCATTGTCACTTCTCATGCGCTTGACCTTCAATTCAAACTCATTTTGAGCCCTTCTAATAAACTTCTTGATGATTCCTTGAGCTTCACTCTTCTCTTTCAAAAAGAATACCCAAGTAACCGAGAGAAATCATTAACAATGACAAGACCATATTTGTTGCCCCCAATGCCAATGTACGCAATGGGTCCAAATAAATCCATGTGAAGAAGCTTCAAGGGTCTTGAGCTAGATAATATGTTCTTGGGT
>CM014270.1:71281940-71300610 GCA_004135705.1 Alloteropsis semialata | reverse complement strand
GTCCCATGCTTTGGCGATCGTTTCCTTCTCTTGTTGCTGGAAGTTAATGATCTCCTTCCAAAGTGCACAAATCCGGTGAACAGGAAAGTATTCAAGACAAAACTTGTCCCGTAACTTTTCCCATTCACCGTTCGTTAGCGCAATGGTGTGGTCATACCACTTCCTTGCTCTCTCTTTGAGAGAGAACGGGAAGAGCTTCCATCTAATCGTTGCCTGCGTCATGCCTGATATGACCAGACACGAGCAAAGCAACTCGAATTCGTGCAAGTGACGGTATGGGTTTTCACCATCACCTCCAGAGAAGGGTATATCCTGGACCATAGCTACGAAGGCAGGGCGAAGCTCATAGCTATCGATTAAAATAGGATTTGACGAGGGGTGCGGCTCCAATAATTCGCCCTTTGGAGCAGAGAACTCATGAATTTGGGTGGAATTCATGGTTAATAAAAAAAGAAATATAAAATAAAAGATATACGGGCAACCTTAGATCTTAGATAACTGCTACCGCTCCCCGGCAACGGCGCCAGAAAGCTTGTTGACACCAGCGGTGGCAAACAGAAAGTCCGCAAGCGCACGGCTGTCGAAGTAGCTTTCACCCGTGAGTAAACCAGGTATCGAATCCACAGGGAACGTAAAAGTGTATCTAATCACTAAAGCTGAGCCGGATCGATCGAGTGTATATAAAGGCTGGGTAGAGAGGATAACTTAGCACTAAGGCTCTGACTATAATTAAGATAATTCTCCTATGCTTGCTTTAGGCACCGGGGTATCCTAGGCCTCTAGGAAATTGCCGGCCAACAGCTCTATACCGTACCCGTACGTGGAGGATTACAAAGGACGGACAGGGCTGTCACCACCTGCCGCCTACCTCTACTAATCCGTGGGGCTACGAGGCAAACGAGGGCAGATATACACCTAAGCACCACGCCTAAGATAATATCAGCTATCCTAACCTTGATCAAAGATTAGAATACTTTATAAATAAAGCAACAAATCCACAAGCACAATAGAGACTTAACTTATCTATAACTCAGACTTAATTACTAGTTGAATCCCGGATACTTACTGAGTAGCTCGCATCCATCGAGGTACAGGTGGAGGGTCGCCGACAGGCCGGGACTCCTCCAGACTCTCCCTCACTCTCTCCCTATTTCTACTCTGGATATGAGGAGGGCTTCGCCTTGGATCTTCACTTCTCGCAATGATGTTAGCCCTGCCCCGAGTCCAGCTATTTATAGCTTGGAGAGGCGGTTTGGAGTCGGTTTGCAGCGGTTGAGGTGGTCCGGAGATGGGCCCAGGTCGGCCGACTAGGGGGATCGGCCGACCATCAGATTCACCGACGTTGATGATACACGGCACGGATGAACTCCTGGTGGCGGTTGACAGTTGCTGGTGAAGGCGGTGGCGAATTGGGCGCGCGGCTCGGTCGGCCGACCTGGCTAGGTCGGCCGACCCAGGGCTGTGGCCCTTCGGCCCCACTTCGTCAGTGTCACTCTCCAGTGGGTCCTTTGGTCGGTTTCCGGTGGGTAATAGCGAAGATGTGTCAGTTGAGTTAGGGATGTGGGCCCATGAATCCATGTGCTTGCCACGTGGCCCAATCCCAACTCTTCATTACCACCGTCTTCATATCAACGTACCTGATCACTTCTGAGTGTGCTTCTTGTTGGTGGGCTGAAGATGGACCTCACCGGGACTGGACCCAGGTCGGCCGACCAGGGAAGGTCGGGCGACCTGGCCCTAAGCCCATTTTAGCTCTTCTTTTGCCACTTTATTCCTGTAAGCACATATGCACCAAAACTCATGGAATTCATTAGTAAACAACCCTATGTCTATTTGTTTTATCATGTTTTATATCTTTGTTGGCAGTAATAAATTATCATTAAGAATCGCCAACACACATTTGTACCTTTGTATGCAAAGATATTGGTTAAGTTCTTTCATGAATATGTGCAATGGCATTTGAAGCCATTTGAGTTGAATATGCACATATTTAGGGGGAGCTTTTCTAAATATAATTGGGTACAAAAACATGATTTTATTCCTATCTTGTGAACCCAAATTGAGTTGTCATCAATCACCAAAAAGGGGGAGATTGAAAGTGCATCTAGGCCTCCCATGTGTTTTGGTGATAATGACAATTAGAATTTGGGATTTGATGGTTGTATTAAGTATATGCAGGAATAAAAAGAAAAGAAGGATTTATGAATATCAAAGGATGGCCCCCAATTTCTTATGTATGGTGGATGAGCTCATTGAAGATTTAAATTTATTTTTGGTTTGAAATTGAGTATAGGAAATCACCGTACTATCAAGGGGGACGTGCTTGATGGATCAAAAGTGCCAAAAGTGCTTATTTGAGATGCTAACTACCCAAGAGAGAATATAGCTTCATTTTTCACGCCAAAACCGGTCTGACCGGTTCTGGGAACCGGTCTGATCGGTTTCTAACTTCAGTTTTTCAGGCGCTGCACAGCAGCTGGTCGGAAATTCCGACGCTGTGCCGGAAGTTCCGGCAAGCCCGGAAATAACCGGTGCAGTAGCTCCGGCAGCCTCGGTGGCGTCTCGGTAATTTTCGGTGCGTAGTGCCGGAAGTTCCGATGGGTTGTTCTTCGTGCTAATTCTGATGGTTTGGGCCTGCCGGAAATATCCGGTGGACATTCTCCGGTGGGCTCGGTTTGGTCTCGGAAATTCCGGTGGGAGTACCGGAAGTTCCGCTGGGGCTGTTCGTCATGCCGTTTCTTAGTTCAAAACCGTGCCTTGTCGGAAGTTCCGACGCTATGTCGGAAATTCCGATAAGTGACCTGGCAGTGCATAACGGCTAGTTTTTGGGGGTTGAGTATATATACCCCCTCATCCCCCCTCCCCCTTTCTTTGCTGCTGACCTAACCCGAGACAAACACATTCACTAGCATTCAATTCACTCTCCCAACTCCCTCTAGTGCCAATCCTTGCAAAGATTTGAGTAGGGCTTTGGGTGTGAGTGATTCTTGTGGTGTGAGAGCAAGCCATTGAGTGGGTTCATCCATTGTTCATCTCAAGAAGCACTTGAAGCAAGTTTGGCTCATCGATTCTCGTTCATTACTCTTGGAGCTGAGCTCCTAGACGGTTAGGCATCGCCGGCAACTCCCAACTTGGTGTGGTTGAGTGCCGGACGTTTGTAATCTTCATCCCTAAGTGGGAACAATAGTAAGAATTTCAATCCGGCCTTTGTGGTTGATTGAAGGAGGCAAGGGGTTAGAGTTGACCCGGCTCTACGTGAGCACCTCAACGGAGACGTAGCTCCTAAGTGGAGTGAACTTCAGTGAACAAATTCTTGTCTCTTGTTCTTGTTGTTGTTCTTCATATTCATATTGTTCTTGAGCTTAAATTCATCGATCTATCTTGTTACTAGTTTCCGCTGCTAAAGATCATAGTTTTAAGCTTCCTTACACTTGTGGTGAACTTTCTATTCATATAGAATCTGCAGTTTCATATCTGTTTTTGAATCTCGTATACAGGTTCGTGTTGAGCCGGAAGTTTTGCCCCTGTGCCGGAAATTCCGGGAAGCCAGAAATTCCGACACAGCGCCTGAACATCCGGCCCGTTTAATATTTAATTGTCAAATTTACAGAAATTTTATACAGGCCTATTCACCCCCCCTCTAGGCCTAGTGTCGGTCCTTTCACTTACTCCCTCTGTCCCCAAAAGATTGTTCTTTTACTTTTGTCCTGAATGCTGATACTCTACAGTATAAACTTGGTCAAACTTAAGACAGTTTGCGAATGTGCCTCTAGCTGAGTTGGTTTGGTGGCTCTAGTGGCACTCCTTCGGTCCTAGGTTCGGCTCCCCGTGGGAGCGAATTTCAGGCTGGGGTTAAAAAAAATGCCCTCATCTGTCCCACGGCCGATACACAGGTCTAAGGCCCGGTCCAGGTTGTTGGTCGTTCTCACACGGGCTACGGTGCCGTTGTCTAAGGGTGGGGCAGGGGTTTGAGAAATTTCTTGACCTGTGTGAGGTCTTCTTCTTAGCAAAATGCCCGGGGGCTGTCTTACCCCCCTCCCCCACAGGTCGAATTTTTAAAAACTTAAGACAGACTGTTTAGGATAAGGTTAAAAGGACACTCTTTTTGGGACATAGGGATAAGTGATTTTGAGTGATAGTTCTCCTGCCGTCCTGCGTTTTAGATCGTACAAATGTTTAATGCTGGCTTAAATGTTCTTTCATTGTTGGCTTTTCATCTCCTCCAGATGTCTTTTGTTTGTTGCACCTCTAGTTTAATGGGATTACAAGTTCTGTGTTCTAGTAAGCAAATCTGGTTATTTGTGCCTTTGTTTCTGATATTTTCCCCTATGTCGTGCATTTTGATAGGGGCAGGATGGGATACGTCCTCGCATGTTTAGTCAGTTATTGCTGCGAAACATTCTGAATTTTCTAGTATGAGGCAGTAGGTGGTATTCTCTTCAACCTTTGATGTCTACTTCCTTCATTTTTTAAATATATACGATGTTATTTTAAAAGCGGTCGTAGTATAAGCTACGGCAACCAGCATTTTTTGTATTATATTTTTATATCAATAACCAAGTCTTTGTTATGAAATAAGTGTGTTAAGGCCTACATCCATCTATTCATCCAGGACGCCCTTGATTTCTTCCTTCACCTAATTGACCGGGTTGAGCAGGCAAACCCTGGGAACCATGAGTTAAATCCTTGTTCAGGTTTCAAGTTCATTATTGAGGAGAGGGTTCAATGCCCTTCTGGGAAAGTTTCTTACAACAAACGGTCGGACTACTTTCTTTCTTTGAGTATACCACTACATGAGGCAACTAATAAAGGTAGCTTTAAACATTTTACTGGCGTGGTATGTAAATTTATAAGTTCTTGACATTTGTTTGACATGCAGAACAGCTAGAAGCTTTTAGTGAGAAGAAAGCTGCAATAGACTTGGATGGAAAAGAAGTGTAAGGCATTCAATCATCCATGGTTCATGCAGTGCCTAGTTCGTTGGCTTGTGGATAACTGTGTTTCCATAACAGGTCAAATGAGGAAATTGTGAGGCCTAGAGTCCCATTGGAGGCATGCTTAGCAAGTTTTTCAGGCCCAGAGAAAATTCCTGATTTTTACAGCACTGCTTTAAATTCGAAGACGACTGCCACTAGGTATGCACATTTTCAACTCTAAAAAAAGAGAATATTCTCATATCGATTCCTAAAACACACACAATATTCTCATATAAAAGCGCGGCACTTTGTTGCCAAATTATTTCTTAGCAATGCCCTTGTTTTGTTTTCCTTGATTAATAAATATTAATGATAGGGAAATGCTCAGCTTGCACTGTTATGATTACATAACTTGTAAGGGATTCTTTCTTTTGTTTAGCTTATTATGGACTAATCACCACCTTTCAGTATTCAAGTCAGCTATGTGACATCAATCAGCAGTGACTGTAGTTAAGCTCATTTACATGAAAAGTTGCCAATGGGATTCCAGTTTGACTAGGGAAAAAAGGTTGTGTAGTTATGTACTACTTTAGCAGTTCAGCTTGAACATCTTAAACCCACCTAGCTATCATAAATTAACATCTTAAACTTTCTGGTCAGTCCTGATATTTGTAATTATCTTAATGTGAGGATTTGAGTCCATGATTATTACTCAGGAATTGTGGAAACTCCTTAATATTGATTCCTCTGCTTATCTGAGTCTTTCCCGATCGTAGAGACTATTTTGTAGAGCACTGTTATGCACTGACAGTGACTGTATCTTTGTGTTATTTCTGTGGAATGACACTGAAGAACAATTTGATAGCTGATTGTTACCGTATCATACATACATATAACATGAATAGTTTGTAAACAAAGAAATATTTCATGCAGGACTGCTGGCTTTAGCACATTTCCTGATTACCTGGTGCTGCATATGCGTAAGTTTGTAATGGAAGCAGGATGGGTGCCAAAGAAACTCGGTAATACTCCCACTTTTTCTATGTGCGTGCGTGTTGCCAATTGAAACAATCCATTAGTGACTCGTTTCATAGAGAGCTGCTAGTACAGCACATGTCCACTGTTCACATGACATTTTCAGGCTGTTCTGAGTGAGTGATCCACCTTAACCTTACCCATAGCAGCAACTGGTCCTGAATTTGACTAGAATCAGTAAATGTTTTAGCAATCTCACACTTTCAAAAAGATGTTTATAAAGAGTTCGATGATATATTGTTCCTAGTTCATACAACCGATTTTACTTGGTTGGAATGCGAAGCTAGTCAGCAATATTTTGTTGTCTGTTGTATTTCAGCTCTGATTCATCATTTCCTATTCTGTGCCTGAGATTTAGTAAGAATATAAGCAGTACTGGTTCCTACGTTACCCAAAATTCCATACTAATTTTCATTCTGCCTGTATTACTTTACTATTTTTCTCTCTATTTTTGTCACACCCGGTTTTGAAGAATAAAACCAAGTAAATCACATGTGCGCCAGGATCCGTTCACACACACATAATGACATCATTAGCAGTATCAAACCAATGTATATCGTACCAAAAGAGAGTTAAGTAACATTATTACAAACCACAAATAACATCCTTAACAAATATAATAAACGTCTCAACTAATGATTGAATAAACTCCATCCACAGGCAGTCGACTGGTGGAACGCACACCTAGAACTCGTCAATCTCCTCGATGTAGTCTCCACAAGTGTCACCCTCTGAGCCGCAGATAAACAAGTTTGAGTACACTTATGGTTGGTACTCAGCAAAGTGGAGTAATATCAAATATGACATGGAAGGCTTAAATCAAGGATGGCAAAAAGCTATAAGCATTAGGCAATTTTAATTGGTCAAGTTTTAATTAGCAAGCTTAACTAAGTACAAGTATATACCAACCCAATTAAGGTACAGAAATAAATGCTCATAAAGTAACCATGATTTAATTCAACTTCAAGTTTAATTATCATGAGAGGGTCCAAGCCGCTCGTAACCGTGAGCACGGCTGATATATCAGTTTTACACTCTGCAGAGGTTGTACACTTTACCCACAAATAATGTATTCTCATATAGCCTGAGGTCATGAGTCTCTTCAACACTTCCTTAGGTGAGGGGCCAGAGAAACATTACTAAGCCTTTGCAAAGATCCCCCAACTCATAGCAACCCGCTAAGGTTTCGGTGTCCAGCGTGCATAACCTTTCCTAATCGCCGAGTTTCTTACCAAAGCAAACTCCCAAGAGGTCCGGCTATACAACGACTCGGTGCCCCCTCTTGCCCTTTTGGTAAGATCACCACAAATTAAGTTTTCTAATTAATTAGCTTAGACCAGAGCCGTTAGTTATGTGGTTGCACTGTTTTCTCGGGTGGTCACTCCATGTTCCAATTAAAAGTATATTCTTGTTTACCGTCCAATGAGCATATCACATATTCTTAAAGTTTAGCATTAATGTTCTCCATAACCCAAGTGTAAAGCAACTAAGCAATGCTACCCAACAATAAATAAATACCCAGGTTATGCAAGGAATTAAGGTAAACAAGAACTAGGCACATCCCTAAAATAGGTCCCATCAATATTATAACCATGCATGACATAAAAGTAAATGTGATAATAGTATGATTATCCTTGGGATAAACATGATCAAGGACACTTGCCTTCTGCTAAAGGCTCCTGCTGCTCAGAGTCTTCAAAGTACTGCTCCTGCTCCTCCTCGAACGGCTCTCCTTCTAATCGCATCACACGAACACATACAAGGGAACAATACAACAAAATAAGAAACAATACACCATACATTGATAACAGAACAAAACAACAGAATAAATCTACTGTACATGTCCTAAGGATCACGTGAGCGAAAGAATCACTTAATTTGAAGCTAAAACGTGCAAGATATGGCTAAAACAAGATAACAGGGGCTCATATGCAATTACCAGAACTTTCTAAGGGCTGAACAGAACGATTCTAGGGGCATAAACATAAATACATATAAAAACCTAAGGTCTAACAAGTAAAAGAGCAGGGCTGGACGGCGGTCACTATTATTTAAAAGCTCAGGGTTCTAAATATAAGAAAACAGGACTAACTCGTAATTATTTTGAACTAAGAAAGGACCACGGGTTGATTCCTATAAAACTGAGGGGCTCTTAATGAAAACGGCCAAGCTGACCGGTATCCACTCCGGTTGACCTAGATCTAAACCCTAGATCTTAAAACAGACGGCTCTGGTGCTACGGCATCTCCGGCGGCGGCGGCGCAAGACGGCGGCGACGGCAGGACTCGCCGGAGCAAAACGAAACCAGGGCTACGGTGCACGAAATCGAGCGCGGTTTGAACCAACAGATCGAGAGGGACATGGCGAACTCACCCAAGGTGATCTGGACGACGCTCGGGCGGTGGTGGCGGCGAGTCGGCGACGAGGGCGGACCCCGGCGGGTCTGGGCATCAACGGCGAGGGATTAGTCCACCTAGAGTCGATCACGATCAAAAAGGACTAGCTCACGAGTTTCCTTACGTGCTCGCGGTGCTCCGGGTGGCTTCCTCGACGACGGACGGCCGGCGGGGCTCGGAACCGGGGCGGCGGCGGCCGTGAAACTTTGAGAACGGCAGCGCGGCTGCGGGGCAAGACACGAGGGTGCTAGGGTTGTTGGAGGGGCTCGCGGGCTGGCGGCGCAGCTTATAAAGGGGGTCGGGCTCCGAGTTCCGCGAGGTTGGTAGGGATTCGGTCGCGGCGCGTGGGAAGGACTCGGTGTCGGGCTCGAGCTTAGGCTCCCCCGAGTCCGAGTCTCCTTGGAGGAGACGAGTCCGACGGCTGGGGCCCACTGGCCAGGGGGACAAGTGAGGGGGCGAGCGAAGGCGGGATTGCCCCAGGCGCCTTCGACGACACCCAGACAGCGGCAGGGTGACGGCCGCGTGGAAATGGGCCGGACCGGAAATAAAAGGGGCGTCTACCGGACTTAAGAAGACCGAGGACTAAAACCAGACTATCTAGGAGCTTAAGGAGGTCTAACAGACTTAAACCAGAAACTATAAAACTAAACCAAACAAATGCAATTCAAAATCAAATTTAAACGAATTTAAATTCTATTTGACTTGCAACAATACCAAAAACCAATGCACCAGCATAAATGCAACAAAAACTTATTGTGACTAATAATTAATTATTTAATTGAATAAAAACCTAATAAATTTCAATTAATTCCTAGAAATTTATTAAAGCCTTAAATAAATCCTAGAAAATTCTGCAAGGGTTGCTAAGATTTATTGTGATGAAATTTAAAGTGTTACAATTTTCTAATATCTTTGCTCATGATCGTTTGTTTCTCTCTCAGATGTTTATATACGATTGATATCTCGTATATGTGCAGCAAGGGTGTACAGCCTGGGGAAGAGCTGTTACCTGGAGGAGGTTAGATTTCATTTGTTAGTTCTCTAATTTGTTTTCCTTCAGCTTTTTTGACTTTGCTTTGCTTCAGCTTCTGGTGACAACAAAGCCGAGTCTGCTCCACCAGTTGCCAGTGAGGATATTATGTCCCAGCTTGCAAGCATGGGGTTCAATTACCTTCATTGTCAGAAAGCTGCTATTAACACATCAAACACAGGAGTTGAGGAGGCAATGAATTGGCTCCTGTCACACATGGATGATCCAGGTTGGTATGCTGTCTTGATTATTTTATTTCATAACCACTTCTCATCATTAAATAATCAGCTTTTACATAAGAAACTGTTCCCCATCTAAGCACTATTTTATGATGCAGATATAAATGAACCCATATCAAAAGATTCACGCGCTTCTGAACAAGCTGTTGATGAAGCAAGTGTTCAAACTCTCATTTCCTTTGGATTTCCAGAAGATGTTGCCATAAAGGCCCTGAAAGCTTCTGTAAGATTCTCTTTTATGTCTTATAGTTTTGAATAGGCAGTGGTTTTTTTTTTGGAACAAAACTACGGGGGGGAGTCACCGCTTTGTCTCTGTGACTCAGAAGAGACAAATACACCATTGGCGTCTGTACCTTCATTCTTGTAATTCTAACTCCAATGCTTCTTCCACTGGTCTTTGAGCCCAGTGAAATATTTTGAATGCAATCCAGGTGAGGTGCCCAGTGGAATATTCTTGTACTTTCTCTCTTCTGAATAGGCAGTGGTCTTAAGTTAGTGGTTATAAATCTGCTCCTTTACTCGTCTTCTATATTTTTCATATCCGTCTTCCACTGTTTCCAGCATTGTTGGCCATGTTCTGATGTGACACTCTTGTTCTTTTATCTGTTAGGGTGGTAATATCGAGAAAGCTACCGACTGGATTTTTAGTCACCCCGAAGCTTCAAGTTCAGCATCTGCTGACTCTTCAACTAGCAATGCAAATGCTGATGACAGTTACATACCAGATGGAAGTGGCAGTAAGTTTGCTAATCCCACCCTTTGTAGTGGCACAAATACTTATCTTGAGCTGTGTTGAACTTTTGAAAGGTTCACCTCCTTAATGTATCATGTATGTTCATACATTGCTCATGTTATCATGAAAAAAGTAAATGCAAAACTGAAATAGCTATGTTTCTAAGAAAACAGCAGTTCCTGTCGTTCTTTGAGAAACATGGAATTGATATTAACTTAAATAAGCAAGGTCCCTGACTAGATTGAGATACTTTTGATAGCAAACTTGCCCATTTAACTTTAGCTGTAAAATTATTGGTTTCGCTACTGTATTTGCATTTTAGTTGATCATCTGGTCACTGAGATCTGTTTACCATACAGGATATAAGCTGATGGCATTTGTCAGCCATATGGGCACCTCCACTCACTGTGGGCACTACGTCGCCCATGTCCTCAAAGACGGGAGGTGGGCAATCTTCAATGACAGCAAGGTCACTGCATCTGTCGACCTGCCCAAGGATATGGGCTACCTCTATTTCTTTCAGAGGATTAGCAGCTAGGCGTCAACACCAGGCAAATACCATCTTGACTGAATTCATAGTCCATACACACATGGTGAAAAGAATGGCGAGCTGTTAGAATGCTGCCACGCTGATTTTAATGCGAATGTTTGTGTTGACGCGGAAAATCGGCGGTCGTATCCTCAGCGATCAACACAATAAGACTAGGGAGATCTGCTTCACTCCAGTGCCAGCCTGCACTTCGTTCAGGTTCGCGGCGTGCCAGTCAATTTGACCTGAAATTGACAAAGGGATAAAACAGTTAAATTACTCTTTGATTGTGCCGGCTCTATTCCAGACGTCAGGTGCACGTTGGATTTTAGCCAAGACCCAATCAGACTTGTATCGGCCGATGTCAATCGGACCTCAAAATCGGACTTCATAGACGGCCTCAATCGGACCAATATAATCGGACCTCAATCAGACATCGAATCGGACCTCAGAATCGGACCAATCGGGATCGGACCTTGTAACAGATCAACCTTTTAAATAATAATAAATAAAGCATAAAAATGGTCGATATGTAAATAACGGATCAGCTATGTCTTTGAGCAAGATATTAAATAATCAAAGTGTGAGCCGATACATTGTCCACCTTGCCTAGTTGCCGGTTTGATTTATCTTATCGGACCATCTAGCTAGCCGATCGGACCAGGACTGTTTCGACACGGTTTCACAAACGGATGCAACGCACATACTCCAGCTATGATCGGACCAGATAGCTAAACAATCAAACTTAATTCACCAACCCAACAACTAAACAAGATGCTCGCACAGGTGTTAATCAGATCAAGCAAATAAACAGTAAAAATAGTAACAAGATCGTTCCGATATTCAAAGCTGTCTTTGAATAGTCAAGAGGAATCTAGCTCCGACGTAGGGAATCTAAATTACTCTTAACGATCAAAGATCAATCTTTGATATATTGTGCAAACCTAGCTCCGATGCAGGGAATCTAAATCAAACACAACAATCAAAGAACAACCTGATAAAACTATGAAGATGAATCGGACCTAGAACGATATTGTAAGATAAGTATTGCTCAAATCGGACTAAAACCAATGCTCAAAGCTGTTGAAGAATCAGATTAATTCACATGGCGCAGATCTAAATCAATCTAGCAACTCCAAACAACCGCAAAAGCTGCCTTTAAATAACCAAGATGAGTCTAGCTCCGACGCAGGGAATCTAGACTAATCTTGATGATCCAGAGGTAAATCTAGCTCCGACGCAGGGAATCTAGATTGACTTCGAGACTTAAAGTACAACTCGATAAATGATTAACTATTGAATAATCAATAGAGATCTAGCTCCGACGCAGGGAATCTAGATCAATCTTGATAATTCAAAGATAAATCGGTTGAACAGTATAAACGAGAAAGGGCGATGCGCCTCAATTCAAAGCTTAAACTAGTTCGATAAGTTGACAATCTTACTGGTAAGCCGGAGATCAGGAACTGATGCAGCCCGTCCACCAATGAGTTCGTCGGTATCTACTCCTACTCCTAAGGTTTTGGCGTGAAGCCGGGTTGTATTGATTGTGAGAATAGTTCTTTACAATGGACGAGGGTTTATATTTATACCCTGGTCATGAAGAGTCCTGATCGGACTTGACTAACTTGCAGATAAAGTAAACTAATATTTAACATAGAATGGGACTTTCAATACGCCTTCTGAAAAGGAAATAGTCCCCGTTCATGCTATGCTTCCCTTTTAGCCGATGCACATTCTCTCATTCATCATCAGATCGGACTCTCCTTCTTTATCGGACCCATATTCTGCATCGGCTTCCTTTTCCGGCATCATCTGTTTGACCATTCAACGGGCCCACTGTGCAGTACCAGCCTCACCACGTCACCATCTGACTCAGCATATCAGGTGCGAAAATCTGGTGTCAACACATGCCCCCAATTTTGGAATAAAATATCATTTTGTTCCAAAATTCGTATCTGTCATCATAACTCCTTCACCGATTTTCGTGCCGAAACTTCCCATCCTTGTACTGTGCGATTTCTTGATTCTTGGATCACAGCTATTTTTCTCCTTATAAAAAACTTCCACTGGCAGCCACGCTGTTTACTCCTCTTTCTCTGCCAAGGATCTGCACTGCCCATCTTCTCCTTTCTTTTTCTCGAGCATTAATGTCTCTGACAACAAACAATATATGGAATCCTGCACCTTATGTCACGGGTACTCATATATTTATTGACCCAGGCGAAACGACTCTTCAATGCAGTTCCTCAAAAGACGCCCCTCTTTAATCATATCAGCACTGAATCAATGACACATTCACGAGAATACTGTTCTTTATTTGGACAGTTTCAGCGAGCATCTTTCAGATTCCCACCTTTCCTTTAATTCCTTCATCAATCGCCGGCTATAAATACCTGTCTCAGGTTCTCCTTCCTCCACCATTCTTTCGCCATGGCGCAGCTAATATTCATGACAGAACACAAACTCCTTCTCTTTGATATAGGAACCAATCCCCTCTCCCTCTTCTGCTAGAAGAATTCTCGTGAAATAGTGTAGGGTATCCCCCCCTTTTCTGATCCTGCAGTAAATCTAGGTGGAACCTCTGCTAGGAGAATCCTCGTGAGGTTTCCTCATGGTTTACTGAGGGAAAGGTTTTTCAGAGGGGTTTAATGGGATGCCCTCTTCAGGATAGGGGCAAAGCCACTGGTCCGCCGGTGCGCTCTTCAAGGGACTGCTTCCAGAGCATATCTCCTCAAACTTGCGGATTTCTTCGAATGAGCCGAGCTGTTCAAGAATCTGTCTCAAGGAAGAGGATGTCTTCTTAATTTTATGCTTTTTCTCGCCCTTTTCCTTCTAGACTTATTCTGGCAATGATGAACAAAGTACATCGGCGCCTATTAGATCTTTCTGTCTTCTGAAATCTCTTTGTATGAGAAATATATGAATATATATGCAATTCCTTTTCCAGTAGCCTGCTCCGCCATTGAGCGGCTTGATGATGTAACATACTTTTCTCTTATTGTATATAGCCCTTAAGGCGATGCATGTCGTATCGGCTCTTATTTTGTTCTTGAGGCGATTTTTCCATCGGCTTCCAAGCCTGACGCGTAGCATCGGCTTTACGAATTTACCCAAATGCTAGGGTAGTACTTCTTCAAATATTTTCCGTTTAATGCCTTAGGAAACACTTCTCCTTCAAGCGTTTGTAGAATATAAGCATTGCCAGGAACACATCGGACGATTCGATAGGGTCCCTCCCAGTTCGGTGACCATTTGCCGTATCTGGGATCCTTAGAACCAATCGGCAGAATAACTTTCCACACGAGATCGCCCTCTTTGAACTCTTTTCCCTTAACTTTCTTATCATAATGCCTTGCAACTCTGAGCTTGTTAGCTTCAATATTTTTCAAAGCGCGTAGCCGACGAACAGCCAAGTCATCGGACTCACTGTTCATGAGTTCCATGTATTCGCCAGCCTTTAATTTATCCTGAAGCTCGATACGTCTTGACCCAGTACGAATTTCCCATGGAAGAACGGCTTCATGCCCATAAACCAGTTCATACGGAGAAACCTTGATCAACCCATGACAAGCCATTCGATATGCCCATAGAGCTTCAGGAAGCACAATATGCCATTTTCTTGGGTATTCCTCAATCTTTCTATCAATCAACTTGATCAAACTTTTATTGGAGGCTTCAGCTTGACCATTGGCTTGTGCATAATATGGTGATGAATTAAGAAGCTTGATACCCATATCAGCAGCAAAATTTTTGAACTCGTCCGATGTAAACATCGTACCTTGATCTGTCGTGATTGTCTGTGGAATTCCAAATCGGTAGACAATGTGCTCTCTAACGAATTCAATAACATTTTGGGACTTCACTTCCTTCAAAGGAATAGCTTCAACCCATTTGGTGAAATAATCTGTTGCCACTAATATGAATTTGTGCCCCTTGCTTGAATGTGGAAAAATCTGGCCGATTAGGTCAATTCCCCAACCTCTAAACGGCCATGGCTTGATGACAGGGTTCATAGCCGATGCTGGAGCCCTCTGAATATTTCCATATCTTTGACATTCTTGACACCCTTTATAATATTCAAAGCAGTCTTTCAGAATCGTCGGCCAATAATACCCATTTTTCCTGATCATCCATTTCATCTTGAACGCCGATTGATGAGCCCCGCAAACACCTTCATGAATTTCTCCCATCAAGACCTTGGCTTCTTCAGGTCCGATACATCTCAACAGGACTCCATCAATCGAGCGAAAATAAAGCACTCCTTCAACCAAGACATGCCTGATCGATTTGTAGCGTATCTTCCTAGAAGTCTTGACAGAAGGATCCCTCAAATATTCAATGATTTCTTTCCTCCAATCTCCTTCTGGCATCTCCTGTACCATCACATCGGACATAGGCCGATAGCCAGACGCCTTTTGCGCCAGCCGATTTGCTTCCTCGTTATGATGTCTTGGAATATGCTTAAGAGTTACCAGGGCAAATTGATCAATCAAATCTCGGCATTTCTCAAAGTAAGACAACAAAGCATCCATCTTGCAATCATACTTGCCGAGCAACTGATTAATAATCAACAAAGAATCTCCAAATATCTCAACAAACTGAGCGCCGATTTCATTAAGAATCTGGAGACCTTTCATCAATGCTTCATATTCCGCCTGGTTATTTGTGCATTTTTCAATTGGAAAAGCAAATTCAAACCTTGCCCCCCGAGGCAAAATAATAATCAGGCCGATTCCGCAACCATCATTGCAAGAAGAACCATCAAAGAATATAGTCCAAGGAACTGCGTCAACCACATCGGCCTTTTTCATCGGACCAGACACATCAAGCTCCATGGTGCATTGCTCAACAGCATCAATGCTAGGTCCACAATGATCAGCAACTAAATCAGCCATTATCTGCCCTTTTACCGCTTTGGCCGATTCGTATCTAAGATCAAACTCCGTTAGAGCAAAAACCCACTTGCCAATTCTCCCTTTCATGATTGGCATTGATAACATATATTTGATCACATCCTCCCTGCAGATTACAGTGCACTCGGCCGATAGCAAATAATGCCTCAATTTTGTACAAGAAAAATATAAACAAAGTCAAAGCTTATCCACATATGAATACCGAGTCTCAGGATCCAGTAATCTTCGGCTTAAATAGAATATAACTCGTTCTTTTCCATCAACCTCTTGAATCAAAACAGAGCCGATTGCATGATTAAAAGCCGATAAATAAAGCTTGTACGGCTTACCCTCTTGTGGTGGAATAAGAACTGGCAGATATGCTAAATATTGCTTGATTTCATCCAATGCCTTTTGATGTTTAGGCTCCCAAACCAATTCTTCTCCATCCTTCAGCTTCAACAGAGGAGTAAATGCTTCCAATCGGACCGATAGATTCGATATAAACCTTCTCAAGAAATTGATTTTTCCAATCAAACTCTGTAATTTCTTCTTGTTTACTGGAGGTTCAATACCATCAATCGCCTTACGGTTCCGATCATTCACCTCAATTCCTCTCTCATGTACCAGGAAACCGAGAAATTGGCCGGCCGATACGCCAAAAGCACACTTGAGCGGATTCATCTTCAATCCATGTTGCCTTGTGCATTCCAGCGTCTCCTTCAAATCGGCCAAATGATCTTGATAACCTTTCGATTTGATCACCACATCATCAATGTAGATTTCAACTATCCTGCCGATCAGCTTATGAAAAATATAATTCATAGCACGTTGATAAGTAGCACCGGCATTTTTCAAACCAAAAGTCATAACAACCCACTCATATAAACCGAGAGCACCTGGGCATTTGAAGCGCCCCTGCCTAAGCAGAGACTAAATGTGATACAATTATCAGTCCCAGGAGGCTGATACACATTTATTCAACAGATAGTTCAGAACCTTACACTCCCCGATGGGGAGGAAACTTGATACAAGCTAAGACAACCAAAAGGTAAACTACGGCTAAGAGCCAAATGATGAACCAGACCGGTTCAACAAAAGGATCAGAGTTATGCGACAGCGAAAGCATCTCGGGCAGGGCCAACCTCCACAGGCAAAGTCGGGTGCGGGCACGACCACCTACTCGGCGTCCTCAACGACAAAGTCCGGGTCTTCTTCTGGATTGACAACAACAAGGGTGAGTACAAAAGTACTCAACAAGTCCAACCACACCCACGGAGGGGTTAACACAGAATTATGCACAGGATAAATCAAGGAATAAGGCTAAGGTTTAATTTGCAATAAAGCTAATTTTACTCATGCAATGGTTTATCAAGGGAAAACTTCAGCAAAGCAAGCTTAATTAACACAACTAAGTAAGGTGGGGGTTGATCCACAAAGGATCCAAATTTTAAATGCTACCGGATTTCCCATCCGCCGTAGCTCTTGGCACAAAGCCGAACACAATTCCAAAACACACACTCCAACCCAACCCAAAACCTTCGGTATTGTGACCAAGCCATAACTCGCCCATGACCGTGGGCACGGCTATTCGAATAGTTTGGAAACTCTGCAGAGGTGTACACTTTCACCACAAGTAGGGTACCGCAACACGAACACCTTAGTGCCAGCGCGGATCCTATCGAAGCCATTACCCACCATAGCCAAAACTGCCTAGCCATCACGAGAAAATCACCAAGAGGGTTTATGACACCAAGTCGGCAACCATGTCACTAAGACGGCACTTGGTTTTCTCGCTGCACACCTGCCACCAGACAACTAACAGCACGGCTAGTGGGATTTAGACTAAGCCCTTGCACCATACAAGAGTCGAGTGGTTGTACGAGATAAATGGGTTAGGCAAGATGAACACATCACCTCGGTTTAAAACCGGACAAAAATGGATATCTCCCAACTTGCTTAACCACAAAGGTACAAGCCACCGAAAGGTATTTCACAAAGAAATACCCATCCATTTTATCCAACACTTTCTCTATTTTCAAAACCCAAAACCCAACTCTTTACTCAACACACTCACACTTTTCTTCTTTGTAAAACCAGTGATTGTCATGATTGATTAAGTAATTAGAACAAGTCCTAAGCATTCTAAGCAAGGGTTATCAACCAAACAGAGCAAATCATATTTAGTGATAACTAGGTTATCAAGGAATGGGTATAACAATCAAGGAGTGGCTATCCAACCGGGTTTTCAACAAAGACAATGCAATTATCAAAGGCCAATAGGTTGTGTTTATAAAACTGGGATAAACATGCATCAAAGGATGGGATTGGACTTGCTGTCAAAAGCTTCCGGGAGGTCCTGCTCGCGGTACGGGTCGTCGGATTCGGGCTCGCGGTACTCTCCTGCGTATTCCGGTGGCTCCTCCTCGATTATACCGTCGTCTACGGCACACACAACAAAACACATAAAAAGAAACAATCAAACCTTTACCGATGAGCTCGAAACAGGAAACGATAAAATAAAATAGGAAGGAGGATTATTTTGGGATGATTTGTGTATAGCTCGGCCGGAATAGATGAAAGAAAGACGTGTTCGAGTTTGGTGGAAATCCGGCGGAGTTTGGCGCATAAAATGATAAGTTGAGTGAGGGTTAGGGCTTAATTGGAGGGGTTTAGGACCTCTTTATAATATCTATAAAGGGGTAAGGGCCTTTCTGTAAATATGTTTATATGGTGGAGGGACTTATTTGTGATTTGGGAAAGACTATGGGAGGTTTGGTAATTGATCAGGGGCATAGATGGAAATATAATAATAGGGCAGGGGGTTTTCGGGGTTTAATTCCAAAGGGGGGAGGGTTCTTTATGGAAATGGGATAAGGGCAGGGGGGTATTGGAGA
>CM014270.1:71244086-71272653 GCA_004135705.1 Alloteropsis semialata | reverse complement strand
AAAGGTGTTGCCCGCGAGGCGTGCACCGCTCGCTTTATTGGGCTTGCGATATTACCCTCTGTTTTTTGGGGTAGGCAGCGTGATCGGCCCCTTCGATTCGGGCCACGATGCTCCTTCGGTCCTTCCTTCCAGGCCGAAGCCCTCGCCTGCTCTCGCATGCCGCGTTGGCTGCAACGCAAACCCTGCCGTTAGGGTGGGCTGTGCTGTTGAACTGGCCCGTGCATGGAGCGGGCGGCCGGTGCTTTGTCCCACCATTGGTTGAGAAATGGATGATGACCTCCTTGACCGGCGACCCTACTTTGCCAGTCAGCCTGTGTACAGAGTAGCTGAGCTGCGTACGACTGTACGAGTGGGCTCCTGTTCCGTCTCTCCCAGGCACCGCACGGCCAGTCGCCCGTCCCAGCTCAAGATTCTTCAGGTCTGGACGTTTGGTTGCTCGTGACTCAGGGCCTGTTTAGCCGGATAGAATGAAAGTTCACATTTACTGTAGCAATTGTAAATCGAAGATTAGGAGGACTAAATATAATCTAATTATAAAACTAAATACACGGTTGAACGGGAAATCGCGAGACGAATCTATTAAGCCTAATTAATCCATCATTAGAGATTGTTTACTGTAGCACGACGTTGTCTAATCATGGCCAAATTAGGCTCATTAGATTCGTCTCGAAAAGTTACCTAGGGGTTATGGAATGGGTTTTATCATTAACACATGTTTAATACTTCATGCATGAAAGATTTCCTTTGATGAATAGTTGAATATGACGTTTTGCCCTTTTTTGTTGGGAACTAAACACGCGCTCATCCATGCGTCCATGAATCCATGATCGGCGATGATCAGATTCCTCTGGGCGAAGCCGCGAAGTGAATGCCCCTGCGTCAGACGACGTGCTGCCTTCAGCTTCAGGGGCCTTGTCAGCCGCACAGTTTTCCCCCTCTGGCCCTGTTTAGTCGGCGTCCGAAAAAATTTGTAAAAGATAATCTTTCTTGCATGAAGTACTAAATGAAGTCTATTTGTAAAACCTCTTCACGGATGAGCGTAACTTTCCGAGACGAATCTAATGAGCCTAATTAATCCATGATTTGCTACAGTAATGCTACAGTAACTATCTTCTAATCATCCTTTAATCATGCGGTCAAAGGCCTCATTAGATTCGTCTCGAAAATTTACTAGAGGTTGTGGAGGTAGTTTTGTAAACTGACATTATTTAATACCCCTAATTAGTGGTCAAAGATGCATTTAATACCATGAAAAAATTTCCATGGTGCTGCAGCTACTGCAAGCCTGCGATGAAAACGCATGGATGATGGTTGGTATTAAAGGGTGTTTAGTTCATCTTATTCTTCAAAATTTTGCATAACGCACGTTTTTTAATGCACTATTTCTCTGTACACCCCTAACTTTACCACGGTCCGCCAAAAGCAAAAACGGATACAAATTATTAAAAAAAAGGCCACACCAAAAGCAGCCATACATGCAGCCCCTCCCGTAGCGGTAGCACATTTGGCCATCCAAACCAAAGTTCGTGTAGTAACAGTGAATAGGCGAAAAGCAAAACATGTTGGCGAAGAGGTTGGTTTCGTGCGTGCACGGTGGATCTTGCAAAGCGCAAAGCGGTGGCCGTATCACTGGAGGACGCAGGATAAGGTTGTTGCCGGAGCGGAGGCGGATAAGACTGTCCGCAGCGGCGTCCGCTCCGGCGTCCTGAAGGACGGACGTATGCCTGCAGCGGGATACTTTAAACGTCCGGTAAACAAGAGGATCCATCGAGGATACGGCACAGGGAGCGGAGGCAGCGGACGCGCGACCGGCCGCGTGCGCGGAGAGAGAGAGGAGAGAGTGGCGGGCCCCACGTCCTCAACTAACTAAAAAATGTTATAACTCACAAACCAAAAAATCAAATTAAATTCCGATTGCACCATTAAATTCGTTGCAATAAATTCTTCAAAACAAGATCTCAGGTGGATATATTTTGATAAAATTTATAAAGAAAAGAAAAAAAAGGTGAGAAAAGAGATGATATAGTAGTTGGAATAGATGGATAAAATATAGTAGAGTTGGGATAAAGTATGTGATTTGGAGTATGACGGGTGCGGGAGAAGTTGGTTTAGAGTACGGAATCTCGATGACCAGGACAGGATATTCCTTTTAGAGGATGTATTTAGGGGACGACGAGTGCGGACAGCCTAACATAAGATACTGGCACTGGCAGTGATGTACGGAGCATCTGCGCCCATACAATACACACATCTCTGATCTCTCTCTTAAGGCCTTGTTTAGTTGGTGCAACTATTTTGAATCCTTTACTGTAGCAATTCTAAACCTAAGATTAGGAGGACTAAACATGATCTAATTATAAAACTAATTACACGAATGGACGGGAAATCGCGAGATGAATCTATTAAGCCTAATTATCCGTCATTAGAGATTGTTTACTGTAGCACGACGTTGTCTAATCATGGCCAAATTAGGCTCATTAGATTCGTCTCGCAAAGTTAGGGGGTTATGGAATGGGTTTTGTCATTAACTCACGTTTAATACTCCATACATGTAAGATTCCCTTTGATGAATAGTGAAGTTGGATGAATAGTGAAATTTGTTGTGGGAACTAAACAAGGCCTGATCTCTCGCTTCTTAAGATCAAAAGTTGCCTGGTAGAGAATTGGCCGCATGCATGGCCTGACGAATGCCGTGGCTCCAGAAATTCAGAACAGGCGGCCGCCGCGATCGTCCCCGATAATTCAGACCGACAGCTCCTTGCACGAGATCGTCAAGCATTCAGGCGAGGCTAGCAATGATCTCTATCAGTCTATCAGATCATTCAGGCGAGGCTGTAGCATGGACCATGCTGTATGCAGTAGCTGTGCCCTGCATAGTGCATAGTGTTGGCCACTCGGAACCAACGTCGTGCCGTTTCTTCGATCCCAGACGCGCCCGATTTGCCCCGTCCTGCCACTGCCACTGGAGGCGAAGAGCACCTTTGACCGCGACAGCCGCGTGCTGCGACGTTTCCGTCGCGTCCGCTCGCTGCCACTGGGCGCTGCCTAGCCGCCCCCATTTCGCGTGCTCAGCACCACTGAAATGCTTCCTCAATCCTCAGGCATCGGCAATTCGTTGCATCTGCTTTTAGGTAAAGACCGATCGACCCAGCAATAGGAATGCATGGATTCATTCCTCCTTCATATCTTTCTCTTTCCGTCTTGTTGTTGTACTTTATATTAACCGGCCATTAGCTTGGGGCAATGGTGCTGTTAACAGGTCCACTTTCCTTTGATTGGCACTGTGCTCTGACCTTTCTGTTCGCAGCACATGAGCACAAGCCTGCTCTGTACTGCACATCGACAAGAATTCACTGGCGTCACATCGACAAGAATCATGCCACGAAATATTCAGAATTCACTTGACTCTTGAGGGAGATGTGGATATGATAAATTGAGCCAAGGCATGCACATGCAGAACAAGCGGAAGCAAGCTGGAAGCTACCACAGCTATCGATATGATAACCACTGTTGCGAGATCCAATGCTGCAAGAGAGTGAAAGAACAAACAGCGTGGGATATATTATCCCTTTTATTTTTGAGCTATCCACTGTTTTGGTTCGTCAAACTGTGTGTCTGCGTCTGAAAATCCTACTGCAAGATATCATTGATTCCAGAGTCTAGAGTTCATAAGGAACAGGACTCTTGTTTTGGGCAGTCAAAGTGAAAGTGGAAACCACGATTCTGCGAATCATGCAAGATCCGGAATTAGGTTCATGAAAGATGAAAACCACTCCATACCTTGTAGCTCACGGCACCGGTGACGACCAGCTCAAGGACTCTGCTGCCTTTCCTTGAGCTAATGGGCACAATATCGTAGTAGTAAAACAGAACGTGTGCACCAAAGAAACACCCATCTTTCCCCTAAGCCCTAACAATCAATCCAGAGCCACCGTTTTAGGTATATGCTTCACTGTTTAACGATGGCCACACACCCAAAGCATAGCAACCCAGAGGAGGGCAAATAGGATCCTGGCAAAGAGGAATCCCTTTCCCTGTCCAGTGGCCTGCGGCAGCCGTGCTTGCAGTTGCAGGCGATGAGAATGAGGGGGCCCTTTGCCTGCTCTGCTCTGCACCACTATACTCGAATGCCACTGGGAAACAGGGAAAGCGTTGCGTGCAATGGCTCGTGACTCGGTATGCAGAGTTTCGTTTGCCTGATTGGGATTTCGAAATGGGTTCTCTTTTTCTCAATAAACTCTTCAGATATTGCATGGGGATTGGTTATAGAATGTCTTATCGCGGGACTTTTATAATCTTGGAAGGTTAGCAGGCGTTCGAAAAATGTCGGTCACCCTGCAGCATTTCGCTGCCGTTGGGTTCGGTGCTCGCCGTAGTTATCTGTTTTGCCGTGATTGAAGTGTTACCGGATGGATCGGTGAAAAAACGTGAGTCGATATATGGGTACAACCGCAGTATGACACTTGAGATTTTAACAAAGAGAATGAAAATTATACCATGTTTCTGATACGAAAACAACGACCCCAACAGAAGAATATAGCACCATTCCACGAATCCGGAGGCACAAATGGATTCACCTCACCGAACTAGCCCAAGGCTCCACAGGAACCGAGTAAGCGAGACTTGTATGACCCGGCGCTGGCCTGTTGAACCGAGAAGACACATTTTTTTTATTTTTTATTTTTTGCGAGAAGGCAAGCGCGCGTCGCGCACTGGTTTCAGTTCATAGACTGAACTTTGACCAAAGTAGAAAGTACCTCTCATTGACAGAACGTTTCAAAAATGGGAAAAAAAAATTGCAGCCAGAGAGGTACGCCATGCCCGGGCCCGGCGATTCCCCGAACCCACCAATAATTACGAACACACGATGACCCACAAGTTACCAAGTGTTACAACACCGCAAGAAACAGTCGATTATCGCGCGTTCGCTTTCCCCCCTCCATTTTTCTCCCCCTCGCACCCGTCAATCATCGTCCAACACGCACGCCCCCACGCGCGCAGCGTCGCAATGTCTCGTCTCCCTGACCCTCCTCCATGCTGCAAGCTGCATCGACTCGCTGCCTCCTCGCGGCCTCGCCCCTATAAATAACCAAGCCCTCCGTGTCCCGCTTACACACGCTCTGTAGCTCAGCAAACACCCAGCAACCTCCTGCCGTCCAGCGCGCGCCATGAAGCTGGAGGTCCCGGCGAGGCAGAGGAGGAGCCAGGACGCGGAGCAGCAGAACGAGAAGCTCGGCGTTGAGCTGTGGAACCGCCCGACGAAGCTCCCGCTCCCCGCGGCGGAGGCCGGTATCGACGGCGCCCCCGTGCCGCCGCTCAACTTCGCCATGGTCGACGACGGCATCTTCCGCTCGGGCCTCCCCGACGCCGCCAACTTCCGCTTCTTGATCTCCCTCAACCTGCGCTCCATCGTGTAAGCGCCCACCGTACCCCGTCTTGAGTCTTGACCACCATCCTTCTTCAGCTCCGGCGACCTTGACCCGCAACAGCGTTGCTCTCTCTGGGTGGGGATCAGGTACCTGTGCCCGGAGCCGTACCCGGAGGAGAACGCGCGGTTCCTCCAGCAGAACGGGATCGAGCTTCACCAGTTCGGCATCGAAGGGAGCAAGGTACCGACCGACCGACCGACCAAAAAAGCATCTCAATCATGCGCTGAAATCTTCGATTTGTGCACCTCGTCCGCGGACGCCAAAACCATCTTTGCATCCAGTTTTTTTTTCCGGTTATTTTTTGTGCGCTGCATATGACAGCGGTAGTAATTGCACTAGCATTACAGTGATCAAAAGGTTTCTGTCAGGCGAACACTCCGTTTCCCATGGGATCGGGACTTGCCTTTTTCAGCGTGTTCGTGTTGTGTCCATTGGTTGGGCAGGCACCGGGGGCAGTTGCCCGTTTCAATCTCAGCGCTGTTCTGATAAACCATACCACTTTGGTTCATCCGTTCGTGCTTGAATACAGAAGGAGCCATCTTCTTTCCAAAAACACAAACAAACAACAACACCAACAACAACAAATGGAGGAATCTAGTAGCACTCCATTGCAAGACCGACCCTTTTCTACGTGCACCCTTCAGAAGTTTGTTTGCTGGGAAGGGGGGAAAGCTCCTTTTGCCATTGCCATGAGCAACAGTAAAGCTATTCTTTTCATTATCCTGCATCATCCTGGGGTGCGTGGTTCATGTTTTATTATTCTTCAAGTGGGATAGCTGCCAACTGAGCCTTTGAGGACTTTGCTTGTAGGCGAAACAGATGGCAGTTTCAGCATCACCGGTTTCAGGTCCATGAGATTCTCCTATGCATTATGGCCATTTTTGTGGGCATGATTTGTGCTAGTGATTTTAGTCGGTAAAGGCTAAGTGCTCTGACGGAGTAAAATAAGCACAAGAGCTGAAAGGAAAAGTGTGAGCGTTCCTATTGGCAAAGGCTGCAACTGCAACGCATAGAGAAGATACTTTTACCTGTTGGCTGGTGTTTGACCAATGCTGTTCCTGTATAGTTGGAGGCCGAAAAAATTTGCAAAAGGGAATCTTTCTTGCATGAAGTACTAAATGAAGTCTATTTGTAAAACCTCTTCACGGATGAGCGTAACTTTCCGAGACGAATCTAATGAGCCTAATTAATCCATGATTTGCTACAGTGATGCTACAGTAACTATCTTCTAATCATCCTTTAATCATGCGGTCAAAGGCCTCATTAGATTCGTCTCGAAAATTTACTAGAGGTTGTGGAGGTAGTTTTGTAAACTGACATTATTTAATACCCCTAATTAGTGGTCAAAGATGCATTTAATACCCTGAAAAAATTTGCAGCCTCCAACTAAACACAGCCAAAATTTGTTGGTGGTGACGTGGATTCCAGTAAGCACGAAGATAGACCAGGGATTCTCACCTTGTAGCAGCTCTGCATTCTGTGTGCAATCCCACTCCCACATTACTTAGCTTTCCTTCTCTTTTTCAAGATCGCTTTCCTTTTTTTCTTTTTTTTTGAAATTAAAGCAGGAGCACTGCAATTCATTTAAGGAGGTGAAGAAAGCATGTTCTTACATGGTTGATATTACATAAATAAACCAGGAACTCGAACTCTAAACAAAGTAGACTAAACATACTAACTAAGGGAACTCAGGACTCCCACATGCTTGCTTCCTGATGGCCATTTCTTCCTTGATGAAGGTGACCACCTGCACTGGCGGCGCTTGCTGTCCTTGGAAGATTCTCCTGTTACGCTCCTTCCAAATATTCCAAGCAGTGTAGATGAGTATTGCAGCCTTATGTCTGCGGTCTTTCTTGGATAATCCTGCAAGAGCTTTGGTCCACCATTGTTCCATAGTATCACCTGCAGTCGGCAGTCTGATCGCCCCTCCTGTCAACGCACTCATGCTCCCCCAGACCTGCTGAGCATAGGGGCAGTGAAGACATAGGTGTTCAGCTGTTTCATTCTCATGTCGGCAGAGGGCACAAATCGGGTCACATGGCCAATTCCTCTTGAGCAGTTTGTCAGCGGTTGGTAGCTTGCACTGAACCATCAACCAGGCAAAAAAACGGTGCTTGCCTTCAGCTTCAGCTTTCCAAATAGAATCTGCTGGGATAGTGGAATAGGAGCCCTGATGCTGTGCTAGGTAAGCTGTTCTAGTAGAATAGATTCCATCCTGAGACCACCTCCAAGTAATTGTATCCTCTCCTTGTGCCAGCTGCACCGCTTCTAGCAATCCCCACAATCTTATGAATTCTACCATTTCAGATACAGTGCTCATGCGCCAAAGTCCTCTCGTCCAATTCAAATTGGCCAATTCTTCCCGGACACATTTCATCTTCCTCCAGGCTAGTTTATAGAGATTCGGCGCAATGTCCATGGGGGCTCTTCCATGCAACCACGAATCTCCCCAGAATTTGGCTGTGGCACCATCTCCCAGCGATACAACCGTCGATGCTCTGAACAGCTGCTTATCAATTGCAGTGACGGGCGGTGGCGTTCCAACCCACGGCCTCTCTGGTTCCACCCATTGATACCAGAGCCAGCGAAGCCTTAGTGATCGTCCAAACATATCTAGGTCTAAGATGCCGAGTCCTCCAAACTTCTTGGGCCTTTTACATTTTTGCCAATTTACTAGACAATTCCCTCCATTTACATCAGCTGTCCCTTTCCAGAGAAAGCCTCTTCGTAGTTTGTCCATCTTCTTCAGGGCCCATTTTTTCAGTGGAAAGACCGTCAAGTAATACACTGGAATAGATGTTAGCATGTGGTTGATGACTTTCAGTCTCCCAGCTCGATTCAGCAGTCGGCCTTGCCAACCCGGAAGCTTTGCACTCATCTTGTCAATCAGTGGTTGAATGTCCACCCTTCGCGGCTGACGAAAATGCAGGGGGAGCCCCAAATAGGTGCAAGGAAAGCTTTTTACAGGGCATTGTAGTTCTTGCATGATCTCTTGTAGGTCCAATCCTTCACACCGAATTGGATATGCCGCACTTTTCCCCAGATTCACCCTTAGGCCTGATACTTCACCGAACGTTGTGAGGATTTCATTAACCACTGCAGCTTCTTGTGTCACTGGATTGATTAGAATGGCAGCATCATCGGCGTACATGCTAATACGTAGCTTAGCAGCTTGAAGGCCGAAAGGTAGCAGCAGGTTATCTCTAGAAGCAGCTGTAAGAATCTTCTGCAGTGGCTCCATGGCGAGGATAAAGAGCATAGGAGATAATGGATCCCCCTGCCGCAATCCTCTGCAATGCCTGAACCATTGGCCGCGGGCTCCATTCAGAAGAACTGAAGTTGTGGCCGTGTGAAATAATGTTGTCACCCACGCTCGCCACCTGGGACCAAACCCCATTCTTTGCATGACTTCCATGATAAAATCCCATCTGACACTGTCAAAGGCCTTGGAAATATCAAGTTTGAAAAAGATTCCTGGCACTTTCATTTTGTGCAGCTCTCTGATAATGTTCTGAGCATAAAGGAAGTTATCTTGGATGCATCTCTTCTTGACAAAGGCACTCTGCGCTCTGGAGACCAACTGGCTGAGGTAAGGTGCTAGCCTGAGTGCTAGCGTTTTTGAAATTAGCTTAGAGACACTGTGTGCCAGGCTTATGGGCCTATAGTCCTGCACCCGCATAGCATCAGGCATTTTAGGGATCAAAGTCAAATGTGCTGAGTTTAACTTGTCGAATTGCTGATCATGCTGTGCATGGAAAAAGTCCACTGCTGCCATTACATCCATCTTGATTATGTCCCAGCTAGCCTTGAAAAAAGCACCGATAAACCCGTCTGGCCCGGGCGCTTTGTCAGAGGCTAATTCTTGTACAAGTCCCCGAATCTCCTCTTCCTGGAACGGCTGTTCCAAGGACTGAAGATCCAGGTTCATGTTTGTCATCTCTAACAGCTCCCAATCCAGTGTAAAAGCTCGTGGATTCGGCTGGCCAAACTGAGCACTGAAGTGTTGGTATATGCATGCAGCCTTATCATCATGTGTGAAAGCAAGTCCATCCTGATGCTCCAGAACCTGAATAGTGTTCCTTCTTCGCCTCCCATTGACATGCAGGAAAAATAGCTTTTCAGAAGCTTCAGATGCCCTGATGTGCCGTATTCTTGATTGTTGCTTTGCTCTCAGCTTCTCCACTGCTGACAGGCCTAGAAGTCTGAGTTTTAGCCCTTGCCTAAGCTTCAGTTCCATCTCACTCAGCGGCCTGAATTCTTGCACCACATCAAAATTCCAGATCAGCTTACTGACAGCACAAAGCAAGACCTTATTGTTGCCGATCTTTGCTTTTTTCCATTTCTTTAACGCCTTAGCCGTGCGCCTCATTTTGGTGTGCAATCTGAGGAACGGGTTGGTCAACTGAAGAGGTCTGTCCCAGGCTTGCATCACCACTTCATTGTACCCCTCGATTTTTGGCCAGAATGCTTCAAACCGAAATCCGCTAAAACTGCGCACTGTGGTCCGCCCGACAAGCAACAACGGGCAGTGATCCGATACCAGGGAGGACATCGCCTGGAGACTTGAATGCGGGTGCATCAAGTCCCATTCAACCGTGCAGAAAGCCCTGTCGATCCTTGTCTGCGTGGTCGAGTTGGCCCACGTAAACTTCCTTCCCATTAGAGGAATTTCAATTAAATCCAGCTCTGCAATTGTGCTAGCAAAGGCCCCCATGAGACGCCTGTTCAGATTGTCGTTGCTCTTGTCACATGCCTGCAAAATCATGTTGAAGTCCCCGGTGATTAGCCACCTGTCCGGTGCAATGCCTCTGACTGCTTTCATCTCTTGTAGGAACCGCAGCTTCTCTTGGTCCTCTTGGGGAGCATATACCACTGTCAACCACCAGTCAGCAATGGTCTGTGTTGCCGAGATTTTAGCAGTAACTGTGAACTCCCTAATATCAATTGAGGTGATACAATAGAAGTCCTCATTGACTGCCAATAAAGCTCCCCCTCTTGTACCATCTGCAGGCAGGTAAGCATAGTTCGTAGAGAATTGCTGGCCAAGAGTCTCTGAAATTATTCCAGAATCAATATGCTGTAACTTGGTTTCTTGCAAGCAGGCAATTGTGCATTTAGTATCCCTTGCCAAATCCTTCACCACTTTCCTCCGGGCCCGATTGTTGAGTCCTCTAACATTCCAGTTCAGCAGCAAGCAATGTTGATCTCCCATTTATTCAAACCATAAAACTCCGACAGATTCAGAGAAGGCATAGCTTCTCTGAACCAGAACGACTGAAACAAGGTCACAGACACTTCCACCTCCCCAAACAGCAGAACACAAATCCATCAAGGAAACCCAACGCATGGACACACACCAACCCAGCGGCACCACATGGAGTGGAAAAAACATAAAGAAAAAGATGGACTCACGCAACCCCCCACACAGCCAGAGCGGCTCAGGCTTCAGCATTGATGGCAATGGCCCCAAGGGGGTCAACACCAGAGTCAGGGATGCCAAATGTGTCATTGAGCTGGTGCAGAATCTGGGGCGCTAGTGGCCGGGCGAACTGCAGAATCTGGGGCGCTAGTGGCCGGGCGAACTGCTCTCTGAACTCCTTTTTTTTTCACACACGTATTTCATCAAGAGGGACTTATTTAGCTGTTTGATCTTTCTTTCTCTACCTATGTTGCCCATATTTTCACACTGATTCGCGCATAGCTAGAGGCCATCACAACATGCTAGTGTATATCTAAGTACCTAACCGCACCAGAACCTGCTGATACTGATGGAGTCTGAACAAAATGACTCACCATTTTGTGAGTGCTCAGAGATCCTATCAGTATGTCACGATTTGCAGAGCTCTGGTAGACTGGTACTTGTGTATTCTGCTAACATACATTCGCGGCAAGGTTGAGTCAATTAGAACACATCGCAGATTCGGTTCTTGTTCATGAAGCTACGATCTGTTAGTGGTATGGTCAAGCTTGGACAGCGCTGTCAGCTTAAGCGTTCACTGACAGTTGTTTCAGAAGTGAATTAACAATGCTTGTTCATTGACTGACTTTTGCGTCCATGGAAAAGCACCATTCAGGGGTCACACATTGAAGTGGTTGACCTTATAACACCGAGTGCCAATCTTTTGAAAAGTTGTTTCTTTTCATCAATGGACCTTATAACACCGAGTGCCTCCCACTGATAGAGTGATAGTTCAGTCACCATTTCTCAATAAACCACAGCTTCAGACGGTTATGATCAAGTTCAACCCTCAAGTCGTAGACCATCCTACCGACAATGTATTCTTTTTGAATGGTTTGACGAATTCTTGCCACTTAATTTTCACGCAAGGTGTATCCTTATGAATTTTTGAAAATGGCTGCTTCATATAACCTCTTTTTTTCTTTGTATAATGCCCATTTTTATTTTCCTCACGGCTACAAATACTAATTTGTGGAGCTTACTAATCTTTTATTATCCACAGAGTGGTCTGACAATGCCGGAAACCATGCTGCTACAGGAACCACTCGTCTACATCCCTGAAGAAACGATCCGGGAGGCGCTCAAAGTTGTTCTCGGTACCTACATTCACATATACTTCTACTCTACGCCACAGAATTGCAAATTTCACCATCTGACATTGACATCTCTAACCCTCCTCCTGTTTGAATCGATATTCAGACGTAAGAAACCAGCCGGTCCTCATCCACTGCAAGAGAGGCAAGGTAACGAAGCATCGATCAACCCTACAGCCCTGCACCTCCTGCATTCCAGTTGTTTCAGCAATTCGACTGCAGCCTCCTGACGCTAATTGTTTCTTTCAGCACCGGACTGGCTGCGTCGTCGGGTGCCTGAGGAAGCTGCAGAAGTGGTGCCTGTCCTCGGTCTTCGACGAGTACCTGCACTTCGCGGCGGCGAAGGCGAGGAGCACTGACCAGAGGTTTATGGAGCTGTTCGACGCCTCGAGCCTGATGCACTTGACGGCCTCCCAGTAAGCTCAGAGTATTGACCCCAATCGAGCGGTTTTTTCTTGGCCGCCGGTCCCGATCCTGCTGCAACCATGCTGCATCGAGAGCAAGCTGTGTGTTTCCCTTGTGTTCTTTCTGAAGCAACTCCTGTAGAGAATAATGCTAGAGCCGTGAGTTTTGCGTCCGAAGACCGTGAGGTAGGCAATGGCCTTGGGTTTTGCTGCGTGAGTGATGTAGTTGCTTCGAGTTCAACTGGTTTCAGATTCTGAAATGGTGATGGTCGATAATGAACTGGGGGAGCAAATGGTTTTCGTTGCACGACTGAACTGTTCATCAGGAATCTGGAACAAACCTCTCCTCTAGCATAGCAAAATTGTGCTCCTGAAATGGTGAACTGGTCTGAGCTGAACGTTAGCTGGTGCACAAACTCAAATGTTATGGCGCCGTTATCTGTTAAAAAAAAAGGTTCTGACGCTGTTCCCATCCGCGTCCAGAAAGGGAGGGTAGAGTCGGGCTCCGCTTCCCGATCCAACGGCTGGCAGGACCCGAAAGCTCGAGTTCTCGCAGGCCGCAGCTGGGTCGCAGATCCTGCCCGCGTTCGCCTACAAAATGGACGGCAGATAGGCTATCCACTTCCACATCCAACGGACGAGCAGCCCAACCCGGCCCTATAAACAAAGGCCGCAAAACACGCCGCCGGAAAGCCCCCGAGCTCGTCGCCGCCGCCGCCGCCGCCCGCTTGCCGTAAACCTCTCTAACCCTAGGCTCCGGCGATGGCCCCCAAGCGCTCGGCTCCACAGCCGCCGCCGCCGGCTTCCTCCTCCGAGGAGACCGGCTCCGGTTCGGGTTCCGAAGAGGAGGAAGAGGAGGAGGAGATCGCCCAGTCGCCCCTTCTCGCCGCTCCCAAGACCTTGGCTCCGCCGCCGCAGAAGGGGCAGGAATCCGAGGAGGAGGAAGACGAAGAGGAGGAGGACGACGAAGAGGAGGAGGAGGAGGAGGAGGAGAAGAAGAGACACAGAACCACGTGGCCCCTCCTCCCGCCACGAAGAACCCGTCTCCGGCGCCGCGGAATCGCGAGGAGTCCGAGTCCTCCGGCGACGAGGAAGAGGAAGAGACGGACGACGAGGCGCCGCAGCCGAAGCCCGCGACAAATCATGAGGCGGAGGGGAAGGGCGCGAAGCCGTCGTCGAGCGAGGACAAGAAGCCGGGCGCACCGTTCCAGCGCACCTGGTCGACGGATGACGAGGTCCGCATCCTGGAGGCCCTGGCTGCGCACCGCCGGGTGCACGGCACGCTGCCGCAGCTCGAAGCGCTCGCCGCCACTCTCGCCGGCAGCCTCGACAACAGTGGCTGCAGCCTCTCGATGCTAATGGGTAAGCTCAAGGCGCTGAAGCGCCGGTACATAGCGGCTTCCAAGAAGGGCGAGTTACCGAGCAAGGATCACGACCGCCGGCTCTTCGACCTCTCCAAGAGCGCGTGGGGCCCCGTGGCCGCGGCGGACGACGGCGCGCGGAGGGAGTTCGGCGAGATGTGCGAGCTGTACCCGTATCTCGCGGAGGAGGTGAAGGTGCTTCAGAAGGCAAACCCGGGCATGTTCAAGCGGGAGTTCGAGATGATGGGTGACGAAAAGGCGCGCAAGCTGGAGGAGAAGATCAAGAGGCAGAGGCTGCATCAGGCGAAGCTGTATCAGCGCCGCCACGACCTGAACAAGGAAGTGACCAGGGCGCTCATTGATCTAATGGAGCATTGAAATGCATCCTTCCTAATGGCGTTGAAATGCGTATGTGATTGATTACCTGCAAATTTTGTATCAAGTAGCTGAACCTGTGAATTTGGCATATGTTATGTGTTGCTCATGGCTGCTAATTTGGTGTATGGATGGTGTCGAGTGTTTTGTGTTGTTCATGGTGATCCACTTATTTGAGCGACTGTCCTGGCTGACTCCACTGAGCTACTCACTATCTAGCCATTCTGTTAGTGGTCGTTGAAATGCTTGCAGGATTGTTCTGTTTAGGAAGAATGTGTTTTGTGTTGTTCTTGTTCATGGATGCTAATTTGGCGTGTGGATGGTGTCTGAGTGTTGTGTTGTTCATGGTGATCCACTTGTTTGAGCGACTGCCTTGCTGAGCTGAGCACTATCTAGCCATTCTGCTAGTGGCCGTTGAAATGCTTGGATTGTTCTGTTTAGGGAGAATGATTCGCTTCGCGAATGTCAAATCTATTTTGACTGTTGGGGATTTGGCCCGCCAACAAACGCCTTCTACTTGTTTTGTTTCATCTCATGCGAAAGGGCAGCAATGAGCGAAGGAGATAGAGCCAATTTAGCTTCATCTTGCTCTACAGATCTCTAATTCAGTTTCGGTCGACATGTTTCGCTGCATAGAAAGGCCAATCGGCTTCGGTGAGCATATCTTGCTATTTGCGAAAGCCAATCGGCTTCGCTTGTCAAGTCATGCTGTTTACGAAAGCTAATCGGCTTCGGTAACACATCTTGCTAAATGCAGAAGCCAATCGGCTTCGGTGAACGTGCAGCAGGAAGCCAATGTGACGTTATCGGAATCAAGTTAGAAGCCAATTCGGTGAAATATTGATACTATTGAATGTCAAAAGCTATGAATATGTTAACGGCAAGCTTCGGTTCACTTTAAACTGCAGGTTCTTGCAGGAGCCATCGGCTTCCTGGACGCTGGGAAGTGGCCTAGGGTCACTGCGACTCAGAAGAAGCCAATTCCAGGAACTACAGAGCCTTTGGAGGCGGGCGAAGCAGATGTGGACCGAGTCCAAGGAGACCAAGTCCAAGCCAAGTCAAACACGGAATCACAAGTCTACGCATTCATATTGGGAGGAGTACCTCCATATAAAGGTTGTTGATTCCAGGATACTGTAGACAAGTAATTCATTGTTGCTTGTTTTAGTGATCCCGTTTCAGCTGTTGCTTGGGTCCATTGGCTTCGGCTACTAACCCAACAACTGGCGCCCACCGTTTGTGCAGTGCACGAACAAAACCCACGATAACCACCATGCCACCAAAAAAACCAACCAAGCCAGCCAAACCAACTCCCACCGTGTCAAATGCAACCCTCAGCATCGAAGCTGCCCCCCGACCCACAAATCCACCAACAAACCCACCACCAATAACCGAAGCCATTCTCGACGATCAAGAGACCGATGAAGAAGCGCTGACCACCCAGGAGAGAATGCAACGAATCGAAGAAAGGCTTCGTCTCCGACGCCTTGAGCAGCAGAGAGATCTGGACGCTGCACAGCTCGAACTAGAGCAACAAATGCAAGAGGAGGAAGAGGAGCAGCAGCATCAATTGTTGCAAGTCAAGAAGCAGCTCGAGGAGCTGAGGCAAGCGAAGCAGAGGAGGCTGAACAACACAAGCTCCAGAGCCGAAAAGCTGTGCCAAGAGCTCGAGAAAGCCAAAAAGCAAGTCGCTGAGCTCCAAGCAGAGCTCAAAGAGCCAAACATCACCAACCCACCAAACCACAACTCTTCATCCCAAACTGGCTTTCAAGCACTTCATACTCATCCCATCGATCATTTATGTCCACTTTCAGAAAGCCTCCAACTGGCAAGATGGCCACCCTCCTACAAACCCATCTCTTTACTAAGATACAACGGCCTCACCGACCCAAAGCAATTCCTAATGAGCTATGAAGCTGCAATAGCTTCGGCAGGGGGAGATGATGTTGTGCTAGCAAAATCATTCATCATTGTCTGCGATGGCACAGCAATGAATTGGTACATGAAACTGTCTGGCCTATCAATCAATAGCTGGTATGATCTGAAAAGGGAGCTTATCAAAAATTTTGGCATCATGGGAGACCAATCACTCTCATATGCCGAACTCACACTACACCAGCAGCCGAAGGAGCCACTAGAGGACTACTTCCGCAGATTTGTCACTCTACGTGCTCAAGCCCCACATATCCCTGATGAAGCAGCAAAATTCGCAGCAATACAAGGGCTTCGCCCAGGATTGTTTGCACAGCATATCGCAAGGGAGACACCAGCTACTTTGGCAGACCTGTATGAGGAGTTCAAAAAATACTGTCGCTCTGACAATGACAACCGAATGAGATTGGCAAGAGAAGCCATCATGAGAAACCAATATGAGTCACAAGCCAAAACCCATCACCACAGCCACAACTACCAAAACTACTCCCACCAAACAATCATGAAGGTGGACAATCAACCTCCCTCCTACGAAACCAAACCATCATACCCAGAAAGCCAATATCACAATCAGAGAAATGAGCCCACTCAGAGGGGTGGAAAAGCCGGCAGAGGCCGAGGAAGAGGAAGAGGTCCAGCGGGACCTGAGCTGTTTTGCCAATACCACGGCAAAAATCATACTCATGGCACAGAACAGTGCAGAGATATCAAGAAAACAATAGAAAAGCTAAGAGCAGAGAAGATTCAAGCAACCCAAACGAAGCCAATATCGGCTTCGCAACCAAATACCCAAAACCCTTCCCAAGCTATCCAACCATACTGCCCAGTATATCCTTCGCTAAACTCAAACACTGTGCATCCATCAACAGCGATGGCAACCCAATATTTGCCTTCGCCACAAACCTTTCAACACTATTACCCACAAGCCATATATCCTCACCTATACCCTCAAACATCCCAGCAAGCAGCTTCGCAAAACATAAAGGTTGAGGAGCTGCCACCACCACCACTCTCACAGCAAAAAGCCAATCAGAAAGAAGCTCCAAGTCCACTCCCAAGCTATGGACACATCATGCCCATTTCTGGAGGATCATCGCTTGCTTTTGAGAACAAAAAGCAAAGGAAAAGCTATTTTCGCCAAGTCAATAACATCTCTGTTGATGGCCCGTACAAGAGGTCGGAATGGTCTCATATGCCCATCACTTTCACCGAAGAAGATCTCAAGCTCCACAACTACCCACACAACGATGCTATGTCGATCGAAGCCAATATTGCTGGCTGGACGATTGAAAATGTGCTTGTGGACACAGGAAGCTCTGCTGACATCATCCTAGCAAAAACACTCAGAAACATGACTAATATCAACCCAGACAACCTGGAGCCATCAGACACTCCGTTGGTCGGCTTCGGGGGGAAGCGAACCCAAACACTTGGGAAAATTTCACTGCAAGTATCCTTTGGTGACACATCCAATGCAAGAACAGAATACATCACCTTTGATGTAGTGGACATGGTCTTTGATTACAATGTCATCTTCGAAAGAGGAGTCATAAATGCTTTTGACATCATCATAAGGCAGTCATTTCTATGCATGAAAATGCCAGCTCTCAAAGGAGTCATAACTGTATATGGTGACCAGAGGGAAGCCAGAAACATTGAAAAAGCCAGAGCTCCAGGTCAGCGAAATGTTCATCTGCTTGAAGAGAAAGATCCATATTACCCAGAAGAAAAGCCAAATATTGAGAAAGATAGCAGAAAGATGCAGAAAGCTGCAGAGACGAAGCAGGTGCAGCTGCAGCCCGACGTCTTTGACAGAGAAGTGATCATTGGCTCAGATCTAGAGCCGGACGAAGAAGATAGGCTCATCGAATTCCTCAGAAATAACAAAGATGTGTTTGCTTGGTCAAGCAAAGATCTACCAGGTGTTGACAGAAGCATAGTTGAGCATAAGCTGGCAATCAGTCCCGATATGAAGCCAAAAAAGCAAAAGTTGAGAAAGATGTCCGAAGAGAAAGCTGATGCAGTAAAAGCCGAAGTGCAAAGGCTGCTGGACGCCAATGTCATTCGCGAAGTCAAATATCCAACATGGCTAGCAAACACTGTACCAGTTCAGAAGAAGAATGGAAAATGGCGAATGTGTATTGATTTCACAGACCTCAATAAAGCTTGCCCAAAAGATGATTTCCCACTACCAAGAATTGAAAAGATTGTTGATCAAGCAGCAGCAAGTGAAATGATGTCCCTCTTAGATTGCTTTTCTGGCTATCACCAAATCTGGATGAAAAAGGAGGATGAGGAGGAACCAGCTTTATCACACCAGTTGGCACTTTTTGCTTCGTCAGGATGCCTGAGGGGCTTCGGAATGCAGGAAGCAGTTTCTGCCGAATGTCAAGCACAGTGTTCAAAGAGGAATTGTTCAAAACTATATTGGCATATGTTGATGACATCTTGGTCAAAAGTGCCAAAAGACAAGATCACGTATCAGATCTAGCAACCGCCTTCGCTCGCATGAGACAGGCCGGTCTCAAGCTAAATCCAGAAAAGTGTGTATTTGGGGTGACAAAAGGCAAAATACTTGGTTGTCTGGTTTCGGCTCACGAGATAGAAGCCAATCCAGACAAGATAAATGCAATCCTTAACATGGAAGAGCCAAAGTGTATGAGAGACGTGCAGAAGCTGTCAGGCAGAATTGCCGCACTCAACAGATTCATTGCAAAAGCCGCAGAGCGAAGCTTACCATTCTTTGCAACACTCAGAAATGCAGCTAAGTTCCAATGGGGGCCAGAGCAGTCAAAAGCATTCAATGAGCTAAGGCAATACTTGATGCACCTCACGAAGCTAACAGTACCAAACCCAAAAGCACCACTCCTACTGTACATCGCAGCATCACAATCAGCAGTTAGTGCAGCGCTCATCACAGAAAAGCTGATAGATGGCAGAAACATTCAGCAGCCAGTCTACTATGTATCCGAAGCTTTGAATGCGTCGAAGCTGTTTTATACAGAGATTGAAAAGATGATCTATGCAGTGATAATGGCTTCCAGAAAGCTGAGACACTATTTCGAGGGCCATCACATCAAAGTCCTCACGGATCAGCCACTCAAGGAGCTTTTGAACAACAAAGAAGCTTCGGTGAGAATTCGTAAGTGGGCAGCGGAGCTTTCAGAGTACGTTGTGGATTTTGAAAGGAGAACATCAATCAAATCACAAGTCCTAGCTGACTTCATCGCGGAGTGGACATCGCCTTCGCCACAAAATGTTATCAGAGAGGAAAATTGGCTAATACACTGTGATGGTGCTTGGGGGGACAAAGGAGCTTGCATCGCGGCAATCGTACAATCGCCTTCGGGCGTGAAAATGAGATATGCAGCAAATTTAGAGTTTTGCAAATGCAGTGACAGAAGCACAAACAATGTTGCTGAGTACGAAGCAGTGTTACTTGGGCTCAGAAAAGCTAGGGCTTTGGGAGCTCAGAGGTTCACTATCAAAACAGATTCTAAGGTGGTGGCAGATCACATCGAAAAAGAGAGCATAGCGAAGCAACCAGAACTCATCAAATATTTGTCCACTGTATGCTCAATGGAGAAAAAATTCAAAGGTTTCACTGTAGAGTATATTCCAAGAGCAAAAAATGACGAGGCAGATGCTCTGGCTAAGGCAGCTGCAAAGGGGGACAAGCTTCCACCTGATGTGTTCTTCCAAACATTAACATCACCATCAATAAAGGATTTAGATGACCCACCGAAGCTGATCAATGCAATAAGCTCCGAGGATTGGCGATCCCCAATAATAGCTTTCCTTCGGGGATACTATGAGCCAATTGACGAAGATGACCTAAAAGCTATGCAACAAAGAGCAAGATGCTATCAGATGATTGATGATGTCTTGTACAAGAAAGGAGTTGTAGCTCCTTGGCTTCGTTGCATCTCTCACAACGAAGGAAAAGAACTGATCCAAGAGATACACAGCGGCTTATGCGGGGCACACTTTGGGGCAAGAGCTTTAGTGGGCAAGGCGATGAGGCAAGGATTTTACTGGCCTGCAATCATCATGGATGCAACAAACACGGTCAAGACGTGTGATCAGTGTCAAAAGTGTGCAGCGAACAGAAAATCTCCTTCGGAGCAATCACAGCTGATAACTCCAACATGGCCTTTGCAAAGATGGGGCATTGATCTAGTTGGCCCACTTCCAACGGCTCAAGGAAATCTCAAATACGCCATAGTAGCAGTTGAGTATTTCACCAAGTGGATCGAAGCCAGACCTTTGGCTAACATCACAGCAAAAACAGTTATCAAATTCTTCTGGCAGCAAATTGTGTCGATTCGGAGTACCAAGGGAAATAACAGTGGACAATGGGAAGCAGTTTGACTGTGATGAATTCAGGCAATACTGCATGTCAATTGGAACAAAAGCTAAATTCGCTTCGGTATATCATCCGCAAACAAATGAAGCAGTTGAAAGAGCCAATGGCTTAATCTTTACAGCCATCCGAAAGTGTCTCGTAAATTGTAAGAAAAAAGGCAAGTGGGTAGAAGAGATGCCAAAGGTGATCTGGGCTCATAACACCACCACATCAAGGGCAACACAGTTTACTCCATTCAAACTGCTTTACGGTGAAGAAGCAGTATGCCCAGAGGAAATACTGCACAAAGGGCTTCGCACCCAGCAAGAAGCTCCCAAAGAGAGCGAAGCCGTCGACAAGGATCTCGTTGAGATATGCAGGCTCCAGGCAGCAAAAAACATTTCCAAGTATCAAGCTGAGACAAGAAAGTGGCGAGACAAAAAGGTAATCAGAAAAGATATTAAGGCAGGGGACTGGGTCCTAAGGAAAAATCCAAGCATGCCCGCTGGAAAACTGCAACAGAAATGGGAAGGCCCATTCTTAGTCATCAAAAGCAACAGGCCTGGCTCATTTCGATTAGGCGATGACGAAGGCAATGAGCTGCCGCATTCATGGAATGCAGACAGCTTACGCAAATACTACTTATGAAAAGATGTAAAATGGCTTCGTATCTTATAAACGAAGTCATTGAGTAGAATAGCATTTTTACTTTGTTTCCAAAAGCCGTACTCTTTTCCTCACAAGGGGACCCTGACCAAGGGGTGAGGTTTTTAACGAGGCAGTGCTTACTGTAACTCGTCAAACCATATATGAACGAGGTATTCCCCAAAAAAGCAGCGCCCAAAGCGATTGGCTTCGACCAAGTCGCTCACATTCGACAAACTCAAATAGAACTGAATTGACCCTACCAAGAGTAAGGCCAATTCAGATCTAAGCAAAAGCTTACTCCAAAGAGGAGTAAAAGGGGCTTCGGTCCAGATACGCTTACTCTAAAAACAGAGTAAAAGGGGCTCCGACCCAAAACAATTGTTATAAAATGAAAGCATCAACAGCTTCGTCTAGCAGCGCCCTAAAAAGCCTATAGGGGCTTCGGCAACTTGTTAGAACTGACAAAAACAGCATCGAAAGCGATTGGCTTCGACCAAGTCGCTAATATTCGATAACTCAAATAGAACTGAATTAGCCCTACCAAGAGTAAGGCCAATTCAGATCTCTAAAACAAGAGCTAAAGGGGCTTCGGTCCAAAAGCGCTTACTACAAATAGAACAAAAAGGGGCTTCGGCTAAAACATATATTTTAATTTAAAATCAGCTTCGGCTACCAGTATTTTAAAACGATTGAAATAATAGGGGCTTCGGCAAATCACGCAAAACACATCCTCGTACAAAGTTCAAAAAGAGTTAAGGCGCCTCCAAAACAAAAAGTGCAAAACACTTGAACGAATAAAACCCCGCTTTGGGGGGGGAGGAGGCGTTTCTTTCGCAACGAAGCCAAATTGAGCTTACATTCATTCAAGTGTTTCTAATCAAAACAATGACCAAGCGAATTACAATGTGTTTCACACAGAGATGACTCAGAACATCTCAAAAACATAGCCGTCAAAAAGCTGGCCAGATCTCCTAAATCTAGGAGCATTGTACACATAAGCGAAATCCCTATCATTATCTAAATCTTCGGGCTCCACCTTAACCGGAAGCAGACGTGCAGCTTCGGCATTTCTTAAACGAGCGAGTTCGACACGAGGAGAACATCGAACGATGAAGGAGTTAAAAAACTCAAACACATCGAATTCGCAATGACTAAAGAACTCATGGCAAAACTACCAGAAATCGTCAATTCTTTGACTTGGACATTACTTCCGATACTGTTCCCACGTGAAGCCAGACACACACAAGGGACCATCGCGCATAGTGATTGGCATGGGCTCAAGAACACCTCCCTCATCAGGGATCTGAGTATATACAAATTTACAAAGTTTTAACATCCCTTAACAAAAGAATCAAAGTCATCAGCTCTGTTGAAGCTAAACCTTCGGATTAGCATCAGAGGCTCCGACTTCGGCACCGTCACGACCAGCTTCGGCACCAGCTCTTGAAGTTGAGGCCCCAGCAGTGGCGGCGGCAGCAGCGGCTTCAGCTTCGGTTTTCTGCCGCTGCTCGAGAGCGAGCTCCTCCTTGTACTGAAATTAAACATAACAATCAGCACCGAAAGCAAAGCTAAACAGGATATGCCCGAAGCCAAAATAAATATACGAAATGATAAAAGAAGCTAACCTTAACCAAACGATCATATGCAGTGCGGCGAGCACACTCCCTCCCTGTTACAGACCAGAACTTTTTGAGAAAAAGGCCGCGGGTTGCCAGAACAGCCTCGCTGAAAAGATCTTTCCTATCAGGATTCAGAGCCGAAGGAAACTGAAAGTCTTTCCTCAAAAAGCCTTTGTAGTGAGAGCATCCATCATCCGCCAGCATCTTAAAGGCATTAGTGATGCATGTTCGCGAAGCATAATCACCCACTCTGGACAAGACGTCGGGCAAGCACTTGAACTCATCATCAAGCCAGTCAAAAAGCTTCCTAACGCTAAAGTCATCAGAGGGAAAGGGCAGCGGCTCGGCTCCATATTGTTCCAGAGCAGCTTCGTATTCAGCATAGACGCTTAGGCTGCGACAGAGCAGTTCAGAATGCAAACTTTCCTTGTCAGCCTTAAGCTGCCCCACTTGAGCCTTAAGCTGACTGGCTTCGGAAATAAGAGAGTTCTTTAGGTCAACAGCAACCAAAAGCTCTCCTTTGTACTTTTCAGCATCCGATGTCGCCTTCTCTTTATCAGCTTCGAGGCATTTGATCTGGTTCTTCAGATCATGCTCCAAAGTGGCAGCATCAATTACCTTGCCCCGAAGCCCTTCGATTGTTTGAGCATTGTGTGTACGCGCAGATTCCAGCGAAGCTACCTGACGCTTGAGCGAAGCAATTTCTGACGAGGTAGACTCACGCTCAAGCCGAAGCTGCTCTTTCTCATCATCCAAGGATTTCTTAAGCAGCAGAAAGCCGTCACGCTCCTTCCTTAGAGCCTCAAGCTCCGCCCGCTCGTTCTCGACATCGTTGAGACGAAGCGGAAGGCGAGCGAAAAGCTCCTGCATGGACATTATAGACTAAAACAAGAAAAGCATAAGTATCAAAAAATCGAACAAACTCAAAAACGAAGGAAAAGGAACAGACCTGGATGCCACCACTAAGGCTGGAAATGGAAAGCGTGTCCAAATCCAAGGATTTGACACGAGTTTCAAGCTCTGAAAGAGCGAAACAAATGTTTAGACAAAAAAGCTAAAACCAATCAGTTGTGGGTGAGCAGTTAAAATTACCAACCATTTGGGACGATAACTGGAATATCATTGGGAGCACGAAAGCCGCTCTGACGAAGCCGATCTGCAAGGGGGCCATATCCGGCATAACTTGTTTCTAAAGCAAAACAATCAACAAATCAAAAGAGATCACTTCAGCTAAAAATGCAAATATAACTGCTTCGCGAAACATACCTCTTGATTCAGGAGCTGGCTCCTCAGGAGTTGATCTCTTAGGAGCTGATCTCTCAGGAGCTGGTTCAATATCCTTGGCAGGGGCAGATCGCTCGGCGATAGCCGAAGAAACCAACTCAACTGGCTCAGTCGTGCATGGAGCCGAATCAACTGGGCCTTGCAGAGTCTCAAGAGTAAGAGCCATCCGAACAGGCTCTCCAATGTCAGTAGAAGCCAACTGCATGGGTTCATTGCTATCCGCAACTGTCCGCGGCGGCTCTTCAACATTAGCCGAAGCCGGCTCTACATGCTCCTCCATCTGAAGGGACTTGGCCGCGGCACCAGCCAATAAATCCAAGGATGATGGCTGGAGAGGGACAGACGACACCTCAGCTTCGCCAAATGTAAAATCCTTTGTCTCGTCCTCCCTCAAAAGACGGCTGTAACTTACTTCATCCTCGTCGTCGATGCAGTCAAGCACACGCTCGCGACGAAGGGGCTGAACAACAGTTTTAACTGCAATAAGATGACAAAAACAAATAAGCAAACCGAAGCTAAATGCAAACCAAAGCGAAAGAATAAAAAGACAAGTTGCAAAAAGAAACAAACCTCCAGAAGACGGCAAATCAATTGCAGCGGAAGCCGCAGGAACAACTTGCCTAGGGGCGACGGAAGGAGGCGCTTCCACAACCGAAGCAATGGGACGAGGAGGCGCGCTGGCAAGCAGAGTGATGGGAAGAGCTTTTCCAAGCTTTTGACGCTTGGAGGACTCCAAGGCAGAAGTACGCTTGGAAGTCTCCAAAGAAGAAGCAGCTCGCTTTTTGACGGCAGTTACCCTCGGGCGGCCCGAAGGGGCTCCGCCTTCGTCTCCGCCCTCATCGACTGACCGCTTCCACGGCCCCCACCACGACCTTTCCTTCCGCGGCCACGACTCGGCTTCGGGATCGGTTGCAGGCTGGGATGATCCTGATCCACGAACTTCTTCGATGGCTTGGATGGGGCCGAACGCTGCGGATAGCTAACACCCATCTCATCGAACACCCTGTTAAGCCGAACCCCATCCACTAAGGCCAAGCAACTCTCATGTTCCTTGGTGGTGTACTTCCCACAAATAATTTCAGCCATTAACTCAATGGACTGAACGAAGGCGAAGTCAGACATATTCTCTGGTTTTTTAACCCCAAACTTGGGAAAGCAAACATTAGGAATACCTCTGTACAGCCTAGTCACAACAGCAAACGGCTTCCACGAAGCAGATAAAATGTTCACTCCAACAGCAAGCCCTTCCTCAATCAAGTCCCGGCTGCTCGAGACCCGACTGGCTCTGAAAAAAGCACTTTCACAGCGATCAAAGCCGGGGGCATTCCTGTCGAAGGAAGGTGTTGACGCGGAAAATCGGCGGACGTATTCCCCGCGTGCAGCACAAGAAGACCAGGGAGATCAGCTTCGCTCCAGTGCCAGTCTACACTCCAGTTCAGGTTCGTGGCGTGCCAGTCAATTTGACCTGTAATTGACAAGGGAATAAAATAGTTAAATTGCTCTATGATTGTGCCGGCTCTATTTCAGACGATGGAGTAACGTCGAATTTTAGCCAAGACCCAATCAGACACGTATCGGCCGATACCGATCGGACCTCAGAATCGGACCTTATTGATGACGTCAATCGGACCGAGTGATCGGACCTCAATCAGACACCAAATCGGACCTCAGAATCGGACCAATCGGGATCGGACCTTGATTGATATAACAGATCAGCCTTTGAATAATAAAATAAAGCATATAACAAGGCCAATATGTAAAATAATGGATCAGCTGTGTCTTGAAACAAGATATTAAATAATCACAGTGTAAGCCGATACATTGTCCATCTTGTCTAATTGCCAGTTTGACTCGTCTTGTCGGACCATCTAACCAGCCGATCGGACTATAGCCTTTTCAGAGAAATCTAGCTCCGACGTAGGGAATCTAGATTTCTCCAGCTATGATCAGATCAGATAGCTAGATAATCAGACTTGACTCATCAACCTGTCAGTTAAGCAAGATGCTCGCACAGGTGTTGATCAGATTAAGCAAAATAAGCAAGTAAAACATTAACAGATACGTTCTGATTCTAAGATATGCTACCAAACAATTAAGCATGATCCAGCTCCGACGTAGGGAATCTACACCACACTTAACATTCAAATAACAATAAGGCATAATCTAAGCTTCCCTTGACTAATCAAGATGAACCTAGCTCCGACGTAGGGAATCTAGACCAAACATGACAGTCAAAGATTAATCTAAGCGTATTACAAAGATCCAGCTCCGACGTAGGGAATCTACACCAATGTAATACTCAAAGAACAACCAGATTAAACCACAAAGCAGGATCGGACATAGAACGATGCTGTAAGATAAATATTGCTTAAATCGGACCAAGACCAATGCTCAAAGCCGTTGAAGAAGTAGAATTGATTCACATGGCGTAGATCTAAACCAATCTAGCAACTCCAACAAACCGCAAAGACTACCTTTAGTAACCAAGATTACTCTAGCTCCGACGTAGGGAATCTAGACTAATCTTGATACTTAGCTCCGACGTAGGGAATCTAGGCTTAAAGTATAGTCCGATAAACGATAATCTGTTGAATAATCAATATTGATCTAGCTCCGACGTAGGGAATCTATATCAATCTTGATTATCCAGAGATAAATCGGTTGAACAGTATAAACGAGAAAGGGCGATGCGCCTCAATTCAAAGCCTATACTAGTTCGATAAATTGACTAACTTACTGGTAAGCCGGAGATCAGAACTGATGCAGCCCGTCCACCAATGAGCTTCGTCGGTAACTACTACTAGGGTTTTGGCGTGAAGCCGGGTTGTATTGATTGTGAGAATAGTTCTTTACAATGGACGAGGGTTCAAATTTATACCCCGGTCATGGAGAGTCCTGATCGGACCAGACTAACTAAATAAAGTAAACTAAACTTTAAGATAAAACGGGACTCCTATACGCCTTCTGAAAAGGAAATAGTCCCTGAATCTGATACGCTTCCTTCTTAGCCGACGCGCCTTTCCTCTTGAACTCGTCATCGTATCGGACTCCTGCTTCATCGGACCCCTCTTCAGCATCGGCTTTCTTCTCTGTCATCCTCGGCCTTGACCAGTCAACGGGTCCACCGCGCAGCCTCATCCTCACCACGTCATCATCTGACTCATCATGTCAGGTGCGAAAACCCGGTGTCAACACATGCCCCCCAATTTTGGAATAAAATATCATTTTGTTCCAAAGTTCGTATCTGCCATCATAACTCCTCCACCGATTTTTGTGCCGAAACTTTCCATCTCTGTACTGCGCGGCTCCTCAATCTTCGGACCATGACCGTTTTCACCTTATAAAATTACTGCCGGCGGCCACACTGTACACTTCTCCTTCTTCACCAAAACCCGTACTGCTCATCTTCTTCCTCCTCTCTCCCGAGTGGCCATTCACATTCACTTGAACTTACACCAAAACTGTTTCAAATGGCGCAATCATCCTCCATGGGCGCCCTCCATTCTTCTAGGTCCGCTTCCACCTCCGCATCTGCTCCAGCGAGTTCTCCATCCGCCATGCCTCCCATTATGGCTGCGGTCACGAGCTCAACAATGGCGGCGGTCATGTCCTCAACAATGGCGGCAGCAACAAGCTCCTCAACCCCCTCTTCATCAACTTTCTTTGCCTCAAGTTCTTCCTCGGCACAAGGTCCAGCAGGAGGAACGCGTTGTCCAATCCCGGAGGTACTTCACTGAATCTGAATCCCTTTTAAGTTCCGCATTAGATTCGACTTTTCCAAACTCGTTTTCATTTCGCATCTTCTTTTTAGGCCGTTCGCACTCAAACCCTAATCCCCGTAGGCAACTTCCAAGGGGCCTACTTCCTTGGTCCAATGGGAGACCCAGATCCCACTGAATTCATTAATCTGGAAACCCACCGGATCCCATTCAAGACCTCGAGTTTTGATTTGGACGATTGGAAGAACGCCTTTCGATCTTGGCCGACAGTTCTTCCTGGATGGAAGGATTGGTACTTGAGAGTGTCGGCCTCCAAGTCTGCAATCTGGGATAGATTAGATATCGCCCAATGTATTGGCCTTAGCATCGGACATATTGCTAAAAACGAGAATCTCTTGATCGCCGCATCACACTTTTGGTCCGATGCATTGAATGCCTTCCTCTTTGGACATGGTCCGATGACCCCAACACTACTTGATGTAGTCATGCTTCTCGGCCTCAATGTCACTGGCAACAAACGTCCCTCCCAGCTCAACATCAAACCCAAACATCATTTTAAGACCAGGAACTGTGGTGGCTGGACAGGATATATGGAGAAAAATCATCGGACCGGATCTGTGACTGACCGTGAGCATACGGCCTTTCTGAACATGTGGTTGGACAGATTCTTCTTTTGTGGTACCACTCTCGGTCCAACGGCCAACTTCCAGCATCTGGCCGAATTGCTAGTAAATGACCATATCATCAACCTTGGTCAACTTCTCCTGGGAGCAGTATACAATCTGCTTCATCAAGTCGCCAAGCGTCTGAGGACCGGATCACTCATCACCAACCTTGGCGGGCCGTGGTGGTTCATTCAGATGTGGCTAGTGTTACATCTGAGCAAGACCGTCAAAGTA
>CM014270.1:71232831-71243086 GCA_004135705.1 Alloteropsis semialata | reverse complement strand
AGAAATTTTACAATGGTTGATCCAAATTAGGATTGTCCATCAGGCCATGAATGGCTTCACAAATATCGTGTTATTTTCCCTTTTATGTATATGTAGACTCTTTATCTTTTTAATATATGACCACCAGTAGGGTTCACGACCCTCCAGTTACATCAAAAATATAAATAGTTCAACCATTTTGGAGTGAATTCGACCCAGATCAGGCCTACAAATGCCAAACTCTGAGACGAGCGGGCATATTCTCCTTCAGGTGGGCCATGCAAGTTTCAGCTCGTTAGCAATACTTTTCATGCTAAAAAGGCTATATTTTCCCCTTTTGCTCGAGAAATATGCTTAAGTTAGTGAATATTACGCAGACTTTCCAACTCACGTGGAGCTTCAGACTTTGCAACTCACGTGAAGCTTTCTGCTTTGTGATTATATTAAGGCAAGCCATTTTGTCCCGGGCCGGTGCTGGCCAATTCTTGGGTCAGCAAGCTAGTGTTGTTTTTTCAATTCATAAAAAGTTATCATTTAAATTGAAAGCCCCTCATTTTGGTACTCTCGTGCTCCAGAGTCCGAGCTTAAATTTAAAGTTTAAATTATCGATTCTCAAGCCAAGATGCTGAAATGACGTCCTGAAATGCGAATTGGAAATCTTTTTTTTAAAAAAAAATCACAGCTTTGCTCGTTTTAGTCCTCTCCGAGAAAGAAAATATCCAGCTGACTTTTTCTTATGGAAAAAAATCCAGCCGACTCGGACGCGTCGGTACTTTCTTTATTGAAAGGTCAATCCATCCCGCTACAGGCGACTGACAGCGCTACATGGTCAACGAACGAACTTGACAGTCTCCTTCGAATCAACCCCCGTCGACATGACAAGTAGAGAAGCGAGGCCCACCGACTTCCACGGCGACGACGACGCGGCGAGCACCGCCGGCCTCCCATATCCGGTGGTGGTGGGTGGGCCGGCCGGGCCGACCTCATCAGCCAGCCCCGATCTTATCTGGCTGGACCTACCCCTAAAAAAAAATCTGGCTGGACCTGGACATGGAAACTGGGCCCCGCGCGCGGGCATGCCCCATGCCACCGCGGCCTCTGACTTTCCCCAACGTGGAGCAGTTTATTCAGTTCAACGGCTGGTCACAGTCCCCTCCCCACTTGTGTGTTTTTTCAGCGTCCAGTTCGCTAGGGCCGAACCCCACCAAATGGCACACCGGCTGTGGAAACAGGCCGGGCTGGAAATCTCTCACTCGGTCTCTGTCCACACTGCCAGATAAGCTAGCCTACAGTTCTTCACTGAATTTTTTTCCACACGCACGGAGAAGATTTGTGTACGTGACATTTTCGAACGAACTGTATCCGCACGAGATGTTTTCGTCGTCTATCAACTTTTCACCCCTAATGCTGCCGATGTGATTAGCCCCACACCACACACCCCTGTGATTTTGAGTACCAAGAAATGTTGACCCAACCCAATGACCCGATTAACATAGTCCTGCTGGCATTTAGATATTGCTAACAAAAGGTTGAAATGGCATCATGTGTTGACCTCATGATATGCGCTAATCATAGGATAAGAACGTCAAATTGCACAATTTGAGTGTTTCCTTCCAAAAAGAAGTATTTATATTTTATAGTAGTGTGTGAACTCACAAAATACTAATGCTATTTATTCTTAACCAATGTCCAATCGATCTATTGTCACATATATAAACCAAACATCAATTAATAGTAAGCATTAGCTGTTAGGGCAAAATAAAATTTCCCATGTAGGCTTAGATTATACTCTATCTGAACGTTTAAGTATTTTTGGGACGGGTTCTAAAAATCACTTGTATTTATAGGACCGGTCTTCAAAATATTTGATGCTAGAAGTGAGGAGCGATGTTTAGGCGAGTCGCCTAATACGCTCGGTCCTAGAAAATAACCAAGTGTGTGCCCATATTTTTTTTTCTGGCGTAGCGCTACGCCGCAATAGGTGGGCCCTACTCCATCCCTTCGTGCTCGGCCCTTTTGGTCCTCCAACCGCAAGCCGCAAAGCCATGAGAGGAGCCACCCCCCACGTTTCGCGCCGTGCTACCGTCATCGTCGACTGGTTGACCGGTGGCTCGAACAGCCTGGAGGCCTTGGAGATCCGACACCAGCCCAGGTAGACCATCGGAGAGGCCATTCGCATTTGACAAGCTCGTCTTATAGGTTTCACTGACGTATGGGACCTGTGGTCTATACACTCATCTGATATTCCTATTCACACACACATTCTATCATGATCTATCCGTTATTCTTCTCTTTGACACAGAACAAAGACTTTCGTCACCTACTTATGGTGGTTTAAAAGGTACCGGGAGGTACCTTTCCTATTTTGGTAAGGTACCAGAAAGTACCAGGAGGTACATTTTCAATTTTGATATTGGTCCCATCTATTTTGGTATCGTTTGATATCTTTTTCTAGGTACATCTTGGTACCTCTAGGAACCTTTTATGTTTCAACCGTTGAATTTAGCTTGATGGACGGTTGTTTAACCATTGTAAAATTCCTCTTATTAAAGAACTCTATTTACAACATTTATGTGTAATGGATTTTCAATCAATAAAAAAATACAAAACACATGATCATAGAGCATACAATAAACAAGCATCTGCAAGTATCAATGCTCTCTCCCCGTCGCTATTCCAAAAAAAAAAATGCTCTACCTGTCGCTTGCACAGGGCCGGTGCTACGCTGCCAGGGCCCTCATCAGCATCAGTGCAGGGCATGTGAGCCGCTGGGCTGGGCCAGGCGCCGCTGCTCCTAGTCGGGATAAGTTGGGTCAGCTCGGAGCGCAACCAGCCTCGCCGGGATGCGGCCGAACCTGGGTCCTAGCTTATTTTTTTTTCTTGATTACTGATCTCTATTAATTAGGACACACGTGGGTACAAAATTTGATGAGAAAATAATTAATTTTTGGCAGAATCATTTTCTAACTCACGGTTTCTATGGGTCTCGGACTTTTTCACCTCGCTCTGCCCTGATGGGTGGGGCCAACATGAGGGGTACGACGGACCCAAATTGGGTGAGAAACACTTTCAATTGTTTTCGTTTTTTATAGTATAGATTAACGAACAGTTGTGTTTTGGGGTTATTGAAGTCTCTCTCTCTCTGGACTGAGAGGTCCGAATTTTTGCTGGGATTTTGAACACTGCAGACTGCACACATGGAACATGGAAGCATCCTTGAGCAAAACATGAGTGAATGGAGACATTGCTGGGTTTGCTCCTGGGCCTCAGCCCAAAGAGTGACGGTAGGTCTCTGTGATGGGTTTAGATGGTATTTAGTTGAAATGCTAATGCGAATCACGGCTACACCGACGTTTATCAATGAAAGCTGACCAGACTAGATAAGGACAGGAGGGCAAACGGCCACGACCCAAATTTTAGCAGGCAACGAATTCTGAAAACGATTAACCAAGCATTAAAATTCGAAAATGATCTGAAATGAGATGACCAACTTGAATAGCACAACTTGTGACCTGGCTCCCGATGTTCCGTCGGCTCACGCCACTGAGGAGCATCCATCCATTCATTCAACCAAGTATAACATCAGCCCCATTATTCGCATCCATTGAATGTGGCCTTGTTTGGTTTTCTAGTACCTAGTATTGCTAGATACTGTTCACAACTTTGACCACTAATTAAAGGTATTAAATAAAGTTATTTTACAAAACTAACTCCAGAACCCCTGCACTAGGAACCCTGAAGAATCTAATGAGGCCTTGACCGCATGATTAGAGGATGATTAGAGAATGGTTACTGTAGCATCACTGTAGCCAATCATCGATTAATCAGGCTCATTAGATTCGTCTCGAAAAGTTACGCTCATCCGTGAAGATGTTTTGCAAATAGACTTCATTTAGTACTTCATGCAAGGAAGATTCCCTCCGTACTAGATGATGTGACATGAAACCAAACAAGGCCACAAGACGCATTTTGCCAGAAAGTTCGTCAATGTTGGGTTAGTAGCCGAAGCCAATGGACCCAAGCAACAGCTGAAACGGGATCACTAAAACAAGCAACAATGAATTACTTGTCTACAGTATCCTGGAATCAACAACCTTTACATGGAGGGGAGGGGTCCCCTTTTATAGGGAGACCAGGGGTCTTTACATCCCCATTGTACCCCTGAGAACAGGCATCATCCTCTAGACTATACAGTATAAATAGCCTATGGACATTTTGGTACATTTACTCCTCCCAATGTGAATGCGTAGACTTGTGATTCCGTGTTTGACTTGGCTTGGACTTGGTCTCCTTGGACTCGGTCCACATCTGCTTCGCCCGCCTCCAAAGGCTCTGTAGTTCCTGGAATTGGCTTCTTCTGAGTCGCAGTGACCCTAGGCCACTTCCCGGCGTCCAGGAAGCCGATGGCTCCTGCAAGAACCTGCAGTTTAAAGCGAACCGAAGCTTGCCGTTAACATATTCATAGCTTTTGACATTCAATAGTATCAATATTTCACCGAATTGGCTTCTAACTTGATTCCGATAACGTCACATTGGCTTCCTGCTGCACGTTCACCGAAGCCGATTGGCTTCTGCATTTAGCAAGATGTGTTACCGAAGCCGATTAGCTTTCGTAAACAGCATGACTTGACAAGCGAAGCCGATTGGCTTTCGCAAATAGCAAGATATGCTCACCGAAGCCGATTGGCCTTTCTATGCAGCGAAACATGTCGACCGAAGCTGAATTAGAGATCTGTAGAGCAAGATGAAGCTAAATTGGCTCTATCTCCTTCGCTCATTGCTGCCCTTTCGCGTGAGATGAAGCAAAACAAGTAGAAGGCGTTTGTCGGCGGGCCAAATCCCCAACAGTAGCCCCTCGAGGACGAGGGCTTTCTTCAACAGGCCGAGTTCCACGAAACTAGGATTGCTTGCCAGCCTGAGAAACGCCTCCTCCTTGTTGGAGAAAGCCCCTTAGTGTTTTTGTCGTGTTTGCTCTATTTTTGCTTCGTTTGTCTGTCGTGTCATGTTATTTGGCTTCGTTTATTGGAAACTTGTTGAATTATTTTAACCGTTATTGTAATTTTTGCTTCGGTTTGGCCGATTTTGAAACGGCGGTTCGTTTTTCGAGGTTTTAACGGTCAGAATTTACTGGCCTATAAATAGGACCGAAGGGGGGGGTCAATTTTGCTTCCTTCGTTTTGCTTGGCTTGAGCTTGACGCTTTCTTTGGCTTTTGGAAGCTCTTGATTTCAAGCTTTGGCTTTCTTCTCTCGACACAAGTAAGTTTTGCTTTTTGTGCTCTACTATTTCCTTCGTTCTTTCCTTTTGTCTTTTGCTCCTTTGTTTGCTTATTGTTTTTTTCTTGTTTGTTGTAGCGGCTCGTACGAAGCAAACCGCTCGTCTGATTGGCTACGTCTCTGACGAAGACAACTCAGACGGCGTGGATATGGATGCTGTCGAAGCTGCTCAATTTGCCCAGGAGATTGAGGGCAACGTGGTCATGAACCCTGAAGCCGGAGCTGCTATGATTATTGATGACCGAGGCAAGGGACTTGCCGAAGAAGATGCAGGTGACGACACAGAGGATGCTGGATCTACAGCCGAGGACGCCCTTGAGGACGTGGAAGCTGACGCCTCAGATCTTGTGGATTACAGGAAAAAGCCAAAGACCACTGTCTTTGGTGAGTCTCGCGTTACCCCCTCATTGATTCGTTTCTATGAGGAAAAGGGGTACTTTGGAGCCGGTCAAGGACGAGCCCCTGGCACAGAGACTACCCCGACACCTGAGGCAGACGAAGCTGTTGTATTCAAAGAGTTCTTCACTGCCGGGCTTCGGATGCCCGTGGATAATATTATTGCTGATATTCTAGGGAAGTATGGCTTACAGCTTCATCATCTTACCCCCAATGCTATTACTCACTTGCTTCGCTTCTTCTGGGCCGTCAAGACCAACGCTTCAGATGTTAATGCGGACTGCTTCGTCCGTTACTTTGAGGGGCATCGGCAGACAAAAAGCGTCAAGGTTGACGGTTTTGACTATGAGCCAGACTATGGTAGTGTTAGCTTTTGCGCGCGGTGGAGGCAGACTGACAAACAAAAGGTGGAGCTTACTTTTTGTCAGAGAAACACATGGGACAAGAGCTGGAAGAACTATTGGCTTTATGTCAAGGTGCCTGCGCTTGAAAATGTGCTGGGTGATGGAACGAAGCTGATGGCTTTTCCTCTGCGTAGTTCTATTGGTGCTTGTAATTTTGTGGCTTGCCCTTCCTTCGACAGGAATGCCCCCGGCTTTGATCGCTGTGAAAGTGCTTTTTTCAGAGCCAGTCGGGTCTCGAGCAGCCGGGACTTGATTGAGGAAGGGCTTGCTGTTGGAGTGAACATTTTATCTGCTTCGTGGAAGCCGTTTGCTGTTGTGACTAGGCTGTACAGAGGTATTCCTAATGTTTGCTTTCCCAAGTTTGGGGTTAAAAAACCAGAGAATATGTCTGACTTCGCCTTCGTTCAGTCCATTGAGTTAATGGCTGAAATTATTTATGGGAAGTACACCACCAAGGAACATGAGAGTTGCTTGGCCTTAGTGGATGGGGTTCGGCTTAACAGGGTGTTCGATGAGATGGGTGTTAGCTATCCGCAGCGTTCGGCCCCATCCAAGCCATCGAAGAAGTTCGTGGATCAGGATCATCCCAGCCTGCAACCGATCCCGAAGCCGAGTCGTGGCCGCGGAAGGAAAGGTCGTGGTGGGGGCCGTGGAAGCGGTCAGTCGGATGAGGGCGGAGACGAAGCCGGAGCCCCTTCGGGCCGCCCGAGGGTAACTGCCGTCAAAAAGCGAGCTGCTTCTTCTTTGGAGACTTCCAAGCGTACTTCTGCCTTGGAGTCCTCCAAGCGTCAAAAGCTTGGAAAAGCTCTTCCCATCACTCCGCTTGCCAGCGCGCCTCCTCGTCCCATTGCTTCGGTTGTGGAAGCGCCTCCTTCCGTCGCCCCTAGGCAAGTTGTTCCTGCGGCTTCCGCTGCAATTGATTTGCCGTCTTCTGGAGGTTTGTTTCTTTTTGCAACTTGTCTTTTTATTCTTTCGCTTCGGTTTGCATTTAGCTTCGGTTTGCTTATTTGTTTTTGTCATCTTATTGCAGTTAAAACTGCTGTTCAGCCCCTTCGTCGCGAGCGTGTGCTTGACTGCATCGACGACGAGGATGAAGTAAGTTACAGCCGTGTCGGATGTTTGGACCCGGCAGTCCACACAGGGTAGCCTACGTGGTTGATTTGTTGAGGGACAGATCGAGGATCAGAAGTCGATGGTAACACAAGACGCAAGGATTGAACAGGTTCGGGCCGTCGAGATGACGTAACACCCTACGTCCTGTGTTGGCGGCGATTGTATTGCTGTGTATGAAGTTCCTGGAAGGATCTCCGTAGTTGGGTTCTGTCCTAGAGTTGTATGATTGCTCGTAATGTCGTGTCCTGGAGGAGGGTCTCAAGGCGCCTTATATAGTCCGGCTGCCTCGAGTTACAAGTCGGCTAGAGATCGTAACCTACCCGAAATACAAGGATTCGATCCTATAATGATTACAGATATCTTTCCCTATAATTTCGGCTAGTTTATCTCGATCTCCGAGCTTCTTGCGGGATACGCCGTCTTCTTTCTTGCTGCGCGCGCCGTCGCGCCCATCCGGCTCGTCCGACTGGTGGGCCTCCCGACTGGTGGGCCACCCAGTCGGACAAACCGATCCAGTTGCACTCGGATTGGGCCGCCCCTTGCTGGTTGGGCCAATCCGCCTTCTGGGTACCCCTGGGGGTCTACCCCCGACAAGCCCCCGAGTAGTACGTGGTTGAGAGACAAGTCGGCAAGGTCGTGCTGTCTGATGAGCGTCGAGCCTGCTGCAGTTGGAAGCGAAACCGCGTGATACTGGAGTGAAAAGAGCCGTCTTCCAATGGATGCGCCGCGAGGTGCGTCCGTTGGCCGTAGCCCCCGAGCCTTGAAGCTATTCCGAAGGAATCAGTCCAAGGGTTAGTAGCCTTCTTCTGAGGTCACCGAATAATCAACGGATACGCCGCGAGGTGCGTCCGTTGGCCGTAGCCCCCGAGCCTTGAAGCGATTCCGAAGGAATCGGTCCAAGGGTTAGTCAAGGAGCATCTGGCTAAATCATCCGGCGTTAATTTCGGCGTCCAGCCCCCGAGCGTGAGGGCCGAGCACGCCGAGTGGTCGTCCCGGCGCCAGCCCCCGAGCGTGAGGGCTGAGCACGCCGAGTGGTCGTTCCGGCGCCAGCCCCCGAGCGTGAGGGCCGAGCACGCCGAGTGGTTGTTCCGGCGCCAGCCCCCGAGCGTGAGGGCTGAGCACGCCGAGTGGTTGTCCCGGCGCCAGCCCCCGAGCGTGAGGGCTGAGCACGCCGAGTAGTTGTCCCGGCGCCAGCCCCCGAGCGTGAGGGCTGAGCACGCCAAGTGGTCGCCAGTACCCTGCAACAAAGTAAAAATTCGAGGAGAAAGCATTCGGCGATATAAATATTAATGAACTCCGCTTCCTGCTTTTAAGTCTTTTAATTTCCCCGGGCAGTTAGCCTGTTACGTTTATGCACCTGGTCCCCGATAGCCGTAGTCCATAGCGCAGGGAGCTGGGCCGCGTGCACGCGTAGGAGGGTAGGCGTACGGAAGAGCCGAGGTTTCACGGATTAAGGCGTGTGCTCCCCGAGTACTTTAGCAACTTGTTTTAAAGCTCGCGGAATTGACAAAGTTAATCAATTGAAACTTATCTTGGCGAAAGATTCGAGTCCCAGAGGATTCCTTTTCTGTAGGGTATGCCAGGGAGAGGCATGCAAGGCGGTGTCAGGAACAGAATTCCCGTGATTGCACAGGGCGCTCCCGTGGTCGAGTGGAGCCAAAGGAGATAAGGGTGACCTGTGCATTTCAGGCCGGAGGAGAGACGCGTGGCGCGGAGTCCGCGCTCGTCATCGTGGAGAAAAAATCTTCCGTCCTCCGGTGACCAGGGGCTATAAATACCCGCCGGGGAGCCTGAGCTGCTACCCAAGAGCGAATAGATATAGGATCCTTGCAGTCAATATGCCGGAGGCTCATTGCTGGATTCATCCACCGGGGAAAGTTCATGGAGTCATCTTGGCACGGTGCTAGAAGAGTGCTTGCGAGGGATCTGAGGCGTTGATCGGCGTGTAGATGCTGCCCCGTTCACCCCCGCATTCCCATGTGATGAGGGCCATGTGGGGTGAAATGCTTTGTAGAGCAAGGAATAGCCGAAGGCATCCGCCATCAACCCTCCACCGGTGCTGTCCCGTCGACGGCTGCAGTGGTGCTACAAGAGAGCTTGCGAGGAGCTCATGTGAACCAAGCTTGCTCCGGATGTAGCACTAGGCGCAGGGATGAGTGCCCCAGGCCGTCATCTTGGCGGCTGATGTGTTTGATGTTTGTAACCGGCGCAAGTCCGGCTCCGTTGTAACTGTATTTCCTGCAAAAGTATTGCATTGCCTGTCGCAATTTGTTCGCAGCGTCAGTTCCCGAGCGTTTCGGGGCTGATCGAGCCCGAGTGGCACGCTGCTTTTGATATGGCGCCAGCCCCCGAGTCCGAGTGCTGGTCGAACCTTAGCGGTACGCCTTCAGTTCTGCAGTGTTGGCCTCCGAGTGGTTCGGAGCCAATCGAGCCCGAGAGGCACACTGACTTAATCGTGGCGCCAGCCCCCGAGCGTGGGAGCTGTTCGAGCCTTAGCGGCACACCACTGGGTTTGCAGTGTTGGCTCCCGAGTAGTTCGGGGCCAATCGAGCCCGAGAGGCACACTGGCTTAATCGTGGCGCCAGCCCCCGAGCGTGGGAGCTGTTCGAGCCTTAGCGGCACACCACTGGGTTTGCAGTGTTGGCTCCCGAGTAGTTCGGGGCCAATCGAGCCCGAGAGGCACACTGGCTTAATCGTGGCGCCAGCCCCCGAGCGTGGGAGCTGTTCGAGCCTTAGCGGCACGCCACTGGGTTTGCAGCGTTGGCTCCCGAGTGGTTCGGGGCCAATCGAGCCCGAGAGGCACACTGGCTTAATCGTGGCGCCAGCCCCCGAGCGTGGGAGCTGTTCGAGCCTTAGCGGCACGCCACTGGGTTTGCAGCGTTGGCTCCCGAGTAGTTCGGGGCCAATCGAGCCCGAGAGGCACACTGGCTTAATCGTGGCGCCAGCCCCCGAGCGTGGGAGCTGTTCGAGCCTTAGCGGCACGCCGACTGCTTTGTCTTGCTCGAGTGCTCCGGAGCCGTTTTTTACCGTTGACGCCTGGCGTGTAACGGAAGGTGAAGCGCCCAACGGCTCTTTGTACCGTTTCGCC